>JASFAT010000594.1:0-360621 GCA_031353405.1 Baronia brevicornis | reverse complement strand
ACCATGCAGTTTGAAAATTATGGGCATTCATAATTTTCAAAACCATGACATGGGCAACCCATTTTACTCAGTTAAAATGTTTTTTATTCGCACAAGCTCTTGGTAGGTTCTTAATTTTAAGATAAGTTTTTTTTTCTGATGTTTCTCATGATGGTTATAATCAATCCTGTCACCCCGTTTCGGCTTGACGTTGAGTTCTGGGACACCTGTATATTTCAGAACATAACACACAGATTAAAGTTTTAGTTGAATTCATGAAAACGGCGTATCAACGTTGAATTCAACATCCATCACGTGTCCACGTGACATAGATTGCCCAAGCGTTTGTTATCGTATCTATTTATTAATAGTTTGTTATCGTACAATACTTCTAAGATTTTTATGAAAAAACATATTTTACAGCAATACTTTTAATCAAAGATTTCGCTTTTAAGATAAATTACAAGTAATTTTTTTTATATATATTCAGAACACATGTACGTATAATTTATATAAGTTGCTTGTCTGTATTATATATATATATATATATATATATATATATATATATATATATATATATATTATAGATTTACAATATCATATAAATCACTTACTTGTCTGTATATCATATATAAATAGTGCCATGTTTTTTAATATTTATAATTAAATTTGGCCACAGAAAGATCTATATAACAATAATCTCTGTCTCTCTCTTCGGAACGATAAATTAAAACTCACACCACAACATGCTTATAGACACACACACACACACACACACACGCACACACAAACACACCTGCACACATACAGGTTTCTATCTTTAATTATTTATCATCTGTGTTTTATTTTTTTTCTGTTCATTTTTGATATTTGTGTTCTTATTATCATAAATTGTATTAATAACTGAGAAAAGTGCCTCGTTTTCCACAACAACACAGTGTTGCTAGAGTCCTGTAAAATATGTCGAATTTTGAAAATAAAGGCATTATAATATTCTGTATATTGTCTTTCTTTGGCTAAGTGCTCCTATCTATACCTGCATTTGTTTTAAAATATATTTAAAATAAAAACGGTTTGTTTGCTCTCTCCCTATTTTATTTGCATTAATACATTTTTATTTATTAGCTGTTGGGATGGAGTTATCAGAAGATTTCCAAAAAGGTAAAGATATTCCTGAAATTCCCAAAACCACGATTCCCGCATCTCCAGACACGCATGCTCCTCTTCCTATCGTGTTAGTATCCTGATTCCTTACATATTTATTTCTCGTAGCATAGTTTTTTTTATTATTTTGCAAACTGTAGTATGCAAATGACTATAATAGAAGCCAGATAGGTTTGATCACAATTTCAAATGCAACAAAATGATATGCTAACAGAAAATTTGACAAAAGTCGCTTGATGTAAAAAAAGATCTAATAATCCTCCATAGTGGTTGATAAGGCAATTGTTTAGTCAATTTGTAGTACTTAACGTTGGGTAACTTAACAATATCCATAAAGTAGTTTAGTCAATACACCTAATTTCTATTTTTACACGATTTTTTTGAGAATTAGCTAGGAGATGAGAATACGATTACCAAATGGATGGAGAAGATTAAGTCTAGAGGCCTATTTCAAAGAAGAACTTGACAAAAAACTGGTTGCTGATGGAAAAATTCTATAAATTTATATATATATATATATATATATATATATATATATATATATATATATATATATATATATATATATATATATATATATATATATTATTTTTCACTTCACGACTCACGAAATATTTGGTATCCATCGTGTAAAAAGAGAATTAGGTGTATATATATTCACTTTAAGAATGTAGTGTTTAAAGTTTTTTTGTATTCTGAACCGATTTCCACTAATCTTTTGCCGGATGTTAACTAACTAAAACTTTGTAAGGTAAGATGTCATTAGTGACAGATGAAAAACCTATAAGGTTTTAGGATAAATTTATCTATTATATACCACAATTCACCTATCCCTTGTCTAATTCAGCAATTGTGATATCCGAGTACACGAAGCCATCTGACCTACAAGAACCTAACAGAACATAATTGCTTATAGTATCTATCTATAAAGATTTATAACTTGTAGTAGTGTGTAGGGAAAAGTGGAAGGGAGCCGAGCGCGTGACAGACTGCCAATGCTGTGGACGGACCAGATGAAGGTCGCTCTCAATAGCACCCTAAATGAATGCATGAAGAAGACAGCCGTGAGGGGTGAATTATCAATTACGTCAACAACTGCTCTGCCAAGAGCATGATGACATAGAAAGAGAAAGAATTATACATGGATCTACATGTAACAATTTCATTTAAATTCGATCTTAAACTAGCTCCTTCGGGTACGGTATTTACGGGTATTACTCTTTAGTATTCTTCTCTTTCTTCTTCTGTCTCTCCATCATATTTTAAATAAATCCTCATTAACCAGATGCCCAATCATGCTAACATAAATTTATATCAATAACTTACAAGGTCATCACCATTCGATGTTACAAATTCCATTTTCTTCGATCTACAGCCAGCTGCTAAATTCTCTCTAATTTGTGTTATATCACACACTTTTAATATATTAAAAATTTGTGCAAGGAACGTTAGCAATATGTTCTACAAGACATGACAGTCGATCCAATCATTACTAATTCGAAAAAAACAATGTCTTTATTTTAAAATTACGAATATTAAGTAATAGAATAAAAAAGGTTTTATTATATTCAAATAAAGAGTTATTATATATTAGTGCTACATTAATTAACGTATCACTAATATATATATATATATATATATATATATATATATATATATATATATATATATATATATATATATATATAGTAGTGGTAGAGCCATGCTGAAGACAAATACTTTGTCAAGAATGGCATATTATTTGTCCGTAGCATAAATGGGCCGGCTCGCCCGGGGAAGTACCACGCTCCCTCAGACAATGACACTTCCCTTAAAGGCCGGCAACGCTTCTGCACTGCCCATGGCGCCGAGGATGTCTATGAGCGGCGTTCATTGCCTTCGTATCACATAAAAAAAAACCAACACGTTCTTAAAATATACAATCACTAAATAGAGAGGATGAATGAAAGACGACTGGAACAAAAATGTACGTAACGAATGTGGATTGAAGGGTCGGTAGGGGAAGATCACGGAAAACATACCTTGAGTAAATTGCTGAAGTTTTTAAGAAAGGCCAGGTAAAGAGTACCCGTAACCAGGGGGTTTGCATGAGGAGAATAGTGAGTGTGGAGGAAGCAAGGAAGGTATGCCAAGATGGTAGCAGATGGAGATCTGTGGTCTCTGCGTACCCGCCCTGCAGGAGACAGGCGTGATGATATGTATGTAAATAAATATGGGACATCGGCTTTTCCGTTTACAAAGGATGTATTAGAAGAACAACGGGTGAAGCGTCGTCGTTTTAACAAATTGATTATCGACAAGAAGACCACGCACAACAGCGACTACCTCCGCGCAAGGACAGCAAAAATTAATATACAACTGCGCTGTAAGGTAACTTGGGTAGTGTGTACAATTTTAAATTATGATTGTCGTCAACCTCAGCCCGTTAATTTGATTTTAATTTATTAACCCCCCAGTGGGTCACACTTGACTGTTCTGTGGGGCGGCGTGACCCATCGGTGGGTCACACTTGACTGTTCTGTGGGGCGGCGTGACCCACCGGTGGGTTTCACTTGACTATTCTGTGGGGCGGTGTGATCCACCGGTGGGTCACACTTGACTGTTCTGTGGGGTCCACCGGTGGGTCACGCTTAACTATCGCGTGGGGCGACTTGCTTTCAGAAAATAAGTTGTTAAAAAAAATAAGTTTATTTTCGACTCGAACTGTTGTGATCTCGCATTGAGCGCGTTCGAACTCGCAACAGTGTCGCCCCGCCCCACGGAACGCAAGGAGATAAGCCAGTCCCGCCTCACGCGGACAAAACGTAGATATTCGCCCCGGCGTGAACGTGTTAAATGACAACAGACAGGAGCCCAATACAGTCGGATCTTTTATACTTAGTGGTCACCCAGCAGTGATCGAGATTCGACCGTAACTTGAATACAAACCTGCATACATTTTATTTTAATATTAATTTTCTGCACTTAATATTAACGTTACCTACGCCAAATAACTCATCCAAACACGTAACGTTTTTAAGGGTACGGATATTCTTCTTCACGCATTAATATACATACTATGTGTAATATATATTTAGAATTAATAGAAAACAGACCAATATAGTATGTAACCACAGATAATAAATAGTAAAGAAGAGAATGCTATTTTATTTATTCAACGCTTCCAACAAATAGCGTTCCTTATACAGATCTTACAGTTATTCTCGAAGATGAATAATTGAGTCAGGTGTTACTTTGCGAAAATCCATTACTGTGTGGACAGTCAGAACTTTTACTTAGCTAAGATCCGCGACATGACCTGATGATGCCTTGTGTGCAATGTGGAAATGTGATGGTGTGTTTGGGAGGTGGAGAGTTGCTGACGTTCGTTTTTTCGCTAAGATTTAGTTTGAGTTTCCCGTAAATCCATTATTTCCAGTAGAGAAAAAAGACAATTATTTTTCTGTTTTTGTTTGCTTGTCGCGGATCTCAGCTAAGTAAAGCAGCAGTCCTGACTGCCCACATAGTTATTGTCAAATGAATAAAATCACACGTAATAAGAATTTTAAACTGAAGTAACTGGCAAACATTAACTCTCAACGAAATAAAACCTTATGACCGTACATTACAATTTTTCTTGAGCTGTAAACAAAATTAATTATTCATTTAGGTTTAGATCTCTAATTTGCTTCTAAGATACTGAAATCTAACTAAAGGCAAAGTTTTAGTGTGATTAATGGAGTGAGGCGTTACTTTGCGGAAATCTATTACGTTGTGGACAGTCAGAACTTAAAGATTGTCTTCCGTACAGTCTACTATACCTGATGATGCCTCGTGTTGAGGCGAAACACGTGTCGTGTACAAGGTGGAAAAGTGGCAGTGTGTGTTTGGTGTTGTGTATGGTGGTTAGTAGGTGGAGTGTTGCTGACGACCGTTTTTCGGTAAGATTTAGTATGAGTTCCCTGTAAATTCACTTCATCAAGCAGAAAAACACACATTATTAATTTTCTATTGTTGTTCGCTTGTCGCGGATCTTAGCTAAGTAAAAGTTGTAACTGTCCACAAAGATCTAGTAAACAAAATCAGCATATTGCTTCAGTACACACTACAAAAGACGATTTATTATATTTAGTCCAGCTAGACAACATCGTTGTAGGCCGATAAACTCTTCGGAACGTTCTCTTTCATTCTTAGAAGTTGTTCAGTGGCCATGTTTTCAGCTTCGCGCAGCAGTTGTAATCTCCTACTGTTGACTATCGACGCGGAGTAATACAAGAATACTGCGAAAAAAACAAAAGATTTCTTATTATGGCCTGTATAATAGGTTGGGGAATAAGTTTCGTCGCATTTTGATATGAAGACTCATGATTTTTTGTTCAAAGTATATTTACATTTAATTATAATATATATGTGCTATTTGACGACCGATCGGCTCAGTGGCGGGGTCTCGTGTCCACGGAGTCAATGCTCGCGGGTTCGATCCCCGCATTAGAATATACGTATGGCCTATAGATATTTATTCCGAGTCTGGTAACCCCGCCTAGTCGGCTGGACAAGTGTGGCGGGTTAGCGTCCGTTCCTCCAGAAATGGAGAGGCCCGTGCCCAGCAGTGGGAATGAAAAAATGGGCTGTGAAAAAAAAATGTGCTATTTTGTTCGATGAATTTGTGCCATCTTGTAGGTTGCTGTAGAAATTTTGGTAGTCCTCGCTTGATGTTAATCTGACACTGACTAAAGAATTCTGCATAGACTAAAACAGGTGGAAATCTGAAAGTGGAAAGTCAGGGCTGTATGGCGGATGCATTAACACCTCCCAGTCAAACTCTCTTAATTTTTGCTGAGTGGCTAAATATGTGTGTGGTTTAGTGCTATCGTAATGAAAGGCCACACCCTTTCTTTTGGTCAGTTCGGTCTCTTTCTCTCAATTTTGCTTTAATCTCAATATGGATATAACATTTTACTAATTTGATTCTCTTTTTTAAAAGAATCCTTTTTAATGAGACCAAAATCAGTCATTTCCATAGAGTACAGGCAAAGAAATTTTATTGCAAGTTTGTCTCTCTTTCTGAGTCTTAAATCCCCCTCGTGGGGCATAGAGCAGACACGACGCTTCTCCATCTCGACCCGCCATATGCTTCACTTCGCTCCTGGATAGACCCATCTTAGGAAATATTTATAAACATGTCCGAGACGCCTCCAGCGTCGCGGATGTCTTAGGCGGCGGTGATCACTTACCACCGGGTGACCGGCATGCTCGTTTGCCTGCACGTTGTAAAGAAGGAGATATACCCGCATATACAAAGTAGACGGACACCATTGTGGTTATCTCGGAGGTGCTTTCGGCGTTTTCTGCGAAGGACAGCAGCACAGTGCCGAGGATTGCCATCGCTGCCAGCACGACGCTCAAACACCACGCCATCATCACCCATGCCCAGAGAAATCTTCTCTTATTCTGCAATACGACGTAAAAAAGCGAAAACGCTGTAAATGACTTGGACGTTAAATTTTTTTTGCATATTCGAATCAGAAAAAAATACTGCGCCGAATGGTTCGAGTCTCACACCTCTACGACCAATAGATTTCGTACAGCGTTGAAACTGACTGTTTTTGAATGATCAGATAGAATTAGTTCTTTTGATCTGGTGGTAACTTTTCATTTTGCGGTATAACTAGTTTTCGCTTTTTTACATCGAGTACACGTTAGTTAGATATATATCTAAACGATATACATTCGAGTAAACTCGATGTATATACGAGTATACCCGATGTATATTTATATACGAGTATACCCGATGTATATTTATATACGAGTATACTCGATGTATATTTATATACGAGTATACTCGATGTATATTTATATACGAGTGTACTCGATGTATATATGAGTACAATCTATACGCTTTCTAAGTAAATCGCAAAATGAAATACGAATGACTGATATCTGATATATCAATTTTTATGTGTCTCTCAGATTTCTTCACACAAGTATTTAATATAAAAGCCACCCACTTAGACCTTAAGGCCTAGGGGACTAATAGGGACTATAGTTAGTTAGGTTCAATCCTCCCCTACACGTTTAATATAGCGTCATGACGAAGTTAGAATCGACACACACACATATGTAGGCTCTGACACGGCTTCGAGCCGATGGAATCTGCGATTTGCGCAGATTTCCAAATATATTTTACTTGCCCGCGGGTCCAGTATTCGTATTATAAAGCTATTAAAGCCAATGGGCTACCAGCAATAACATCATCGAATCAATCTATAATTAGGATTATATTTAAGTATGTTTTAAAACTATTTAGAATAATGTATAATGAATGTAACTCCTGTTGATGGTCCATAAGTAAATAAAAAAAAGTTTAAATGTATTTTTTTTTACTTGTAGTGGATGACACTTGATGTAAATATATTTTAAATATATAGAAGAAAAAAAATTCTCTCATATAACATATTTAGCAGGTTAAATAAGTAAGAATTGACTTTAATTTTTTTATATTACTTATTTTTAGAATATTATATAAAGACTAATGGTCCATTTACTTTTACTTCTGGATTTTGTGTCTTATATAAAATATATGATTATAAACTTCTTAAAACTATAAGAAAATAAAAGATCTAAGAAACAAGGAGTGACTGCGGAAAATACTATTAAGTGATGGAATTTTACTAACCTTAATAAGGTGTCTTGCATCGAGTATCATGACTCACCTACTCTTTATTTTTATGGTCTAGGTACCATACCAAAGGGTACCGTACTACGCAGGTAAGGTAGGTAAAGAATATTCAGCTATAAATATATTTCGCTGCAGAGTCATTATGATTCACGAACATAAAACCATAAAAGGCGATAAGATATCATTTAGTTCTGTTATTTTGGATAACAGTTTTATTAGTGTATTTACTAGGATTCCGACATTTCAATATACATACATATAGTCACGCCTATCTCCCGTAGGGCTTCACAGAGACCACAGATCTCCATCCGCTACGATCCTAGCACTCCCTCTTTACTCCCTTCACACTCATCTATCTTTTCATCCATTCTTCCTCTCACATTTATCGTAGCGAAACGGTTCTTTGTTAGTCGCTTCTCGCCCTCGTGGGTATCAGGACGTGATGGGTGGCGAATCACGTCGCCGTCATTTTTTGACGAATTAGGTATATTAAGATTCATAGTGAATTCCACGAGCCGAAAGGGAGTATGGAGGTCAGCCCTAGCAGATCCCCGACCCGAGAAATTCCTCGGCAGCTGTGGATTGGCGGAGAGGAAGGGTAAAGGATAGAGAATAAAGGAAAAGCCAGGGGAAAGAAAAGATGGATTTAGACAGGATGGTAGGGATATGATAGTAGCTCGGGAGGCTGGGATCGCGTACCTGTGTACTAATATAATATATAATAATAAATACCGGACAAGCGGCTAGGCAAAGGTCCTCCCTGACCGAATACATAATGCAAATTAATAAACTAGGTATTTAGAATAGATATACCGTGAATGCTCCATACGTCATGAGGCAGCTCTGCACCATGCTGACGAGTGCGGTTGTCGCCGCTGTTGCGTAGAAAGTCTTCCTCGTTGGCGACAGGTATGATGGGATTACAGTCACAGAGCCGTACACAATCGCCACCAACGCAGACAGAACCTGGCGTATTAAATCAATCAGTCAATAGGGCTGTCACACTCCAGTATTGGACGTTCGATCCTACGTTACTAACCTCGTGTTTAGCAAGTGAACTAAGAAACACATGTAGTTTTTTAATAATCAGGTAAACGCTCTTGATCATTCAAGGATATTTGATCCTATAGTCTCATATGATATCATCTTATTATTAATTTTTTTATGGGATATTAAGGTAAACGAGCGAGAGGGGTGTCACCTGATGGAAAGCAATCAAAGCCGCCCATAGACATCCGCAGCGCCATAGGTAGTGCGGAAGCGTTGCCGACCTTTAAGTAGTGTCGTTATGGGAGTGGGAGGGGCAGGGTGTTGGGCGTCCGGAACTCAGCCCCTCACCGTGCGAAGCGCGGTAGTTAAGGTGCCACTCAGACAACGAATGGCATAATATTTGTCTGTAGCATGAAGGGAATTCTTGATAAAGTATTCGTCTGCAGCGTGGCTCTACCACTATAACTATATTGACCATTGATATTTTGTTTATGGGGTTCTCAGTTTTACAATTATTAAGATAACTAGAACCAAGTACTTTACGTAAACTAAGATATAGAGACACCTAGGGAGTGCTCCGAGAAACTGTTGGGAATATGTCCTGTACTCCGCCCGCGGAGTTCGCGGGTTCGATGCCCGCATCGGAATAAATATATGTATGGATTACAAATATTTATTCCGAATCTGGTAACCCCGCCAATCCGCATTGGACAAGCGTGGTGGGTTGACGTCCGTTCGTCCAGAAATGGAGAGGCTCGTGCTCAGCAGTGGGACATATATGGGCTGTTAAAAAAAATAAAAGGAGTGCAGAAAGATAAATAAATAACTAAGGTCAAATTTCGGCCACCGGACGACCGCTAGTAAAAAGTATACAATTAAAAGTATATTTATATCGGTAGTATATTTTAATTCTTAATATTAGTTCACACTCTCCTTATATATATATATATATTTATATATCTTGTTCAAATTTTCAATCGTTAATAAAATACTTTTTATTCATCCACTCAAGTTCAAATACATTTTTTTTCAAACTTGTAGTGGATGACACTTGATGTTGATACAAGTTTTACAAATATTAATTCGTTAATTAATTTTATATGGAAGATAAAAAAAAATTCTCAGATATTTAGCAGGATATACATTTAAAAGTAAATGAAGTGTATAGATAGTGTATACATTACAAAAAGTTGGTATTGACTTTAATTCTTCTTTTTCTATTAAGTTAAACTTACGATGTGAAGTATCGCCACAACCTTGGTGCCCACTTCAAGACTAGCACAGAAACAGAATATTTCCAACGGTAAACACATTCTCGGTATTTTATGGGTTGTTATTAGAGATTCTTATATAATAACCGATAGCTTCAAGTCAAAGTTCGAAGAAGAGTAGGAGACATTTCGTTAGAAATTTAATTGTTGAAATAAAAACACGCACTCCGACGTCCCTCGGGGGCTATTCACAAACAATCACTGGTGCCTATCGCGATAGATTATTTTGGAATCGCTCGAATTATGATTATTGATAAGACATTTATACTTGCTAACTGTCCAGGTATTAATCACCTAAGGAATGTGTAAGTGTTCAAACACTTTAACACGATTTATTTTTATAGGGTAGAAAGGCAAACGAGCAGGCGTGTCACCTGATTGAAAGCAATCAATGCCGCCCTTAGACATCCGCAGTGCAATAGGCAGTGCGGATGTCTAAGTGGAAGGTTCCAATGCCGTGTCGGTTTAGAAACACCGCTGGAGGTAGCTGTTTCGACAGGGTAGTGGTTCGTGGAAAGACATTTCTCGAAACACCCCCCTACTGAATTCTCCTCATCAAATAGGGGGGGGGGGGGTGAAACTTTTCTTTTAACCATTATCTAATAAAAGTTAATGTAACGAGGGAACACCGAATAATTCTGTTTCCGCTTAACTGAAACAAAAATCACCAGGTACGCTCATCTCATTAATTAATTAATAGCAATAAATCTGTTAATTTACTTATTATTTTTACTTATTATACGATATAATTAATATTAAGGTATTTAAATTTCAACACTAAGATATTTTAAATAAACCGATTGTGTAACAATGAAAAAATTTTTTGCGGCTCGTGGGATTCACTAAGACGAATTTAATATACCTAATTTGTTGAAAAATGATGGCGACGTGTTTCGCCACCCGTCACGTCCTGATTCCCACGAGGGCGAGAAGTGGCCAATGGAGAGACGTTTCGCTGCGAGATGAATGGTAGCGGATGGAGCTCTGTGGTCTCTGCCAACCCCTACAGGGGATAGGCGTGAAAATATATATATATAAAAAACACAATGAAAGAATTACTTTAATTAATGTTTAAAATGATAAAATAAATGTACAAACACAGAACGTAACAGAATGAAAATTACTTTTTTGGGTGGATTCGGTGGATGGAGATTTCGAACAATTATATAGGGGTCGATGGTTGGAAGCTTGGCAACGCCTGAACTATAATATTCGATTCTCATTACGCTGCGGATGTGTATGGGCGGCGTTGATTGCATTCCAGCAGGTGACACGCCTGCTCGTTTGCCTTCCTATTAAATAAAAAAAATGTTATCACTATCACATCAATCGCTCATAGGGCTATGGATAGAGATATGCCCAGATCTTCTCTGGTGGATAGAATTCGAAATGAAGAAATTCGCCGGAAAACCAGAGTCACCGACACAACTCTTCAAGTTAGCAGACACGTTTGTCAGAGAACCGACAGTGAAAACATCGCGGTAAACGTAATGTAGGAACTGCTAGATCTGCGCAAGGCGGCTAGCAAAGAATGATGCGTGTAGCTGAAGATCGGGCTAGGAGACGCGCCTTGGGTGAGACTTACTCAATTTATTTCAATCTTACCGCCCTGAGCTGTAGCTTGTCGTTTAGATCATCAAAGACCACTTAGGTCATTGGTTGATTACCTTTCTCACGAACCGAGGGCTCTGGATCCAAATCTAGGTTATAATCGAAACTAATTTAACACAAAATGAACAAACATGAATGACGAAAATCTTCTCCATCATGTTTTAATGTAGATAGATATATAGATAAATATATTCTTCATTGTGCACCAAAAATATAGTTATACATATATTGATTGTAATATTTATACACAAATGGCGGTCTTATCGCTAATAGCGATTTCTTCCGTACAACCGTAGGATGGACACAATGTTAAAAAGATAATTTGATGTAGGCTGGTGATACATTATCGTTATGATGATAGAAAAGAAATAAATGCAAATAAACAAAGATAATAGACATAATATATGTGTGTATGTATGTTTATAGATAGATACACACACACACACACACACACACACATGTACATAAATGTAACACATTATTTATAAAAAAAGTAAGAGAAAAAAAAATTAAGTCTATTTTTATATATATATATATATATATATATATATATATATATATATATATATATATATATATATATATATATATATACAAATCGCACGGTGGCACCAGCCATCCAAGTGAACCTATTATAGTGGCGCGTGGTGCGATGGTGGAACTGTGCGGCTGCGATGAGATCTTCTATCTGTACGCAGGGAGATGATACATTTCTGCGTACATATCAAAATATATACAGTATCAAAATATATAAAGCCCTATGCCAATCCCTCCTTACGTACAGCATTGTGGCGTGGGGAGGAGCTGCTTCAACCCATATGCTTGAATTAGAGAGAGCACAAAGGGCAATTATAAAAGTAATGCTACACAAGCCTTACCGATACCCCACAGATGAATTGTATAAGCAAACAAAACTTTACACAGTCAGACAGCTATATATACAATCATGCGTGGTGAAATATCATAAGGAAGTCACCTTGCACGCATCAATTACATCAAGGAGATGTATTATTTATCCTTTGCCCACAACTAAAACTAGCTTTGCCTAACGACAATATAACTATTTGGCTCCGTTTATTTATACTAAATTAAATCGCATAGAGAAGACTAATAATCTAAATATCAATTCAATAAAAAAACTCATAAACAAATGGCTATCCAACCTAGCATATAATTCTACAGAATTAATATTAAATAAACATTAGCTTAGTAGGACAAAATAAAATAAAATAAATTCAGAAATATCACAATATATTATCACATGTAAAAAAAAAAATCTTTTTGGTTTGTATAACTTAATAAAGTTTTTTTTTTAAATTTTAAATTTGCATAGTTATATTAAGTATAGCAAGAAAATAATATATGTAACTCATAAATATGTCACAGAAGGGAACCGCCTGCCGTAGTACAGGGTTCGCCCTAGTTCGGCAGACGGGGAAACAAAAATTGTAAACTTATCAATGAACAATAAATATATTATATATTATTATTATATTATTATTATTATTATATAGAAGATCGAGCCTATTGAAAATATATAGGGAGAGTGTGAACTGATAGTAGGAATTGAAAAACTCTAAGTCAGCTGGGTAAGGAGGAAATGCTTCACGTAGCGATTAAATTGCATCTGTATAAGACCTTGCTGAGACCCATATTAACATTCGGCTCACAGTGTTGGGTGCTGATTAAAAAATACGAAAAATGTCTCACTCACCTACTTGAGAGAAAAATTTTAGGGCGTATCTTTGGTCGTGTGTTGGAAAGTGAGCGATGGCGTACACATTACAACCACGAGCTATATGAGCTGTACAATGATTCGAACGTCATCGAAACAGTTAAAATTGGACGCCTTCGTCGGGCTGGATGGACGAGGTTAGAATACTCAAACGCCTACTCGACGGCAAACCAGTTAGTCGTAGAAGCCGCGGAAGGCCTAAGCGCAGATGGCTAGATGGAGTCGAGGACGAGTTAAAGGCAATCGCGGTGTGAGGGGCTGGAGAGAAAAAGCTAAATTAAGATCCGACTGGAAAAATTTACTGAACCAGGCTAAGGCCTAGACTGTAATGCCTTGATGATGAATTATTTAGCGATAGGTAGGATTGACTTCATGAGTTTATATCACAGACATAATTCCTAACCAATATATAAGGCTATTTTTTTATAGGATGGAGGGCAAACGAGCAGGCGTGTCACCTGATGGAAAGCAATCAGCGCCGCCCATACACATCCGCAGCGCCATAGGCAGTGCGGAAGCGTTGCCGACCTTTAAGGAAAGTGACATTATGGGAATGTGAGAGGGAAAGGGAGTGGGAGGGGGAGGGTGTTGGGCCTCCGGAACTCAGACCGCTCACCGTACGAAGCGCGGTAGCTAAGCTACCACTCGAACGCCGGTTTTCTGCGGGAGTGTGATACTTCCCCGGGCGAGCCGGCCCATTCACACTACAGACAAATAATATGCCATTCTTGACAAAGTATTCGTCTGCAGCGTGGCCCTACCACTTATAAAATTATTATATTGCTTATGGAATATCTCATTATACTTATGTTTTCATTTTCACATGCGCACGCGTCAGTAGCTTATCAAACGATATAGAATCGATACGCCAGTGATACATCGTTTGCGACTCTGTGCGTACATGCGGAGTGAGCTGAGCGCTAAATATAGCGACTTCGCGTTACACGATTTTGACGTTTATTTGTGAATACATATAGAGCTCACAATGGGAGTCCCGATGGTCAACAAATGCTGCTGCTGTATCAGTCTCCACACCGGCACCTTGATCATAGCATACGCTTACACGGTAAGTGTTTATTTGCCTTTATTAATCTTATTACTAGGGATACCCCCTAGAATAGAGGATATTATACCCCTTTTATGTCCAACTTTGGACCGCCTCTTGCACAACTGTGGGTCATATGCTTTCGACATTTCTAGTGGTAGAGCCACGCTGCAGTCGAATGCTTTGTCTGTATATTTGTCTGTAGCAAGAATGGGCCGGCTCGCCCGGGTAAGTAACATACTACCGCAGAAAACTGGCGTCTGAGTGGTAGCTTAGCTACCACGCTACATATGGTGAGCAGCTGAGTTTCTGAGGCCCAACACCCACCCCATCCGCTCCATTCCGCTCCGCTCATCTTCCCCCTCCCCTCTCCCTCTTCTCCCCCTCCCCCTATTCTAGCAATAATTAAAACATTGTTAGTCATCTTTGAAAAATTACACTGTCACACGCAAGTCATGCTGATGCAAAAAATATTAAGATTATTAGCAAAAATGAAGGTGACTCTTTTTAAATGGGATGGGGGGGGGGGGCAAACGAGCAAGCGTATCGCCCGTTGGAAAGCTATCAATGCCGCCCATAGACATCCGGGTTAGGATAGGAACGTCGGATAAGGACGGAAGCGTCGTTGACCTTTAAGGCAGGTTCACTTTTTGAATGTTCCAACGTCGTAATGGTCCAGAAACACCGCTGAATGTAGCTGCAGCGGTGTTTCCGGAGCGATTCCGTACCACCACTTACCGCACTAGCTAGAAGTGGTGGTACGTGGAAACAAGTTCCGGGAATAGCGTACCGTAATGCATCGCCACTCATCCAGATGGTGGGGATAAAACTTTTCTTTGTGACGAGTTGCGCGGTAGTCGAATTTGGCGGCAGGAATTATTCCTAACAATTAATTCCTCGGAGCACTTGCAATGGCGAAATTGATAGAAAATGGTGAGAGAACCCTTTCGCAGTTGTTCGTGGATCTGAAGAAAACCGTTGGGTAAGATCTTGGTCGTTGACGATTTGAATTTGTTTTGTATTGTACAGTAAAGAGCACCAGTTGATATTAAGGATTGCAATCCCGCAACTCATTCAATCCCTCGTTATTGGTACGCGGGATTACACAATCCCGCGCGGGGTCACGCGGGATCCCCCATCTTTGAAATTATGTTATAAAATAAAATTTAAACTACAGATTTTTGTGTAAAAATCAACTTTTATTAAACATTTTTTACATTAAGCAACAGAAATTATTTCTTTTCTAATAATTAAGAATAAGAAATTAATAATCTGTTTCCTTAGATTCTTATTTAAATGTTTGGCATAGTTTAATATAATAGTTTTGTTTAATTTTATCTTGACTCCTAACAACAGTTTTATATTTTTAATTCAGTCTTATTCATATAATGACTAATAATCAAATCCCAACTTTCTCTTAGATAGAGTTACTCGCAATTTACGCGAAGGTTTTAGCGCCAAATTTTTAATTTTTGAAAATCCGCGGATCCGCGGTTAGAAGGTGCGGGATCCAGCGGGTTAATAAAAGCAGCGGGATCCCGCGGGAATGCGTGATCCCGTTTTGCGGGATTGCAAATCCGTAGTTGATATCGATAAATCATTTCATGTCTAACATAAAAAATTCTTTAACATTATGTATAAAAGAAAAGAACAATGGATTCTTTGTCTATATTAAAACATTTTGAGTAATGTTCGAACTTAGTTAGTTAATATACGATTGTTATTGTATTATTAAATAAACAAAGACTAGAATGTCTAGATCAAGTTTCGTTCGCGCCTGAAAATGCCGACTACAGACAGTTTTCGACATGCCAACCATAGTTACGAATGAATAAAACACATTTATTGCACAAGAAAACTTTGTACCGCCGTAAACAAGCGAAAACGTGGTAAACCGCAAACTGAAAATTTAAAATTTCCGAAAGAAAAAAACTGTTGTATGTAGTCACTCAAAATCAGTCAGTTTCAATGCTATTACAATATTTTCTATTGGTCGTAGAGATGTAAGATTCGGACCGTTCGACGCGTTATTTTTTTCTGTTACGAATATGCAATAATTTCTTTGTGTGTCATTTATAGCGTTTTCGCTTTTGCCCGTCGATATGTTATAATAGACCAATAATAATTTAGAGTACCTAATTCCCGAACCGAGACCGCGCCTCGGTAAACGTAGTGTGGGACGCCCCCCGGCTAGATGGTGCGACGATTTTCGCAGGGCGGTCGGCAGAAACTGGATGCGTGAAGCCGAAGATCGGGCTAGGTGGCGATTCTTGGGGGAGGCCTATGTCCAGCAGTGGACTGTTGATGTAACAAACAAAAGCTAACATCATCATAACGCATTATTAGATGTCATGGAGTCAGTTAAACACAAGCAGTTGAACCATCCCAACCATCGCCATACATATAGGTCATAATTGGCTCAGTTGTGAAGCTGTAACTTAATGGAGTCCATGGGAGCGAGTTCAAATTCCGTATTGGGATATATAAATGTATATGTATATATATATATATATATATATATATATATATATATATATATATATATATATAATGTGACCGAATTAGTATGTCTCAGCAGGGCCTGCCTAGTGAGAGCTACTATAACTCCATCCAATTTCACCTGTTTACCAATATTTATATAATTAAATTTCTATTTCTATCATAATATATTTCATAGTTTGGTTCGGAGTGACGGGACGTTCAAACTATTCAAGTATTACTGCCGGATAAATCACCTAGTGAAAATTAATGAATAATTGAGCAAATGACATAACAGAAGTAAGGTATTTGATATCGCGTCCCATTACAAAGGCGACATTCTAACGTCGGCAGATTAAATAGCGGCCAAGGCCGTGACGTTATCAGATAACTGCTTAAACTGTAAACTTACGGCGGAACACGAAACCTGGATGCATTCGCCGGCGATCGAAATTGGCGCCAGTAACTCGACTCGAACATTTGATTTGTGTCAATTGTTTTTTATATATGTACATAAAATGAATTCACAGACATAACAAATGAACATTCTCAACAGCAAGAAATTGATGCGGCAAACAAATTTATAAGGCTCCAGGGACTTTGTATCGAGCGACACGCGGCGTTTGGGTGGTGTTTAAAAAGTGTAAAAAATATATTTTTTTTTTTATATATTCACGCCCGTAAAAAATATATCCACAAATATATAGTACATCCAAAGATATATCCACAAATATATAATACATCCAAAAATATATCCACAAATATATAGTACATCCAAAGATATATCCACAAATATATAGTACATCCAAAAATATATCCACAAACATGTATTTATTTGCGTCCGTATCAATGTCGTCACTGTGGTCCGCGATCTGATCACGTTGGTTCTTGCTGAAAACGTTGAAAGTAAAAAGGTAAACGCCTTTGTAGAAAGCAAAAAGATAAAAGAGTGTCATATGATTGCAAGAGATCGCTGGCACCTATCGGCGATATATCCGAACCGATACGACATTGAAACTTTCAAAAAACAATCCCACTTATATAGAAAAATAATAATGTGTGTTTTTTCTACTGGAAGAAGTGGATTTACGGGGAACTCAAACTAAATCTTACTGAAAAAATGGCCGGTGGCAACTCTCCACCTCCCAACCACCATCAACAATAACAAACACACCGCTACTTTTCCACCTTGCACATGACGCGTGTTTCGCCTCAACACGAGCCATCGTCAGTTATAGTAGGAAGACAACCGTTATTTTTTTTATGGAATACGAAGGCAAACGATCAGGCGTGTCACCTGATGGAAAGCAATCAACGCCGCCCATAGACATCCGCAGCGCCATTGGCAGTGTGGAAGCGTTGCCGACTTTTAAGTAAAAGTGTCTTTATGGGAGTGGGAGTGGAAGGGAGAGGGGGAGGGTGTTGGGCCTCCGGAACTCAGCCGATACGAAGCGCGGTAGCTAAGCTACCACTCAGACGCCGGTTTTCTGCGGGAGTGCGGTACTTCCCCGGGCGAGCCGGCCCATTCATGCTACAGACAAATATTATGCCATTCGTGACAAAGTATTCGTCTGCAGCGTGGCTCTACCACTATGTGTAATTTGAACATGTTCCAACGCAGGTCTGGGCTCTCCTGGAGTTGACGGCGTACTGTCTTCTGGTGACATTAATGCCATTGGACCGCGACGGAGCTGTCTGCATGCATAAATACGTGATGTACGTCGTTGCGGCTATTATCAGCGGCCTCCATCTGTTTTGCTCCTTGCTGCTGATCCTGGCAGTCTATAAGGTAAGTCTCCATGGTGATGAAATACTTTATCATACCACAACCGGCACAATAAGCAGCAACGTACATGGACATTTGAAACACTAAGAAATAGAAGAAGAGAAAGAGAAAAGAAAGAGAAGATAGTGAAGAAAGAGAAGTTTATTCTGACACTCTTTTACAGAAACTTAATGCTTAAATTAAATCCTAAATAGATATTATATTGCACATATAGAAAAAAAAAATTAAATCACGTCGAGAGTCACGAGTGTCACAAAATGGTTCTTGCTCAGCGTAAATCAGGCGCTCTATTGGAGCACCTGGCGCTGGTTTTCAGCAAGAACCAATGTGGTTTGATCGCGGACCACAGTGATGTAATTGATGAGGATATATATACACAAGACGACCAATTGGCTCAGTGGCGAGCCCCTACGCCCGCTTGTTGAATTTTAGTGTTTCAGCACTTTAAAATTATGCATGGTGTACCTGAAATGATGACCAATTGATTCAGTGGCGGGGCCTTCCGCCCAAGGAGTCAATGGTCGCGGGTTAAATCCCGAATCGGAATAAATATATCTATGGATTACAAACCTTCATTCCGAGTCTGGTAATCCCGTCAATCCGTATTTGACAAGCGTGGTGGGTTAATATCCATTCCTCTTAAAATGGAGAGAACCATGCTCAGCAGTGGGGCATATATGGGCTGTTAAAAAATATACACACACATACATATACAAATACATACATAAATACACATAACAATTCAATCAAATGATAAATTAAAAAACAATAAATTTTTGCTATGCCATAAATCCATCGCTGCAGATGCGATGTCTCCTTTAGATTAAGGATGTGAATAACAGAGGAAGAAGGATTTAATGGGATTTCAAAAGACAAGCATACACATACGTGAAGGTATACACCTTAAAGACCGGGAACGCTTCCGCGATTCCTGTGCTGTTGCGGATGTCCTTACGCAGTGTTGATTACTTTCCATCAAACGTCATGCTTGCTCGTTTGCCTTCCTATCCCATTAAATAAAATCAATTCAATCGGAAAAGACAATATAAGATATCCCAAATAAAAGCTTTTTATTATTTCACAGAGAATGGCGTCACTCACGCTCCCTTGGACTATAGTTACCGGCATTCTAACAGCCATCTTCTTCGTCATGTGCCTCACCGGCATCAGCCTCATTATCCAAGACACCGGCAAGATTCTCCAAGTTGAGGCCATATTTATCTTCATCCATCTTTTCAGGGCCTGTGAGTATTGTGGTACACGATTTTAACGTACTAAGAGACACACGAAAATATAGAATAGCTGAGCAAGTTATTCGCTGGTTTATTTATGTATGTCACTCTTTTGGACACGGGCCTGCCCAATTATGGGGGAATTACCATCAATCCATACCGTCTTTAAGGCGAATCGAGAGGATTTCCACGCTATGAAAATGCCATATATCACGTACTATATATTCCTCGAACATTGCCTTTGAAAGTGGTAGGTACTTCACCGTTAAAGCAATAAGTCGTCAATAAAGAAGATTAGTATCCATTAATCTTTTTTTATACAAGTGGTCGTTCAGTGCTCGAAATTAGACCTTAATTAATTAAAAAATATATTTTTTTTATTTTCCTGCAATCGTTATCATGGCAAAGGCGCTACAGCCTTCCAGTCCCCATCTATTCCCCAGTCTCTCCCTCCAACTTGTCGCGGCGAGAGTTTTAAGGTCTTGGTTGACCCCTTCTTGCCATTTGAGTTTTGGCCTGCCTCAGTTTTAGCTGGCCTACATAATTAAACTAGATAGATACACAGTGGGATAGTCATATGTATTTGTACTAAATTCTCTTTGCAGGTATATCGGTATACTGTATTGTAGTTGTGCATAGCCGCCACAAGCAAATAATGTATGAAGAGGACGAGATACGGTTCCAAAATTCCGCCCGGATCTATGCGGCGCTCAGGGTGGCGGATCCATCAACGGCAATTTAAATTCTCGACTGAAGCGTATCTAAGAAGTACTGGCTCCTCATTTTTCTGCGGCACAAGGAAAGCGTCAATTTGACAGTGACAGCCATAGCTAAATTCGGTGGCGGGTTTACCAGCAGGATGAGTAGGTTAAACCCGAGCTTAGGGCGGCAAATTTTGGACTTATTTTTTTTAATATGTGTTGTGTAGTTTCCATAACGTAATTAATTGAATTTTATCGTCATTACCAGCCAAATTGTTACTCTCTTAGTACTGGTAGAGCCACGCTGCAGACGAATACTTTGTCAAGAATGGCATACTATTTGTATGTAGCGTGAACGGGCCGGCTCGCCCGGGGGAGTACCACACTCCCGCGGAATACCGGCGTCTGAGTGGTAGATTAGCTACCGCGATTCATCCGGTGAGCGGTTGAGTTCCAGACATAAAAGTAAAAATATATATATATATATATATATATATATATATATATATATATATATATATATATATATATATATATATATATATATATATATATATATATATATATATATATATATATATATATATTGGGATGGGAAGGCAAACGAGGAGGCGAGTCACCTGATGGAAAGCAACCAGTGCCCCCCATAGACATCCACAGGCAATGCGGAAGTGTTATTATGGGAGGTGGGAGATGGAGGGAGGATGGGAAGAGGGAAGGAGATGGTTGAGCCTCCGGAACTCAACCGTTCACCGAACGAAGCGCGGTAGCTAAGCCACCGCTCAGACTCCGGTTTTCTCCGTATTTGTGTGCATACGTTTGTTTGTACTTGTATGTGTTTGCGTATATGTGTATGTGTATTCTATTACCAACGATATCAGCCTATGGCTGAGAGCTTTTAGAGTTCGCAACGATCTGGACGCGTTATTGTAGGCGTAGGGTGCTGGAAAATTGCAACATATGTTGGCAAACGTAGTGGTAGGATGACAACCCCCCTCTTCATCCCTAAAATGGAGCGTTGATCTGTACACGGCGTTGATTGGCTGGAACTGGATGTCGCCGCAGACTGATGTCATTTTAATTATAGCTAGTTAATAATTTTTAATAATAATTCATAATTCTCGCTGTACTAGTTACATAAAATATTTTTGAAATCATTCATTACGAGTTGTGAAAAAGGTTGTGTATTAGTTAATAAATTAGTTGAGGATTTTCTAATTTTTTGATGTGAAACATTAAAATAAATCTAATTTGTTAAAAAGTTACGGCGACGTGGTTCGCCACCCGTCACGTCCTGGTTCCCACGAGGGCGAGAAACGACTAACAGGGAGCCGTTTCGCTACGATGAATTTGAGATGAAGGATGTATTAAAAGATAGATGTGTGTGGAGGAAGAAAGGAAGATGTGTCGGGATCGTAGCGGATGGAGATCTGTTTTTTTTATGGGATAGGAGGGCAAACGAGCAAACGTGTCGCCTGATGGAAAGCAATCAGCGCTGCCCATGGGCAACTGCGACACGGCAGTAGTCGCGGACGCGTTGCCGGCCTTTTAGGTAAGTATAGGCTCGTTTTTTGAAGGTTCCAATGTCGTAAGACATTGGAACCTTCAAAAAACGGATTGGAACAAAAAACGCTTCGGAAAGACCGCCGAGGGTAGCTGATTCCACAAACTGGTGGTGCGTGGAAAGAAGTTATGAGAGAAACGCACCGTAGTAGATCGCCACTCATCCAGGTGGTGGGGTGAAATTTTTCTTTACGGCGAGTTGTGCGGTTGTGGTGGTCTCTGACTATCCCTACGGGAAACAGGCGTGACGATATGTATGTATGAAACATTTTATCGTGGTGTATGGGAGTGAAATCGTAGAGCGCGACGTCGCGTCGTCTCGATTCAGGCTACGCTCACCTCCACTAGACTCTATACATGATTTTTTACACGTGGCCGTAAGCACGGTAGAGACCGAGCCGTCGTCTCGATTCTAGCTACGCTCCCCTCTACTCGACTCGGCGCACGAGTAGTAATATTAATATGTAGACAGTTATAACTTTTACTTAGCTAAGATCCGCGACAAAATTGTCGCGGATTGTAGTAATGGATTTCCGCAAAATGACGCCTGACTCCATTAATAAGTAATTTTAATGTTTCACATCTACCAAGTGTCCTATGACGTTTCTCATTTTTTATTGTTATAAGGTGGGATAAAAATATATTTTTAAGATTTAACATTCTATATACATATAATAATTCTGAATACCTCTTATTTCTTAGATTTATTGAGCTATTTTATAAGTTATGATAAAAAATAAATATTTTACAGAATGTCGTTTTTATTTATTTTGATCTAGTAACACATATCAATACCAACAATACCTATTATTCTAATAATAGGTATTGTTGTAATTTCTTGTAAAATTAGAATAATAGGTATACCTATTATTCTAATTTTACAAGAAAGGTAATAAATTAAGATGGACGAAGTGAGTATGTACATAATAATATTTTATCATATGATCCCAGTTAGCTTGACTTTTGAGTTATTGGTTGAAAATAAAAAAAAAATTGGTGCTACCCTTTACATAAGCAAAGCTTAGATTTTGTTTCGTAGGCATGATTTGTACTTAGCTCTTTTCTCTTTGAATCGTAGCAAAATATTTTCTCAGTAGATTGTCTAAGAAAAAAATAAATATTGTTATATAATCATATCAAATTACCTTATATATATATATATATATATATATATATATATATATATATATATATATATATATATATCGGGGACGTCCACACCCCGCGCAGAGGTGTGGGATCGAGCCTCGGGGATGAACCCCACTGCTCGTGCAGCAACTCAATGGGGCAACCGCCCCCCGGTCTTAGGTGCCGCTATTCCTAGCGGCTTTTGGGCATCCTTTAATGACTTTGCGTCGTCGAGATATGGCTGAATCTATTCCTACGTTGGGTCCGTCGCTGGCCCTCTTCCCTTGCGAGAGCCAGGAGGCGACAGGAGGATTTCGCGTGGGAGTGGGTGTCCCTCAGGTGGGCGAGCGTGAAGGGGAGCAAAATTATTAAGGCGTGGGTGTGGTTCATTGTCGGCTCGGTCGAACATCTTCCGAGCCAACCGAACCACAAACTCATGGATGCTCTCCCCCCTGAGGTCCCTCGCTATAACGTCGTTACGCACATAGCGAGCCGCCCCCACGATGGCGCGCAGAGACAGATTCTGCTGGATCTGAACGCGTTTGCGCTGGGTTGCTGGTATCAAAGACCACCAGGCCGGCGCAGCATAGGTCAGTCGGGAGCGAACGTAGGCCTTATAGACCAACAGCTTCGTACGCACGGGTATGCGGGTTGATGAAATTACCTTTAAACAATTTTAAATATTGCTTTAATTGAATAAAGCGCCATCTTTTGAACAAACATTATATTAAATGCATGGTCATATGTGTAACGACGTTATGCGTGTCATCAATATTAGGTTGATATAATCAATTATTTATTAATTATATTGTATTAAGACGTATGTTCATATAATTTTAATTCATAATAGTTTTATTTTATTATCTATGGTTAAATCTATAGAGTACATTCGGCGGTTCATTGAATCGATATAGTATAGTTACAAAAATACAATATGGGCCATATAAAATGTGGTAGTATTTAATTTACGCGTAGAATAGAAGTGCGCGGACAGAATAATAATATTTTAAAGTTACTAAGGTGAAGTAAAGTTGCTCTTGTGCCTCAGAACTGAGTTATAAAAAGTGATACTATTTTTTATGCGTGTGGTAATCGTCGAATCAAAGTTACATTATTCTCAGCTAGTGTTTCTAATTGGTAAGTATATAATTAATTACCAGGAAATATTAAAAGGTCTGCAAATGTCTGCCAATTTAATAAACGATTGACGAAACCTTGACTGGATGGTACGCGCCGATATTTTAGGCAGCGTTTTTGTATGTACGAAAATAAGTTCGAGCGAAGATAACATTAAAATATACTGCGTGTTTGTGTCGCTGGCTTATAATAATTATTTTTAAATTTTGATAATCCTTTTAAATTTCTTTTTAAGTTTTTTAACGAATATTTGCCCAGATAGATAACTCATTCGGTACTTATAGATTTTTTAAAAAAATACATATATGATTGTTACTTGTAATATTATTGATTTTTCTTCTCGCTCTGGTTTACACTCAAGAGTTTTCTAATACTTTTGTCCAGAGTTCACTATGACTATTAATTATATTTAGGAATGAAGATGAATAAATGATTTAATTTCTAATTAGTTACTATTACTACACTTGGGTGTGCAAAGTTACAGCCTTTTCTATAACACAATATATTACAAATTGTATGATAACTGTTGATTTATAACAAGGATATCTATAAATAGCCCTAGGCCATTACCAGGAAGCAGAATTATAAGCAAAATTGTTCTCTATGTGTCTGCCCTGTGGGGTTATTATGGGAAAATCTTCACTACACACAAATTCAAATTCCTTATATTTCATTTGTTGAACTACAATCTGTTAACAATTGAGAATCTATCAGCATTTCACAATGAGGTGCCTTTGAGTAGAGAAGAATCTCTGCAGGTAACCTTTTTTTAAGGGATAGGAAGGCAAATGAGTAGGCATGTCACCTGATGGAAATCAATCATTGCTACTTCTAAACATCCGCAGTGTCATAGGCAGTACAGAAGTGTTGCTGGCCTTTAAGGAAAGTGTCATTATAGGAGGGGGACGAGGGGTGTTGGGCCACCGGAACACAACCACTCACCGGATGAAGTGCGGTAGCTAAGCTACCAGTCAGACGCTGGTTTACTGTGGGAGTGTGGTACTTCCCGAGTGAGCCGGCCCATTCATGCTACAGAGAAATAATATGCCATTCTTGACAAAGTATTTGTAGTGTACATCTTTTGGAGTACTCTATTAAACCATAGCCAGTTTGCAGTCACCCATTATAACTTGTTGCCCGCGGGCTTTCAGCCCGCGGGCCCTGAATACGATAAAGCTGTTAAAGCCAATAGGCTACCAGCATTAACATCTTCGAATCAATCCATTATAACTTGTCAAGTTGGGCTTCATAGCATGTGGGTGTCTAAAACTAAAAATTAGTTTAAGTGGCATGTAGAGGTGGGCAAATTCATTGCAAAAGCCAACTTTGTTAATTGTTTATACTCCACTTAACTTTATTGATCATTAGAGCACTACTTTTTTAGTTATCCGTTAAAATAAATGATCTAAAAGTTTAAATTTATCTGTATGTAATAATAGGTAATACTTAAACATTATAATAATTTACTGATACTTATATGGATTGTAGTAGTATCCATTATATAGAGTTAAAAGGTATTATGGGTCTATTTTCAAATTAAAAGTAAATAAAGTATTTCTATAGAGTAAGACTGTCGTCCTTTTTAACGGGATAGGAAGGCACACAAGCAGGCGTGCCACCTGGTAGAGAGCAATCAATGCTGCGCATAGACATTTGCAGTCTTATAAGCATTGCAGAAGCATTGTCGGCCTTAGAAAAATGGTGTGTTGAATGAAGTTTTGGTAAAAATGCATATACTGGGTCACCTTTCATGCATGGTATCCATGTAGGGTGACACTTTGTTGTATATTAAAAAAATCACATATACATATTAGTAAATTATTACTAAAACAAAAGGATACATAGTCTGTAAAAGAAAATTTTGCAAACAAGGCGAAGTAAAACCTTTGCTTGCTTACCATAAACATTAACTTATCAGTGTGTTATCTTTGCTCTGAGAAAACAAGTGATATCCACCAAGAAAGGCCACATTGATCAAACTATAGTTGCACATTATTATTTGTTTTGTATGTTATAATAAAATTTCCTTCCACCAATTATAAATTAAGTAAGAATTATAAGTCTAACTAAATCGATTGTTCATTTCTCTCATTCAATATTCGATGGAGAAGACATTTATATATAGGAAAAGTTTAACCATATATCTATCATATAATATGATTTAAGGTGTCAGCGACAGGATGTACCATGGGTGTTAAGTTCTTGTCTGTACCATGGGATGTGTTGGGTCATTGTTGATACTGGAATTATTGTCACATCATAGCATTTATATAAAATAATCCACTCGCATATTGACTCTCCAAAACTGCTCTCTATAAAATTTTACAACTTCATCAGATTATGAAATCCCGATAAAATGTTTAGTACTAAATCTTATCCAAATAATATACATTATAATCCGATGTTACAATGAGTAATAAATAATTAAAATACATCAACTAAAGCGATCGCTCCGGGATATCTTTGGCAGTCGATTCATCACAGGTGAGATAATTGTTATTCTTCTTTTTTCTGTTTCATTATAATATAAGTATAAATAAGATAACCCTATTGTTAAAATGCAGCTATGCTGTGTGCAAATCTTAAGAGTTATATTCCGGGCGTTATTAAGCTTATATTATATATTACTCTTTAAGATTGTTTTTGTGCCGAATAAATAAATAAATAAATATGATTGCTGCGATTAACAAATTTATATTTTTATTTACAAAGGAGAAGTATTCCTTTTGTGAATTTCTTTAAAACATTTTGATTTTGAATCGGTGTCACTAGACGAGAGAAATTATCAAAAATAATACCTCCCCACAGCAGAGATACTAAATTCAGACCTCATGGGGAATGCGTTAAAATTTTTATTTATAGGCTAAGGATAGGTGTTTTTAGAATTTTTATTTATAGGCCTGATGAAAATATATTTACCATGCCCACATAGATGTTTCCAAAACCATAGGCATTCCAAATGAGTTGCTCGCCTTTGAGATATGACTAGGTTCATTTTTTGAAGGTTCTAATGTTTTATCAATTTGGAAATATTGTTGAAGATAGCTTTCATAGAATAGGTAGTATTCACTCATTCCATAGAGTGGTGGTGCTGTTGCATGTTCTATGGCATGAAATCGAGCCAATCTTTCTTTCCCCATGGGTGTTGTGTGAGGCAACTTTGGGAGAAAATATTAGAAAAAGAAGAATGATTTGGCCATTTGACCTATGGGTGTTCTGTTTGTCAAAATCTGGACTCCACGCCAGCATTCATCTACTCTAAGTAGTGACAGTTCTCTGAACGGCTGATGATGATGAAGTAACTAAACTGAAAATTAAACAATAACAGCTCTATTATTCACCACTACAGGTGTAAAATCATTTCCTTTTTGATGTTTTTAGCTTCTCATAGTGTGGTATATTCCGTTATGAAATTATTTATTTATTTAAACTTTTTGCAAAATATGTACATTAGGCGGCCTTAATAATAATTATTAACATTAAAATCTCTCTCTCTTTCTCTGAGTCCTAAGTCCCCCTGGTGGGGCACAGGGCAGACACGACGTTTCTCCTTCTCGACTTGTCGGAGGCCATATGCTTTACTTCGCTCCACGATAGGCTCTTCTTCTACACTTCGACCGTCACAGTACGCCGCCAAGTTTGTTTTGTGCGCCCACATTTTCTTTTCCCCTGCGGATTCCATTCGAGGGCTTGTTTGGGGATATCCCCAGTCGGATATCCCCACCGGCGCTAGCGCCGGTGAGTATGCCCTATCCATCTCCATTTTTGTCGACGTATCTGGACATCTATTGGGTCCTGTTTGCTGATTCTCCACAGCTCTTCGTTGGAGACCATGTTATCCGGCCATTATATACACTTTTAAGATACGGCGTAGGCAGCGGTTGACGAATAATTAATATTCGTAATAATTAATATTAATATTCGTAAATATTAAAATAAAGATAATAATATTCTTATTATATTAATGATATTTTGTGATTGCCTAATGAATAAGAGTTTATTTTAAATTTAAGATTTGAATTTGTATTTGTGACCTTGAAATGTTTTCAAGTACTACTCATAAAACCGAGATTTATCTGTGCTGGCCTCTTAATATGTTTTATTTATATACGATAGCTACGTCGCAAAGAAATTCATCCATTTTATAATCTGTTTAACTTTTGTATTTGCTATTTCTCCTACCTTTTGGTCATTCTTCAAGATTGATTCAAGATTGATCCAGACAGAGAAATTTTTATGGGATAGGAAGATTGACATTCAAGCATATTTTCTTTGTGTTCTGTTTCTGTACTGTTTTGTGATGGATGATTAAAGTTTTCCTTCCTTTCTTTCACCAGGGAGCGGTACCGCCCCCGTTTGGAACCTAAGTTCTAAATACCAATTTACCTTCAGAAAACAAGACTAGATATTTCTTAAAGGTTGGCAACGTCTCTGCATCGCTTATGGCGTTGCGGATGTCTATTGCTGGCGTTAATTGTTTTAGGTGTTAAATCGGGTGTTTTCCATTAATTGCTGTTATTCTCACGTATGTTTAAGAAACATTTCTAAATCGATCGCTTGTGCACACGGTCGGTCATTGTAGTCGGGACTGGCCTAACAACTATAACGTGCATTAATGGATGTACGCAACAGAAAAACCTTATTTTTGTAGTCAGTGTTCAAACTGTAACGAGTGGTAAGGTAGAAAAACTTGTTTGGAGTATCCAGTGCTTGCATATGAATCGATTTATTTATAAACTCCTTTGCAAAAAAAAGGGGCACATTACTGTGCTTTACTACTGTGTAATGTGCTTTTCTATGGATAATATTAATATTTTTAGTATTTAGTCATTATTAGCTTATATGACTAGAAATTTCTTTGAAATGTGACCAGGATAATCTTGCTCACGATTCTGCAACGTATACGGATACGGTAGCCTATTGGCTTTAACGGCTTCATCGAATACTGGGCCCGCGGGCAAGTAAAATGTAGTCGGGAATCTGCGCAAATCGCAGATTCCATCGACATCGTCGTGACGGAGGTACACATGTGTGTGTGTGTGCCGATTTCAATGTCGTCATGACGTTACGTTAAACGTGTAGGAGAGGATCGGACCTAAGTAACTAGTCCCTATTAGTGTCCTAGGCCCTAAGGTCTAGGGGGTGAGAACCGACCGGGTACGTGAGAGAATCTCGTGTAAGCGGCCGGTGTAGAAGTGTTCCCTACTCTACGTGCTCGGCTAGAGCCGGGCTGCGTGTGAGTGTTGGTGTCGTGGGTGGATCCGAATGACGCCGTTTCGTTTTCCGGATCGTGTAAGACATTACGCGGGCGTCGTCTTTTGACGACAGCACCGATGGATCGAAGAATGAAGCGATTTTGTGCTTAAAGTTTATCTATTTTTCTTTTATGATGTCTACTGAGTTACAGATGTGTGGATAAGGGGTTTGATTGTTTTTGTTTTTTTTTTTTCGTTGTTTGTTTTTCATCAGACGACATACCTGCTCGTTTATCTTCTTATAATTTTTTTTTTGGTAACGACGAACTACTATGGTAGATTTTCTCATTACTATTACAATCTAGCCGTGGGCCGATTAGTGATTTGTTTAAAACTTAATTTCCTAAGAAGATTATTACTCTTCTAAGAATGTGTCCATTAACACTTTTCTTAGTCTCTATTAAGGGGAAGACACTACATCCTTGTGTTTTTGTTTTTGGATAGTAAGGCAAACGAGCAGGCGTGTCACCTGATCGAAAGCAATTAACGCCGCCCATAGACTTCCGCAGCGCCATAGGCAGTGCGGAAGCGTTGCCGATCTTTAAGGAAAGTGTCATTATGGGAGTGAGAATGGGAGGAGTAGGGAGGGTGCGGGGCCTCCGGAACTCGACCGCTCACCGTACGAAGCGCGGTAGCGGTACTGAGAACGACGGTTTTCTGCGGGAGTGTGGTACTTTTACATTCATGCTACAGACAAATATTATGCCATTCTTGAGAAAGTATTCGTCTGCAGCGTGGCTCTACCACTATATTTCTTTACACTTAGTAAAATTTTTATTTCACTTCACTATACTAGAATTTCATCAAATTCTCACTAAAAACTCAAAGGGTTCAAATCTACTTAATAAAAGAATGTTCCCTTTCGATCTTACCAATTCCTTTCTTTCTGCATTGGCGACGAATCGCTTCAGCTCATGCCTTAGTGCGTAGCAGCCCAGCCCTGTTGTTTTGAAACAAAAAACGATTTAATTTAGCCGGTTAGTGTATGTGCTGGCGCCAGTTATATTGTGTTCACGATGGAGGTGAATCGTGTTCAGTGAGTTTCTCCATTATTCTCATCTGTGCTGTATTTTGTACTTATTCCTCTTTATTGCTTCATTCGCCTCTATATCGATCTAATTGGTCCCGTGGCGAAGCTATTGCTTAGTGTAAATGGATGCGGGTTGGATCAGTACTTAACGTCAAGCCGAAACGGGGTGACAGGATTGATTGTAACCATTATGAGAAAAATCAGAAAAAAAAATCTATCCCATGCAATTTGAAAATTATGGGCATTTAAGAAAAACTTAAAAATTTGATCAAACTGTAACCATTTTTCAATTATTGTGGTTAATTTTTATTATTTTTGTTCATTTAAACTTTGGAACCGTAACCCTAAATAACATTTCTAGAATCACAGTAAAAAATAATGACACAATTGCCCCAAGTTTCCTAGAATTAAGACTATTTGTTAAACTATAAATTTAAAACTTTCAAAATTTGTTGACTATGAAAGGCCCTCCTTTAAAAAAAAAGTACTAAAGTGCAGTTTGACAAAATTTCTAGGTTTATCTTAAATGCCCATAATTTTCAAACTGCATGGGATAGATTTTTTTTCTGATTTTTCTCATGATGGTTACAATCAATCCTGTCACCCCGTTTCGGCTTGACGTTGAGTTCTGGGACACCCTGTATAAATATATGTATGACATGTTCTTAATTTAGGTGTTCCTCCAATCCATTAAGAATAAGCGTGGTGGAAGTGTCTCAAAAGCTTAGGTTCCCAACCTTTTAAGGACTACCGTCCCCATTACAAGATAGGATAAGCTTCCTACTTGTAGCGCCCGATTATTTTGTAACTATTTTGCACTTTTATAACTTTTTTTATCTCCCCAACAAGTACTTGCACTTTGGACCATTTTATGTTCGAGTAGGCCGTCGAGTCTTTATCATTATGGACTACCATTTGAAATACAGCAGATGCGTCATTGACCTTTGTAAAACGTACTTTATGAATAAATTATTTGCTTTGGTAGTCGATTCTGGTGGGTAGACCGCAGAAGTGAACATTTGGCATATATTTAATTTCCAGTGAGGCGCTAGAGGTGAGGAAAGATAAGATGGGCTTGCCGCACATTACTTCTTTCTGCTGCTGCATGGGGCTCGAAATGGGTTCCAAGGTCGTTGGAGTTACGCATTTAGTGAGTGCTTATTTATTATTTAAAATTTTTTTTTTTTTAAAGAATTGCCAACATAAACACTCTTGAAGTACGCTGGTGGTACACTGCATATCCTAAGCTTAATGATCTTATCTTCTGCCGTTAAGCAAGAGGGGGTCCACACTTGAGTCGTAATTTTGAATTGAAACTTATTATTTTTTTATACGAATCGTGTTTAATTTTTTTCTATGGAAGAAGTCACGAGCAAGCGTATCACCTGATGGTGACACAATGTCTACCTTAGGGTAAGTATTTGAATAATGGGATGGCGAAGAAGTAAATAAAGAACGGGGAACTTGACAATATAAACTACTGCAACAAGAACATTATTAATATTGCTGTTAATGCAAAACATGGAGGTGGAAAACATCATCTCACTCTATCATTTGAATAACAGCGTATTCAGCGTACAGGGTAAATGTACTAAGGGCCGTCCATAAATTACGTCAAACGAATTTCATGATTTTGCATCCGCTCCCCGTCCTTGTCACACGTGTTGTTGAAGTTTTGAGTTTTAGCACTTTAAATTTATGATTTTTATTACACTGAAATTATGACCAATTGGCTCATACGGGGCCTTCTGCCCACGGAGTCAACTGTCGCGGGTCCGATCCTCGCATCGGATTACATACATGTATCGATTACAGATATTTATTCCGAGTTTGACCTCGCTAATTCGCATTGGATAACCGTGGTTGGTGGGTTATCGTCTGTTCCTCCAGAAAATGGGAGGCCCGTGCTCAGCAGTGGGACATAGCACATAGTGGGACGTGAAACTTGACCTCTCTTGTTACTCGATGTCGTACTTTGTGCACCCCTCCCCCCACCCTCTTAACGTGACGTAATTCATGGTGGGCCTCGCATGTTCGAATTGCGAACGATTTTGCCTGTGAAGTATTAAAATGTAGATCGGTTACAGCTCGCGTCACTTGTGATGGTGCTACTTTGTTCGGTGTTCGCTGGACAAGCTCGCTCCTACATCGGCACGGTGGAGGACTCCGAGGACTATCTGTACACTCACTGGTTCAACATAGCCCTCGGGGTGACACTTGTCAGCGTTGTTCACGTATTGCTTGCGATTACCCTGCTGCTCGCTGTGTTCAAGGTGGGTGGTCAAGATTTACAGGTGTAAGCTGTACAGGAGGTATTAGTGATGACCTAGCGGACGGGACAAATGGGTGTTAACCGTTGGAGGACGCATGGCATGGTGCAGGCCCGGCTACAGGATTGTCTGTCGATAATCAAGCAGACGACGACCAATTGGCTCAATGGCGTGTCCTCGATCGCGGGTTCGATCCCCGCGTCGGTATAAATATATGTGTGGCCCACAGATATTTATTCCGAGTCTGGTAACCCCGCCATTCCGCATTGGACAAGCGTGGTGATTTGAAGTTCGTTCCTCCAGAAATGGAGAAGCCCGTGCTCAGCAGTTGGACAGATATGGGCTGTGAAAAAATGTTGTATGCTTGTAGTGGATGACACTTGATGTTAATACAATTTTTTAGAATATTAATTCATTAAATTGTTTTAGTTTTATATGGGACAAAAAAAAAACTCTTTTGTACAAAATATTTAACTCTTATAAAAGGTATGTATGAGGTTATTTTTAATGATAGAATAAAGAATGAAGATATAAGAGAGCAATGTAGAGTAAAAGAAAGGTGTCGTGACAAAAGTTGAGAAAGGGATTTTTAGATGGTTTGGGTACAAAAAGTTTTAGGAAAGACCAGTCCAAGTATACACTTCACCGACGAGCTTGCACGAGGAGTGATGAGTGTGGAGGAATCAAGGAAAGTATGCCGAGATAGTAGCAGATGGAGATCTGTGATCTCTGCCTTCCACTTAGATGGGAAAAAGGCGTGACGATATGTATGTATCTGAGGTATTTGACAGGATATAAATTTATGAATAAATACGGTCAGTGGGGAAGCATATACATACATATCTTCACGCCTATCTTCTCTAGGGGTTGGCAGAGACCACAGAGCTCCATCCGCTAGGATCCCGGCACACCCCCCCTGCTTTCTCTACACTAATCTATCTTTTCATCCATACTTCCTCTCACATTCATCTTAGCGAAACGGCTCTCCCTTAGTCGCTTTTCGCCCTCGTGGAAATCAGGACGCGACGGGTGGCTAACCACGTCGCCGACATTTTTTAACAAATTAGGTATATTAAATTCGTCATAGTGAATTCCACGAGCCGCAAGGGAGGATGGAGGTCAGCCCCAGCAGAGCCCCGATTGCTGAGGTAAGGCACTATAGTGCCCGAGGGAGCACGATCACGGGACGGTCGGCACGCTTGCGACTAGGCTCGCCCCTAGCCACGCATCCATTGGCACGGCAGACCGTGGATTGGCGGAGAGGAAGGGAAAATGATGGAGAAGAAAGGAAAGGGCAGAGGAGAGGAAAGATGGATTTAGACAGGATGATAGGGATATGACACTACCGCAACGGAAGACAAGGAGTGATACGGTAGTAGCTCGGCAGGCCGGGGTCGCGTGATCGTATACCAAGGAATTGAATTCTTTTTTAATGGCAGTTTTTTTTTTATATTAACAAATTCTTTTTTATATGAACAGCGCAACATCAGCGCGGTGCGTGCTTACGTGCTCATAATGTGTGCGCTGTACGTGGCGGCGCTGGTCTGCGTGGTGGCATCTATGGCTGTGTACGGATCACGTGGTACTGGATCGGACATCTTTCTCGCCTTCCTCGAGGGAGTATTGTTCTTCGGTGAGTTTTAACGAATATCACCCTAGTTCTGTACGTGTATGTACGAGTGTGTCAGTATGAGTGTCGTCACTGTGGTCCGCGATCTGACCGCGTTGGTTCTTGCCGAAAACCAGCGCCGGGTGCTCCAATTGAGCGCCCGGCATATGCTGAGCAAAAACCATTTTATGACACTCGTTAGATTAAATTTGTTTCTTTTTGTTTTGTATATTTATTTGTATATTATAATATTATTTAATATGGTTTTAATTTTAGTTACTGTAAAAAAAGAGGTGTCGTAAATAGAGTTTTCTATTTTATTCTTTTTCATGAAAAAAATGCCACATGAATGTATTCATTCATGGCTTTTCATAGTAGAAAACCAGCTGTGAGCGGTATAAGGCGCCCCTCACACTGAGTCCTTTCCACGCACATCGCTGGAGGTAGCTAGTTCCACAGGGTAGGGGACCCTGTGGAACCAGCTACCTCCAGCGATGTTTCCGAATTGATACGACATCGGAACCTTTAAAAAACAAGCCAAAACACTGAGAGGCCAGCAACGCATTTGCAATGCCTATGGCATTTTTGTGGGCAGCGTTGGTTTCGTGTCATCAGGCGGCACGTTTGCTCGTTTGCCCTGCTATCCCATAAAAAAAACCCAGATGTGCCGACAACAAAAGCCCGGCGGGCCGCAGTTTGAGTACAGCTGCATTAGCCCGTCGCTAGATTGTAATGATAATGAGAAAATTATAACAAGATAGTAGTAAACATTGAAAAAATATATTCTTATGCACTTCCAGGTTTACTCGCATATTGCATCCTATGCGTCAACAGCTATTATCTGGTGCTTAAGAGCCACGAAGACATGCAGGGGCCGAACAAGAGCGACTATTGAATCGCCAAATACACATACAATTCGCACAACACCATAACGATTACGGATCACCAAAACAATAGCGGTGGGTTTTTAAGTTGAAACTAACAATTGTACAGAGATTTACGTTATGAACATATATGCGTATAATAAAAATATTCTCAATAACACTATAAACCGGGTTATGAACATATATGCGTAAATTAAAAATATTCTCAATAACACTATAAACCGGGTTATGAACATATATGCGTATAATAAAAATATTCTCAATAACACTATAAACCGGGTTATGAACATATACGCGTATAATAAAAATATTCTCAATAACACTATAAACCGGGATATGAACATATATGCGTATAATAAAAATATTCTCAATAACACTATAAACCGGGTTATGAACATATATGCGTATAATAAAAATATTCTCAATAACACTATAAACCGGGTTATGAACATATATGCGTATAATAAAAATATTCTCAATAACACTATAAACCGGGTTATGAACATATATGCGTATAATAAAAATATTCTCAATAACACTATAAACCGGGTTATGAACATATATGCGTATAATAAAAATATTCTAAGATGAGCGGAGCGGAATGGAGCGGATGGGGTGGGTGCTGGGCCTTAGAAACTCAGCTGCTCACCATATGAAGCGTGGTAGCTAAGCTACCACTCAGACGCCGGTTTACTGCGGGAGCGTGGTACTTCCCCGGGCGAGCCGGCCCGTTCACGCCACAGACAAATAATATGCCATTCTTGACAAAGTATTCGTCTGCAGCGACGTATTGGAGGAATTGTTACGTTAGTAAAGCTTATACGTTTCTATTGAATAGATTTTGTATAAATCTAGCGCTTGCGATTGTATGCTATGTGTTTTGGTGTATTTTGTGTACCAGTGTAATGTGTAAGTGAATTATATATTTTATCAATACGTTAGTTATCTTAGTTATTATCGCGTCTGAATGACATTGATTAAAAATAATTTATGACCTAACAACGCCGCCATATTTATAATCTATGTATACATTACTGACCAAAAAAAAAATAAAGTTAAAAAAAACCTTTATTATATGAAAATGTAGTTGAATCTCTAATATTTACGCTACGAAGTAAGAATATTCTCTGAATACTGATGTGGGTACCTGATTTTTCTTAATAGTAACAAAAATACAAGGTAAACCAACTATAGGGTATTCCCAGTTCGGATATTGTACAAACTTTAACGTGTTATAACAATGCTGAAAATATGAAATCCTAGTCTGGGTCTGCTTATAATAGTGGCGTAATTTAACTGTCAAATTCAATATTTTTTATTCGTGTTTTATGAAAACCTATTGTTGTATTAACTTTTACTTGGGTGTTACTCGGTTTTCATTTGTGAATAAAATCGATACCGAATATTATTAATAATAAATATTATTTGTTATATTTAGAGGAGTACATGTTTTATATATAATAATAAAAAAAAATAAATATTTTTATGTGAACTGAAAGATAATAATGTATTTAAATGTACTATTTAAAATTTTGCCATATTGATTAATTGTTGTTCAGAATTTTACCGTATGCGTATTTTTTATCAAGATTCAAATGTCGGTATTTTTATAAACTACCTGGAATATTTGCGATCGTCTGTTAAATAAAATATCAGCCCGCGGCAGTCCATTACTGGACATAGGCCTCACCCAAGGCACGCCACCTAGCCCGATCTTCGGCTACACGCATCCAATCTCTGCCAGCCGCCTTGCGCAGATCGTCGCTCCATCTAGCAGCGGGGCGTCCCACACTACGTTTGCCGAAATACGATCTCCACTCTAGCACACGTCCACTCCAACGATTGTCGGTTCTGCGACAAACGTGTCCAGCCCATTGCCATCCACCATTGCTATCCACCAGAGAAACTTCGAGCATAGCCCTCTGAGCGACTTTGAGCTTGCGAAGGAGACGGACAGTCAGTGTCCACGTTTAGTAGATTGGTTTAAGAGAGAATAATTTAAAGTTAACATACTTCCTCGTACATTTGAGGAGGCTCAGATATAATAAGTTGCTATTATGACGTCAAGCGGCTGACAGAAACTGGATGTGTGTAGCCGAAGATCGGACTAGGTGGCGTTTCACGGGGGAGGCCTATGTCCAGCAGTGGACTGCCGCAGGCTGATGATGATATGACTTCAAACTTTGCTTCAAATCCCATTAAGTGTTAGTACGAATTCTGTTTTATAATATCATGAAAATAATTTCGTGTATTACGTACATTAAAAAGAATTATTTGAAGCAAGGTAAAGGCCTCCTGCTTTGCTTTGCTATTTCCAGCCAGGTTGCTCCTACGGTCCTTTTTATATCTTCCTCCCATCTCATCTAGGGATCAAGAGCCCGCCACGCAAACGCCGAGCAGGGAGGCGTTTGCGTGGCGGGCTCTTCCATGTGGTTACGTTAGTAGTCGATCTGTTATCTAAATATCAGGCTATATGACCAGCGCATATGAATTTTTACCTTTACCTGAAACATGGACCCCATGCAACCAAAATAAAATTATATTTATTTTTTTGTACAATAATAATGTATAGAATAAAAAGCTTTTTTATTTATTACACGTTTCTGTCACTATAATAAATTACTTTCTCTTTCTCGTTTCTGGTTTGTGTGTCTTAAAAGTTAGTTTCTTGTTAGTGGACTGAACTCCACTCTTCTATCCCCCTCTGCTTTCTTTGCATAAGCTCTGCTGAATCCTCCAACAAATTTACAAACGATTTCAAGTATTCCAGGAGTACTGTTTTTAATCTATACTTAATAATGTTAAGATGTGCTTCGTCTCTTTCACACAAAAGAATTATATGAAAAAAAAACATATAGATTGTTAGATTATAATATATTATATATGTTGGTAGATGTATTTGATGCCAAATTGTTCGCATTTATCTCTTACGCTTGAATATTTGATGTGCTAACAGATGAAATTAGCTATGCCATATGCTTGTAGACCAATGATTAGCCATTACGTGTGCAGATGTATTGTCGATATATAATGAACTGAATCGGTGTTCATTTTGAAATGTGCAGGTTGTCCTTTTTCTCGTAAAAACAAAAAGAAAAAACATCAAAAAATTAAAAAAAAAATTAAAAAAAATCAACGTTTGTTCTATAACTTTATTTATTATAAACGTTTTTTGAATATTCCTACGTAAAAATATACGTGTCCTTGAACTCGACGGATCGAACATATGACGTAAAGGGATCAATGACCTATTTAAAATATCGGTCTGAAGCGGTTCGTTGGTACGTTTCCACGTAACAGAGTGTCCATGCGTTTGTATGTGTATAGAACAATATTTTTACGAAAAAATAAATGTGTTAAATACGATATTTTATTTAATGAAAAAAAAAATAAATTAAGGTAATTCTCTTTTTAAACCGATTCGAGTACATTCAGTGTAACGATTTAACATTCCCAGAACTATTGTGTGTAGTAACAACAGTGCAAGGAATCCTTTTGAGATACCATCCCAGTAATAATCACTCTCGGTATATATAATCCACGCAAAAAGCGAAAACGCTGTAAATGGTACAAATATCAAAAAAAAAAAAAATTCGCACGTTCGGATCAGAAAAGAAACACCGCCTCGAACGGTCACAGTCTCACAGTACTCTACTACAGATAAATAATTACGTACAGCGTTGAAACCGACTGTATTTGACTGATCTGATGCAATATTATCAGAAAAATCAAGTTTTTCCGGCTCCGGGGGTAAGTTTTCATTTTGCGGTTCACTACGTCTTCGCTTTTTTTGCGTTCATATGTGTATATCACACTGATAGTGACTTAACATAAGCCTGTAATGGAATCAACTTATAATTTTTCGTCCGTCCATATACTGATAATGACTAAATATCATCCTGTAATGGAATCAACTTATAATGGCATAAATACAGCGATTTGACTGTCACTGAAATTGAATTTTCTTATTATATTATGTATGATGATTTTTCTCTTGAAACATCCTTGCAATGTTGTCTATAGAAATATAGTCAAGAGGTTTTTAGATTGTATACGTGATACGTGATACTACTAATTTATTGTTCCAAAAATCGTTAGTGAAATGAAAAATATTTATTTATAGCTCTTCAAAATTTTCCCGTCCAACCTCTATGCACCTATTCGCATGCATTCTGGCAATCCGGATTTCAAAGTATTTATAAAAAAACATCTCTTGTGGTAGGTCGAAAAATAACCGCCGAAGTTCTTCGACCACCTCGTCTGCGGTGTTAGATTTTCGCCCCAACAAAGCATTTTATTCACCGTGCTAAATAAAAAAAAAATCGCATGGATTTATATCTGAGTTGTACGGATGATGGGGTAACATTTGTACCCCCGAAGATGTCAAATAGTCGATGGTTCTAGCAGCTGTGTTTATAACGTTAACTTGGTGAAAAAAAAAAAAATTAAAAATATTTAAAAAAGGAATTACACCTGTGGATATAACACCTTAGACTCTTTTCAATCATTTATTAACACAGATAATACAAAAAATGTTGCCAGAGGCCGAATATAATTTTTCTTTTTAATTACCCGAACATCCTCCGTCGTAAGGACGTGCTGCCCTTGCTCAATTATATAATCTGCACAGTTTCTAGATAGATCCTGAATAATTCCAGACGAGGTGTGGACATCGTACATATGTGTCGGGGCATCTGAACCCTGGCATCTCTTGAATTCTTCCCGTTCTCTAACAAGCAAACTGTTATCTGGGGTCTGGGAACTGTAATGGGGGGGTTACCAATACAGGTGGTGTTCCTACCCCTATTTCCAGGTCCATTTGCGCCTTCGAGCATTTCAAAGCGAGACAGGTATTCTCAAATTTAAAATATCAGTTTCTTCATCATCAAAACCTGTTAATACATCGTCCGTGTTATATTTAGTTTGTTGGTAAACAATTTTTGGAACAGCCTAAGTGTAATACATGTACAGATAACTTACGTTACTTACGTACGTGTTTTTTTTTGCTTTTTACTAAAGTCGAATGTTTGACGTACTTGCATAGTGAAGACTGCTATGTGCCAATAAGTATACATGCCTTATGTCTTAATATATACAAAAATAATTGTGCTTCACGTTTGTACGTCCGTACTGCGGACTTTTATCTAAATTGTAAGGAATTATATGAATTATAAGCTGGTCAATGGAGTCGGGCGTTACTTTGCGAAAATCCATTATTACTATGTGGACAGTCGGTATTACTTGGCTACGATCCACGACAAGCGAATAAAAATAGAAAAATGATAATGTGTGTTTTTTTACTGCAAGAGGTTGATTTATGGGGAACACACACCACCACACATTATAAGTAAGATTGGACGGTTGTTTGCCGTAGAGTCGACCATACGTGATGATGGCTCGTGTTGAGGCGAAACACGTGTCGTGTACATTGTGGAAGTGTGGTGGTGTTGTTGATTGTGGTTGGAAGGAAACTGGAGAGTTGCTGGCGGCCGTTTTTTCGGTAATATTTTTAGTTAAAGTTACCCGTAAATAAATCCACTTATCCGAAAAAAATCACACATCCATTATTCTTCTATTTTTGTTTGCTTGTCGCGGATCTTAGCTAAGTAAAAATTCCGGCTGTCCACATAAATTATAAGGGATAAATTTAATATAAGGACGCTCTATGGTTTTCGTTAATGTATTGGTTTACTGTGGCAACACTTAAATGAGTGATCTTTTAAAAATAAAAATTACAGTAGATTTCGTATAAAGCGACGTTCAAAGGACCATCGTACCAACCAGACGACGTGAAAAACGTATAAAATTAAACTAAGGTTTAATTAAAGCTTTGAAAACTGTAGTTATGATTATGTATACAACAAAATGTTGTTGTTTTTTAAAAAGTTTTTTTTTGTTAACTCTACCTTAGAGTACTTGCTTGCGTTCATGTCATTTTGAATGTTACTCCAATGAATCCAGTGTACTGTTCGCACATTTGGTGTCATAATATATATTAAGATATTGTTTAGTACTAAGGCATATAAAATAAGCTGCGACACAAAAATTAGTTTTTCTATCGAGGTTGAAAATATTGTTGTGCCAATAACTATGTAAAATGGTGTAAGTCAAAATTTAAAAAAAAAAATGAGTTTATCAGTTTCATTCAGATTATTAATGGAGTCAGGCGTTACTTTGCGAAAATCCATCACTATGTGGACAGTAAAAAGTTTTACTTAGCTAAGATCCGCGACAAGCGAAACAATAACAGAAAATTAACCCTTTGCGCTCGAGGCGCTTTTCTGTCGGATGAACCAGCAACTCGAGAGTAATCGCACGCGCTCCCGCTTACTTCATGAGTTCGTTATTGTTAACTTAAAATAATTTTAGACACAATAAGACACTTTAAACTCGTATATTTTAACACTATTAGCTTAATGTAATACAATTATTAAATAATTATATTCTATAATTTTGCTTCTTATGATATTTTGTGAAACAATCTCCAATGTGCATTCTTGGCTTGTCGGGTGAGAATCACCCGAGATAAGACATTTAGACACCTCGTAAAATGATCTACAAAAGGCCAAGTAGACTTTTCAAGCGATATTCCTTAAGTCAAACAGAAATAAACACATCGATCTGAATGGTGCCTCTCAGGCACCGCTCGAGTTATTGCATCACATGTTGTGGTGCCTGAGAGGCACCACTCGAGCGCAAAGGGTTAATAATGTGTGTTTTTCCGTTGGGTTAAGTGAATTTATTTGGAACTTAAACCAAAAACTTACCGAAAACTTTTCGGTTGTCTTCCGTAGAGTCTACTATACCTGAAGATGCCTCGTGTTGGGGCGAAACACGTGTCGTTTACAAGATGGAAAAGTGATAATGTGTGTTTGGTGTTGTGTATAGTGGTTGGTGGGTGGAGAATTGATGGCCGATTTTCGGGAAGTTTTTCGTTTAAGTTCCAAATAAATCCACTTAACCCAACGGAAAAACACACATTATTAATTTTCTGTTATTGTTTTGCTTGTCGCGGATCTTAGCTAAGTAAAACTTTTGTCTGTCCATACAGTTTCATTCAATTCACACCACATTATTTTAAACTAAATTAAAATTTAGTAGCGTTAGAGCCTCGCTGACATTAATCAAGACTACTAATATTATCAATTAAAATGAACAAATATTTTTTTTAATCAATTCAAATATAATAAATGTCTCGGAACATTTCATAATTATTGGCACATAAATAGCTTATTATATCCGTGTATATATATCCATCTTAATTACCAGTTACGCGTATGTAAGAAGGGTGGGAATTCTTAATTAAAAATTTTGCGCGTGTAAAATGCATTGGAAGTTGATCGAATAAAACCATTGAAAACTAACGTTTTGTGTGGTAGCCTATATGTTATATTTTACTATTTTTCTTGTATCAATGTGCTATTTTTATTAAATTTTTTGCATTTTAATATTACTGTTTTTATTTACCTTCGGTGACAGCTAAGAGCAAGACCTCCTTTCCTTTGATGGCAATTAGTTATAACTATTATGCCGGTATCAAGTAAAATACGATAACATCAAATCTTTTGAAATGTAACTAGACAGCTTGTCGCGTTACGTCTCGATAAAATGGTGGCTATTCTACCAAAATCTTCTATGGACTTTTTCGGTCAACTTAAAAAGTTACGATACACGCATTTATTTCATATCACTTCACTTATACACCATAATCGAACCATATTGTATATACGCCACCATAATTAAACAATATAACTGATAAAAACATAAGATTGTAAAAATGAAATAAAAACATAACGTCATTGATAATATAGATTATAATTATTAAAAGAGTTAGGTCAACTCTTGTTCCTTTTTTATATACAAGTCTAAAAATGTAGGTTTTTTTTTATATAATTACTTATTTTGTTTAATAAGTTTAAACTAATCGAAAGGTATTTCTTTTTGCTTATACAAGGCAAGACCTGTGTTTTAGATAGAGCGATCAACAAGACAAATAGTCTTCTACTGGATTTAGGTCTCCCCTAAGCTTCTATTCCCATTGTCATGTCACGTCTAGGCGAACTGGCGGTTGTAGCACTTAATTTTGGATGATTATTTATAAAAATAAAGTTTTCAATGCAGCTGAGTCTCATCTGTAAATCTCATTGTATTCTACATCTACATCTGTAAAGCATGCAGGTAAGAAAAGTTATATTTTACCTGTTAAATTTTTAAAAAAAAAATCGTTACAACACTAGTACATCGACCGAATGAATACGAAAGGAACGAATTGAAACAAAGACGTATTTTTTTTCAAAGATTTTTATTCATCGAAATAATCTTAATTAATTACGACGATAAAATTTTCGTACATATAATCCATAGTTCGGTTCGAATTCAATTCAATAAATATATTACAGATCTATATATGTAGTGCTAAGTACAATGAGTGCGGCGAAGAGCTCGAATCGCTACACATTCCTTGAGACCATCGGACGAGGCTCCGATGGACTTGACATGTATGAGAATGGAGGCTGGGCAGACAAAGCAGTGTGACATTTTTATTCTTTCATTTTGACAGCCAAGTATCTGTTCTATCCATCTATATAACCGCCAAGTTACATTAATGATGTTGAGTTTTTATAATCTCATGTTATAATCACTTATACTTTTTAATTCGGGTGGTTTATTATTCAATATAGTTTGATTAAGGTGTCGAAGTGACGTGAAATCAAATAAATGCGTGTACCGTGTCTCTGTAACTTGACTACAAAATTCTATGCAATTTTTGGTAGAAAGGCCATCAAGACGTATCGTGAAAAACTGCATTTACATATCCGAGATACTTGATATTATTTTACTTGATACTGGCATAATAGTTATATCTTATTGCCATCAAAGAACGAGAAGAAATATATCTCTTACTTCATCTACCCACTACATAAGTACTGAACCGACGTATTCCCGAAACAAATGGTGAACTCAGACCAAAACAGATAATGTTACGTTTTTATTTTGAAAATAGATTTTTTGGTCACATCAGACAATGCCTAATTGTAAAATAATACAGCATAAGGTCCTAAATACAAGTCAAAGAAAGAGAAAGAAATCTAGCCGATAGTTTTTATTATTTGTTTTTTTATTTATGGCAACTTAGTATAATAATTTGCCATAAATAAACAAAAAATTCAACTTACACTACTTATATTTAACTATTTCTTAAAAATTAACCAAAATATTTATGTTTTTTATATACAGCGTAATAAATAAAAGTATATGAAATTCCTCAAAGGGAATCACATATATATAAAGTTGAAGTTTTGATGCACAATCATATAAAATAAAAGAAATTTATTTCTTGAAAGTAAAATAAATAAGAAATACATATAAAAATGTCTTACAATTTCATCAACATTTGAAACAATGGCCTTCAATAAAAAAACCATAGATTAACAAATAAAGTTTATACCCGCCATTTTGACTTTCTAATAATGTCATTTTGTCTACATATTATTATTTACAAAACAAACTTTAAAATCCTTATAAAAGCAACAAAAACTATTTTGGTCTAAGCTCTGATGTTTTTAAGCCAAAACAATAAGTCGATAACTGCTTTTTACAAGAAAATATATGAATATGTCTACAAATAATTTGATAAATAAGTACCTATAGCTGCTAAATTAAGTACAATATTCGATGTTAAAAAATAAATAGCATTTGATTTTCAAATTCGTAAGCATAATTTTAATTTAAAAAATAAATAATATTTATCAGTGTATTTATTTTTTAAACCAAACGTGTTTTTAACTTTTCTATAATCTTTACTCTCCAAAATATTCTTTTTTTTTATTAATAATTCACGCATAAAGGATACGTAAAAATATTTTTATGAAGCATATTATTAACAAAAAGATACATACAATAGGTACATACAATACTAAAGATAGTTATTTTTTAAAATACTTAACAATATTATATGGTAGAATATAATAACCTACATACAATAAAGTGACCATCGTTATGTTTAAATAGATTATAGAAATTGGGAATTGATGTAGTAGTAGTCTTTTGAAATTATTTCGATGTATGCATTCGATTCGACAATTCGCATATGTTGAGCGTGATTGTGAAATTAAAATAAGTTTCGTTGAATTTTCGATTGTATCATAAATGTTATTAAAATACAATTTTGCTAAGCACCGTTTCTAAAAAACTACGATTACGAAATGCAACCCAGTTAATTAGTTGTACATACATTCAGTTACATATAGCCTATACGATACTTAAATTAGGTATTTTAGTGCCTTCTATCCGAGAAACGATGCCTGAGAGGTGGAACTTTAGTGGAAAATTTAGGCTGATATATATCACTATAAGCAGAGCGGAGGCCATCTCTCTGGTAAAATAATTATTCACTTTCGAATCATACAGTAGTTCTTACATTCATTTCACTTTTAAAACATTTATTTATAAGGCCGGAGCTACATTAAATTGCAAATAAAACTTGAAAATCCAAACGGAGAATCAATTATTTTATATATCTAAAAAATATATATTTTCAATGGAATATAAAGGCAAACGAGCAGATGTGTCACAAACATCCGCTGTACTATAGACTACGCGGAAGCGTTGTCGCCCATTGAGAAATACGTACGCTTGCAGAAGAAGAAAGATATTCTTTCTTCTTCTGGGATGTATTTTTGTGACAATACATATCAAACACCTTGTAATCAGTGGTTTCTGTGTAAGAAATAAAATAGATAAGAGTTGCATTTTCTTATTTCTGTGTTCCCCAGAAATAAGAAAATGCAATTCTTTTCTATTATAATAATAATATTAATTCCTTGGATGCATAATCCTTCGTATGCTTGGTTTATCCCGCCACGAAGGATTAATAACCCTAGTATTATTATTTTTATAGAGATTTTTTTATATTAATAATATTGTTATTAAGAGAAAAATATGTAAATGAAGGATAATAATATTAATAATAACCTTTATTCAGACAGATTTACATATAAATTTACTTAATTAATAACACCTGTCTCTGTGCCCCATATTGACAAAGACCTCCCCCAACTGTAACCATATTTTTCTGACGTTAGGGGTACTCTTGTTCATGTTGACTTTATTTCATCGGCCCATCTTATAGATGACCTTCGTCTACTATGTCTGTCCCCAGTGAACCAGTCTATTATTTTTTTTGAATCACTTCGTTTCCTCTGACAGTGTGTGCCCCGCTCATTTCCAAGTTTTCTTACTGTTTTAGTAATATCTTTGGTCTTTATTTGTTGTTTTATAGTCCATATTATAGTGACAGATTAAATTGAATTCAATTTAGCCCCGGCCTTGGTATTTTACACGTACATAATATATATTAAAACATCTACCACCGATTCCTTTAGAAAATACAGTCGCGTGCTGTATATTGTATCGACACTTAAGGTAAAATCTATGAAATTTACAAGTAGTACACTGAAATTTATTATTAATAATAATCATACAACACTTAACCAAAATTATTTAGTACCGATTTCACTACGCTATTTAGATTTACATAGTTTTCATGCCATATTTCTTACAGCTAACAGAGCACAACGAAGACACAGTGTATATAACCAGCGGTGTCACTTATAACAAAGAGTATTACAAGTTTTTAGATATTAATTATAATTATTAGTGTGTTGTTCCATGCATTAAATAGAGCAAAGCAATTTCTTTTCGTGGGTTTTTTAGGTCGTGACTATGGGATCAAATGTCTATAGATGAAAAGCGGTGTCTGACTGAGTAACAAGTTATTAATTATAATTATTAGTGTGTTGTTCCATGGATTAAATAAAGCAAAGCAATTTCTTTTCGTGGGTTTCTTAAGTCGTGACTATGGGATCAAATGTCAGTGGATGAAAAGCAGCGTTTGACAGCGTTAGTCAGTCAAACGCTGCTATTAATTATAATTATTTTTTGCTGCTATTAATTATAATTATAATTATTATAATTATCAAAAGTTATTAATTATAATTATTAGAGTGTGGTTCCGTGCATTAAATAGAGCCAAGCAATTTCTTTTCGTGGGTTTCTTAAGTTGTGACTATGGGATCAAATGTCAGTGGATGAAAAGCAGCGTCTGACTGAGTAACAAGTTATTAATTATAATTATTACTGTGTGGTTCTCTGCATTAAATAGAACCAAGCAATTATCTTTCCGTGGGTTTCTTATGTGGTGACTGTGTGGACACACACATATACGTATTACTTACCCTGCACACATGCTTACCAGGTATTATAATCTACCAACCTACAAATCCACCGCGATTTTACAAATGACACCGCTGTATTGCTTATACTGTGGCATTACATTAATTATAAGCGCTAGGTGAACTTTATACAACGCTAAACACAACGGGCTAAAATGATAAATACTTAACTAAACGTATTGCACGAAAGAACGGGGATTCAGTTGCGGTGGACCGCTGCGGATCTCCAATGCTGTGGTGGCAATTGCGTCCAACTTCTGGGATTTCGTTTGTGGTGGTGACCAACTAATAGACCCTACTAAAGCTTCGAGTTCTATTTGCAGCGGTCCTGGCTCTTGGCTACGGTGCGCAATGTACAACATACTTACAAGCGCGCTTGCTCTGCATCTAGTCAGTAGAGCGGCGCTGGACCCTCGGTGCCTACGTCGATGTCCGCGGGGCCCTCTTCCTCACTGCCAGCTCCCCCTGAACCCCCCATATTGGGCATCAACGCGCTTGGCGACAGCACAGCACCCGTCCGTTGCAGACCCCGGACCTGCAAAGAGACATTTTTGTCATTAAATACATACAGGGTGTCCGGTGGCCGAAATAGGTTTCCAAGTATAAATAATAAAAAAACCACGAAGGATTTTTATGTTTGAATTATTTTTGAAAGTCCAAGGAAGGTTTAAAAGGTGAGTAAATATGATAAAAATATTAGGAATATTGTAAAAGCAACAACTTCGTTTTCCCTTAGAAACTATTCCTACATGTCAAATATTTGATCGTTGTGACGTGACTATTTTTAAGTAACATTAATCAATACATAATAATAATAAAACTTAATTAAATATATTTTATCTGTGTTGTATTAAATGAGATAATATTTATCTCATTTAATACAACACAGATAAAATATATTATTATATTAATTTGTATTGTAAGAAAGTTTTTCAAATTAGAACCGTACACTACAAACTTTATTTTGTAAGCTTTGTGACAATTTTTTAAGCATAACAATTTTTCAAGCAACATCATGTGTAATTAAAAATAATAATAAAACATAATTCATATCAAGCATTTTTTTATTGATTACGATTTCTTTTTATTCCTGTTAAGTTTTGACCACATTTTTTATTTAAGTTGAAACATTCTGCAATTATCGTTTAGCTTTTTTATTTATTGATTCTGAGGCGGTACGAATTTTGCAGGGACAGCTAGTTAAATAAATAAAATTTAATAACTTTTAAAAGAAATGCGTGTTGTATTTATTAAAAATAATTTCGTAATAATATTGACCGCCACGTCGGGCACATTCTGGAATCTAGCCACAGTATTCTGTGCCACTCGCCGAAGTAGTGACGTCGGGATGCTATGAACCTAGCGAACAAGATTTTCTTTTAGTCTATGAAACAAACCCGACGATAATATCAACAATATTGTCGTCGGGTTTGTTTCATAGACTTTACTTTTGAGATACCCTCCCAGAAAAAAGTCGATAGAGGTGTGAGATCCTAAAAAGTTTGGTTGAAGTATAAATTCCACCAAAGGTCTCTTTCAGCCCGTGCAGTTTCTCTTTTTTCTCATTAATCTTCCACCAGTTCAGGTATTATGAAATATTTTAAAAAAATCCTTAGGAGTCGGTACTATTATAGCTGAAGATGTCTTTCCGTAGAGTCTATGCTCTAGACGATGTGAAGTCGGTAAAGGACGGCAAAACAGAAGAACGCTGGGAACAGAGGCACTAAAGATCAGGGGACGGTCGCTCACGAATTCGATGTCCGAGCGTTCGGAGTTCAGAGTTCGGAGTTCGGAGTTCAAATAGCGTTGCACGCAGCTAGGATGCCCCATGTAGTGGTTGTTGGAAGACCACAACTAAGTTTTGCCAACTATGAGGGTGAAAGTATGAGAAATGTGCACCTGAAGCAACAAATTGTTGGACAGCAGCCTCGCCTGGTGCTCCTGTGCCTTGGCGCGCAGGCAAGCGATGCTGTTGTTGCGGAAGGCCTCCGGGTCTTCGTACATCTCGCGGGTGAGCTCAGGAGAGGCGCGCCCCTTCGCCGAGGACGATGCCGTCGTGCTGCTACCCGGAGAACTTTGAGCCTGGAAAGTAAATAGAAGAATATTATCATACTATTACCATCACCTCAAATGCGCTTGAATGCTGGTACACTAGCAGGCTGTTGAACTGTCATTAAACCAATTTTGATGCACAACTGTGAGGCCTGGACCCGCAAAGTTAAACCTCAAAGAGGAGAACAAGCTTCTGGTCACCGAAGGGAAAATCATGCAAAGATCTGCTGGATGGAAGCTGGAGAGTCCTACGGAATGTCAAAATCGAAGAGTTTGTGACCGATACCAATAAAATAGTAGAAACAAAGGCGCATACTCTGTTGGTATAGTCTCCTGGAGAGGATGGGAGAGGATCGTGCGGCTAAAAGGGTATACGTGGTAAGTGCGGTTGGTCGCCATAGAAAATCCATAGTCACCTCGTACGATTTGACTCTGAATTATACAGTATGTTGAAAGTTTCAAATAAGATCTTGTATTAATTAAAAGGGATTTATTTTTAAACCTCGTCGACCCTCAAAATCAGATTTCGTTGATGTCGACTTCTGGAAAACCGATTTTGACCCAAGGGATCGATATCACTGACTTTGGGAATCTCTGGTCTACAAGGTGGTAGAGGCTTCAGCGTGACTTCTCCACCTCATTCCATCCGTGGTTCTGCATATAAAATTGATGATGAAACGCCTGGTAGAAGCTTTGATATAGTCTGTCCAATTTTCCGTACATATACGTTTGCCCAATATGCCTTTGGAACATAACTAAAAGATCAAGGTGAGTCAAAGTGACCTGGTTGTCGTGCGGCTCGTGTCGGTGCGGCGATGCTGAGTGTGGACGATCTGGTTCGGCCTCGGAACCTTCGCGCTCGGAGCCCGACTCTTTGAGGTGCTGGGCCGCCTCCAATGACTTGCGGTGCATGCCTGTAAATGTGTCCAGTTTGTATCAAATAGGCGTGACCTTATCATTATATCATTGTTGTACACACACATATACACATTGGAAGTATGAAAGCCACGATAGATGTGATTTGATTATGATACAGGGGCATTCTAGAAAAGAGCGTATGGGTTGAGAAAGGCCGGCAACGTATCTGCGACGTGTCCGGCGTTGCGGATGTCTATGGGCAGGATGATCGCTCACCACCAGGTGTCACCTGGTGGTGAGCGCATGCTCGTTTGCCTCTTCTGCTATAAAGTTGGTATATAATTATAATATTATTTACTAACGGGTTGTTCAGTGGTCGTAATTAATAATTCGACCGTAATTTATTATTATTTTTTTTTGGATAGGAAAACAAACGAGCAAGCTTGTCACCTGATGGAAAGGAATCAACGCCGCCCATAGAAATCCGCAGTGCCATAGGCAGTGCAGAAGCGTTGCCGACCTTAAAGGTAAGTATCATTATGGAAGGGGAGGGGAATGGAGTGGGGGAGAGGGGATGGCATCTCTATGGGCGACATTGGATTCTATCGTGTGACGCGCTTGCTCGTTTGCCTTCCTATCTTTTAAAAAAAAACACTTCATATTTTTATTCTATCGAATTTTATTTTCGTTACAATCGACTGTCGCTTCGTTACGAGATTGAAAGTTATGAAAATTTGTATGTAATATTATATTTTGAGATAGAAAAACTAGAACTGCTTTTAAAAACTGCTAGAATATCATTAAAAAAATCTTATGTATTATCAGTATCATTATTAAGTCACGTGTTATTTTATATATGGACGCAAAAAAGCGAAAACGCCAAAAAAACTTAAGATTTCTACAAAAAATTGTATCAGATCGTAGATTGTTTCAACGGTGAACAAAATTTTCTTTCGGTCGTAGAACTGTGAGACTTGGACCATTCGACACAGTATTTTTTTTTCTGAGCCGAATACGCAATATTTTATTTTTGATGTCTACGTCGTTTGCAGCGTTTTCGCTTTTTCCACGTCAATATATTCGTGGAATTATTTCAAATTACACCCTCATAGGTTTCACGGTTAACTCGAAAGAAGCAAAACAACCAGCACACCTAAGCCGAGTTGCTTCATTACTTATTAACAGACACAGAGACGTCGTAAGTTTGACATGCGCATTAAACGCCGGATTGGTTTGTGAGGCGAGGCGAACGCTGGAGGGCAAGTCTCGCTGAGGGCGGCGTAAGTTACCGCTCGTAAAATTTCGTCTGGGCGGGCGGCGCGCATAAAATGATAATGAACGCGAATTGAAGCACACAGACTAAAAGGAAAACAGTATTGCCGCAACTTAATTCAATCGAATTAAAAAAAAAACTTCTTACAGAAGTCACAATTAATTTGTAATGAACGAAAGTAATGTCAAAAACGGAAACGACTAGGTTACTTACTCTGTGTAAGTAACCTAGTCGTTTCGGTTTTTGACTTTGAAAATAAAATGAACCACACCATTGAAATTTGTACGCCATAAGTGGCAATGTGATGGAGCTTTTATACGTCTTTTTTCATCTTGTTATAACTCACATTGTACAAATAAAGAATTGTTATTATAATTAAAAAATTGCGGTAGGTTTTCTATTTTACGGATTTTGGTATGGTGAATTCAGAAATCCGGAGGAAGTCCGTATTGTATATATATACCCTTTTACTTTTCTATTCCCCTCCCATTTCTTCCCACTTTCCCTTCCATTCGTAACAACTTAGCCCAAGGCACGCAACGCATCTGTATTGACTTCAGTTTTGCTGATATTTAGGGGTGGCGTTGCTTTCCATAAGGCAACACTCTTGCCTATTTCCCTTCCTATCCCATAAAAAAGAGAAAGAAGAAGAAAGGAGAAGTTATACTGAATCGCAGGAACCTACTATATATTTAATTAATTTATAAACACATGTAATTATAAACACATGTAAAGAATCGTTATACTTTTTATGGGATAGGAATGCAAGCGAGCACTCAACGCCACCCGTAGACACACAACACCATAGGCGTTGTGCAAGAAGAAGTGTTTTTGGAGATTCCTATACCCAAAATGGCGCTTAAGGTAGCTGGTATCGCAGAGTAGAGGTGCGTAGAAAGTAATATTTAATGTGCTTATTAAGTTAGTTATATAGTTTAGAAGCCATTTGTAATATTTTTTTCAATTAAAAAGATATGAAATTTTTTTTTGCCTAAGTTTGTAAGGTAATATATATTATAATAATAGTTAAATTTTGTTCTTTTTTTACAGCCAATATACGTCCCACTGCTGGGGAGCTGCGATCACGGGCCTTCCCAATTCTGGAGGAACGGAAGTTAACCCACCACGCTTGTCCAATGCGGATTGGCGGGGTTACCAGACTCGGAATAAATATCTGCAGGCCAAACGTATTATTAGTATTCCGATGGGGGGATCGAACCCGCGACCTTAAAATAAAAATCGGAGGCAGTCATAAGGACTGCCGACAGAAGTGAAAACTTAATTTTTTTTTATATATATTCTCGCGTATTCCCTGCCAGGGGTTGGCAGAGACCACAGAGCTCCATCCGTTACGATCCCGGCACACCCTCCCCGCTTCCTCCACACTCATCCATCCTTTCATCCATTCTTTCTCTCACATTCATCGCAGCGAAACGGCTCTCCGTTAGTCGCTTCTCGCCCTCGTGGGAATCAGGACGTGATGGGTGGCGAACCACATCGCCATCATAAAAAAACTTAAAATGTATTTTGAAATTTCAAACTTATTGTAATATTTAATGCTGCTATTAGTACAGCATGTTGCTGACGCGACTCACAAAACTTTATCCATCCATGAAGTGTCCAACGTACACACATACAATCGGGTATATACAATGTGTTGGCGTGATGCGTGTACGTAGCCTGCTGCGCGCGCATTAATTGTGTTTAAAGTATGTCTATAGCTATACATATAACTTATATAATTATAAGTTATATGTATATAAGCATTAGCATGTTGCTGACGCGAGCTCATAGATTTTTTCCCGTATAACGCGGCTATAGAATTTTTTTCTTGCTTTTATTATAAAATACATTCATAAAAGAATAAGTAATATATTATTGACTTTTAACAGAATATTCATCCAATGTAAGACATACAAGCCAAATTAGTACGCTGCAAGACCGTTCTAATGAAATATGTTTTCAAGCTAAGGAATTCAAATGGAGAGAGTGCGTCCAAGTTATTCCGAGTGATTCATCTTCTACACATATACCATGCTAGCCATACAGATTAAACTCTTACTAGGATAAATTAATTTAATATTACCTTGAGTCGACGATCTGTATGGCTCAGCGGAAAAGGATTCGCTTTTCCAGTCAAAGGTTTCCCGTTAACTCCCAAAAGTTTCGATTTACTTTAAATATCGCTGTTTGACTATTAACAAATGAATGCATTTTTCTCGAACAATGACTAATAGATCGAAGGATTCATAAGATTTACATTGTAACACACACACTTTAAGATAATAAATAGATTTTTATGATATCACGTTATGCCGCCCGTATGGCGGCATCCAATACTTTTGAATATTTTTGATGTCGCGAATATGGCGGCATTCGTTTACTATGGATTAAAATTTTGTGTGCTACAGGACCGAAGTACAAGTATCTGGTCTGATGGTAATTTTTTACTGGATAGGAAGACAAACGTTTCCCGTTAATTCCCTAAAGTTTAAATTCCCATTAAATATCGCTATTTGACTATTCATAAGTGAATGCATTTTTCTCGAACAATGACTAATAGATCGAAGGATTCATAAGATTTATATTGTAACACACACACTTTAAGATAATAAATAGATTTTTATGATATCACGTTATGCCGCCCGTATGGCGGCATCCAATACTTTTGAATATTTTTGATGTCGCGAATATGGCGGGATTCGTTTACTATGGATTAAAATTTTGTGTGCTACAGGACCGAAGTACAAGTATCTGGTTTGATGGTAATTTTTTACTGGATAGGAAGACAAACGTTTCCCGTTAATTCCCTAAAGTTTTAATTCCCATTAAATATCGCTATTTGACTATTCATAAGTGAATGCATTTTTCTCGAATAATAAAATGGATCGACGGATCCATAAGATGATCTTTATTTGCAGACCGAAAAAAGTGCATAATTTATATTGTAACACGCACAAATTAAGACAGAACCTAATAGATTTTAAAGATATAACGTCATGTCGCCTGTATGGCGGCATTGGATACTTTTAGAATATTTTAGATGTCGCGAATACGGTGGCATTCGTTCGCTATGAATTTAAATTTGTGTGCTACAGGAGCTAAGTACAAGTATATGCTTTGATGGTAATTTTTTAGGGGATAAGAAGACAAACGTTTCCCGTTAATTCCCAAAAGTTTCGATTCCCAATTTTTATTGTCTGTTCTTCATCCTTGTTGCCAGTTTCGGTATCAAAATAAATTATACGCAATTAGCTAATCAACATGATGCAACTTTTGTTTTTCACGACAAATAAATATACAAAAAAGATTAGCTTAAAAAAAAAGAATTTTATTCATTTATCACATTTTTTTTTCATTGGCGACATTTTTCATGGAAGGTTGACAGCGAGTGATTTTATGAAAGAGTTTTAGACATATTTTGTTTTAAATAATCACCTATCTACTAGGCCACTCTATTTCTACCCGTTTGTGTCATGCCTGGTCGAAGAAAATAAATAGTGGCTTAGGTCAGGGGTGAACAACTTTTTAGATCCAATATCTTCTGGTTACTAATTAGACTATTTGTATATAAAATTATCTGATAACTGAAAAACTGGCCGTTTTCGAGTTTACAGATATTTTTTTTAAAAAATATCAAGTTTTCTTTATGGCTCCGGTGGTCATTTTGCGGTTTGTTAAGTTTCGCTCTTTTGCGTCGATATACACATTAGATTTTATCTAAGTAAATAAGGAATGTCAACTATAAGTGTGATAAGTGAAAACTTGGAATTTATATCCTTCTCATCACAGTTATACATACATGTAACTGAATATTTGCGGTTCTATCGCGTCGAAGGCTGGTCTTATAAACCACGGAACAGCTTTTTACGACATTTTTACAACGAGAGCGCCGTTCACACTGAATACCTAATCACACCGCTACTTGGTACAGCCGAGAACTTACAATATTGATGTCGAATACATCTCGACTCAAACTATCTTGTGATTAATGGAGTCAGGCGTTACTTTGCGGAAATCCATTACTATGTGAACAGTTAAAACTTTTACTTAGCTAAGATCCGCGACAAGCAAACAACAATAGAAAATTAATAATGTGTGTTTTCCAGCTGGATGAAGTGGATTTACAGGGAACATAAACTAAATCTTACCGAAAAACGCCCGTCAGCAACTCTCACCCATCAACCACTATACACAACACTAAATACACACTACCACTTTTCCACCTTGCTTAGTCTTACTCACTTAACGGTTGTCTTCCGTAGAGTCTACTATACCTGAAGATGCCTCGTGTTGACGCGAAACACGTGTCGTTTACAAGATGGAAAAGTGGTAGCGTGTGTTTGGTGTTGTGTATAGTGGTTGGATGCAGCCTGTAGACATCTGCTACGACATTGGCATCACAAACGCGTTGCTGGCCTTTAAGATATGAGCAGGATTGTTTTTCGAAGAATAAATTTGCAACCAATGGAGAGCCGTTTCGCTGCGATGAATGTGAGAGGAAGAATGGATGAGTATGGAGGAGGGTGTGCGGGGAACGTAGCGGATGTAGGTCTGTGATCTCTGCCAACTCCTGCGGGGATAGGCGTGAATAAATAAAAAAAAAACTTGTTATAGAATATACTTTTTTAAAAAAATGTCGTGATTGAAGGAATGAGGTTACACCGATATGTATACTTTAGAAGAAAAAATATAATATCAGCGAGCAACATCAACTAGAGAAATGTTAGATTGGAATATAGTGAGTATATAGTTTGAGGTGAGTGTCCAACAGAAGAATTTTTGATCTCTTAAATCCAGCCATAGTTATTGTGTCAATACATGCAAATAAACATTTGGTCGTGGTAGAGCCACGCTGCAGACAAATACTTTGTAAAGAATGGCATAATATTTGTCAGTAGCACGAATGGTGGGAGGTACCACATTCCCGCAGAAAACCAGCGTCTGAGTGGTAGCTTACCTATCGCGCCTAGTTCGTCTGGTGAGTCGACTTGTTACGGATGTATTTATATGACACAACTGTGTCAAAAGCTAAGAAGTCATTACCTAAACTTTTTTTGCGGCCCGCGACACTGACTAACACATATTTGTGGCGCGTATGAAAAAAAAGTTGAGTACCACTGATCGAGATGACGGGGATGAAGCTTTCGAATTCTTTTACAAATTTTCTCGAAAATCTGTTACTTGTCGCTCCGATAAAATTTACTCGTACGGACATACGAATTCCGAGGATTTGGCGGAGGATATTTAAAAAAAAAATGCTTGTGGCCCCGCTGACCGCGGTCCGGTCATCAGACCGTGGGTCGAAGCCGCTAATGCGACTGATTCCGCATTTAGCGGGGCATCGCAACTTTGTCCATTAGCGCAGGTCGTCGCGCGGGTATAAATCCTGGTGATTTAAGTGCCGCGGGGGACGGGGGGAGGGGGAGGGTGGGGCAAGGCTGCCTGCAAACGAGTTCATTTGATTAATTGTAACGTCGGCGAAAGAGCCTGCTGGCGTAGTTCAACTTCAGCTTTAAAACACGTGGAATGTATCACCACTTGAGCAACTTGAAATATTCCCACGGCTTCATTGTATTTAATTTGTGATGTCTAGCCAAGTCAGCTTAGTGACGATGATCAGTTGATTTAGCAGCGGGTAGTGGCCTCAAGGAGGACGGTGGTTCCCTATGGCAGGAATAACCGATTAAGGACCGCGAGGGTGTCGGGGATAACGAACTCACGCAACCCTCGAGACGGGCTTAGTGAGTCAGGCGCTGGAGGAGTCCCGGCAGAAGCAATTCTTTAAGAGATCCCGGGACCCTTCCTTGGTGCCGATGGCGGCCGTCGTGGGGTTTTAGTCGGTAGACGCGCACACGCCGGAGTCCGACATAACCCGCCGCCCCCCCTAGGGCGGCAGGGTATCCGTAAGGGATTTCCCCACGTAAAAAAAAAGAAGCGGGTATGTCGCCGATTTAGTTGCAGTTTTACGACCGCGAACCGTGCGAATGTGGAAGCGTTCGCTACTTGCAGTTTTCCCAGGTAAATGTTACATTGGGGAATTGAAGACGCGGGAGTATGTATGTGTTCGTAAAAGGTCAGCAATGCATCTGAGACGCCTCCTGTGTGGTTGTCCCATCTGCTATAAACACATCACACATTTCCTTAATATAATAAGTATTATATATATAATAAGTATATATTCAAAACTATTACAGTACGTAGTAATGATTGGCTCAGTGGCGCGGCCCTCCGCCCGCGGAGTCAATGGTTGCTTCCATTCTCGCATCGGAATAAATATATATATATATATATGGATTTATAAATATTTATTCTGAGTCTGGTAATCCGCATTTCCTTTCCCTTCCTCTCCGCCAATCCATGGTCTGCCGTGTCAATGGATGCGTGGCTAGGGGCGAGCCTAGTCGAAAGCGTGCCGACCGTCCCGGGATCGGGCTCCCCCGGGTACTATGGTGCCTTACCTCAGCATGCAGGGCTCTGCCAGGGCTGACCTCCATCCTCCCTTGCGGCTCGTGGGATTCACTGAGACGAATTTAATATACGTAATTCGTTGAAAAATGACGGCGACGTGGTTCGCCACCCGTCACGTCCTGATTCTCACGAGGGCGAAAAGCGACTAATGGAGAGCCGTTTCGCTGCAATGAATGGTAGAGGATGGAGCTCTGTGGTCTCTGCCAACCCCTGCGGGGGATAGGCGTGAATATATAAAATAAATAAAAAAACGTGCAGTCGAGAGACATGGTGGAGGATGATTCGCGCAACTTTTAAATCTGCAACTGGCAGGAGATGGCGTAGGACACGACGCGGTGACGTAAAATCCGTTCGAAGGCGAAGATCCATTTTGGGTCGCTTTTTTTTAGTTTTTTTTATCTGTTTGAATTACCAACACTAAATATGAAATAACGTCCGTATTTTTTCGATTGTTCGCACTTTTTTATGTAGAAAATCGGACTTCAATTTTAGTTGCGTCAGTTGATCCGAAGGCATATTAAATTATGTTTTTCAATAAAAAGTCCCTAAATTAGAGTTACGTAGTTAGTCCAAAAAATATGGCACGCCACTGAAGTTAGGTATGACGCAAGTTATCTCAAAACAAGTGGGGGTATCAGCTCAGGTTTTACAACAATTTGTCTATGATTGCCGATACCTAGTATATTAAGTTTGGCCAGTGGTGGTGTGCATTTTATTGCCTTTCATTTAAATTAATTTTATAAATGTTTACTTTAGTTTTTACGGACTTTGAGATGCATCAATTTACATAAAAGACTAAAATCAAATTTATATTTAGTCTTATAGTCGGAAAGTGATATTTTTTATGCGATAGGAAGGCAAACAAGCAGGCGTGTTACTTGATAGCAATCAACTCCGCCCATAGACTTCCGCAGCGCCGTAGGCAGTGCGGAAGCGTTGCCGACCTTTAAGGAAAGTGTCATTATGGGAGTGGGAGTGGGAGGGTGATAGGCCTTCGGAACTCAGCCGCTCACCGTACGAAGCGCGGTAGCTAAGCTACCACTCAGACGCCGCTCTTCTGCGGGAGTGTGGTGCTTCCCCGAGCGAGCCGGCCCATTCGTGCTACAGACGAATATTATTCCATTCTTGACAAAGTATTCGTCTGTAGCGTGGATTTACCACTATTATTGTATATAGGTACATTAAAATATATTTTTCTAAAAATCATTTTACAAATTTGAGGTGAGTCTTGTTGTCCAATGAGTTGCTTATGTTTCGTATTATTGTCCAATGCGTTGTATGGTTCGGAAAATAGGGCAGTTCTCTTTGAAGTTAAGCAGGCCATCGACGCAATGTTTCGCTCATCAAGATCTTCAATCGAGCGACGTAATCTAAGCGAAAGTTTAGAGATTCATCTAATTTGGCAGGGCTCTCGCATTCAAATGGTGCAACAAAGAGTTACTTTTCCCATCAGAACGACGAGTGCCATCGAGACATATTAATACTAAAGGCGCAGGCTTTGTGCGTGCACTAAATTCGATTGCATGATCACAGAGCGCACTACAGTTTGCCCGGACATTTGTCATTTGCACGTAATGCCATGGTGTCGTGGTGTAGATGAAAGCGCGATGCACAAAGCGAGTGTATAATAGGCAGATAATTCTGTAAGATGCTCCCCTTACCCCCCCTACCCCCCTCCTCCCGCGGGTGCATTAGAGTCCATTTGTTGGAAGCTTTGATGTGTCTAGCCGGTGGGATACCAAGCACCAGAACAAGTGTTCCGTTTGCTAAAAGTAAGTACTTTTAGAAGGGAATCACTGGATTTGAGTAAAAATGGACGAGATGTGAGACATCGCCTTCCAAATTGTCTAGATAAGTCCCGTTCGGTTCGGTTATTTTATTTTGTTATGGAGCCATTCAGATGATAGTAGTGGAACCGATTTAGTGGAAAAGAGCGGCTGGAAAGAGATTGAACAACTAATTAGTATTTCGTGTAATTAAGATCAGACGACTGATGTTATGAATTGAGATTATGGAATGAGAATGAATACTTTCATTGTACATTAATGTCATTCACTCATTACTGTAGTTATACATTCATAAATGTATCACTAATGCATTAAAACCTTTTGTATTTTATTAGTTTTTTTACGTTCCTAATATTCAAATTTAAAATGTAAAATAAATAAATTGTTATAAAACAAAATGCATTAGTTCGACTGACGCCTTTTGAATAGACATGTGGTGACAAAACATTGAAAATATAATATATATATTGAGATATTATATAAAATGTAAAGTTAAAAGTGTGATAAAAATAATATGAATAAGATATAAATGTACAATGAAACGCAAGAATAAATTAATATCATTTTGAAGAATTTTTTTTTGAAGGAACCCCCTAAATATCCCAGGTGTCGCCGTAAGCAGAACGGCGGGCACACTACATTACTCTCCTCATGCAAGTCCGCTGGTTAAGGGTACTATTAATCTGGCCTTTCTTAAAAACTTCAGCAATTTGATCAAGGTATTTTTTCCGTGGTCTTTCCCTCCCGACCCTTCCATTCAAGGAAGCAAGGAAATTATGCCGACATCGTAGCAGATGGAGATCTGTGGTCTCTGCCTACCCCTATGGGAGCCAGGCGTGATAATATGTATCTATGTAAAAATGAATAAATTATTTTTTTTTTATATATTCACGCCTATCCCCCGCAGGGGTTGGCAGAGACCACAGAGCTCCATCCGCTGCCATTCATCGCAGCGAAACGGCTCGTCATTGGTCGCTTTTCGCCCTCGTGAGAATCAGGGTGTGACGAGTGGCGAACCACGTCGCCATCATTTTCAACAAATTAGTTATATTAAATTCGTCTTTAGTGAATCCCACGAGCCGCAAGGGAGGATGGAGTTCAGCCCCAGCAGAGCCCTGCGTGCTGAGGTAAGGCACCATAGTCCCCGGGGGAGCCTGACCCCGGGACGATCGGCACGCTTATAAATTAATGAATACTTTAAAATAATTTTAAACTTAAAGAAATTATTAAGTATGCCGAGATCGTAGCAAATGGAGATCTGTGGTCTCTGCCTACCCCTAACAGAGACAGGCGTGACGATACGTATGTTTGTTTGTATGTAAAAATGAATAAATTAATGGATATACATACACAAAATTTAGAAATACGTTGATGGAAAGCAATCATTGGTTCTCATAGATGAAGTTATCTTCTGAGAATGTGAAGGAAATATGAAATCTACTGAGGCCTTATGCAGAGTTTGATAGAATAATCTAGTTCTAAGTCATGGGTCGTATCATTCTTATTTTAAAATATTATAACATATTTTATTTGTTGGAACAATATCGCTATTTATTGGACTTAATTGATCTTGTTATTGTAATTGATATAATTACAGATATTTTTCATATATTTCTGTAATTTAATAAATAGATTTAAATAATCATATAAACATATAGAATAATTATATATAAAATAAGACTTTGTTACAGTAATTCATAAAATAATTAATTTTATTTACACATTTCTCTCTTAAATAAAGTACTATTAATTTGAAAACAAACACTATAATAATCTTATTATTAGGGTTATTAATACTTAAGTCAACGATTTAGGCATACAAGAGAGGGTTAAACCTAATTGTACAATATGGTTACTTTTTGAATTTAATCCATTTGTCTAAACCTGATTTGGATAGATAGGGCGTCCAAATTTAAAATTTATTTTGTTATTAATTTGTAAGGTATTTGATTATTGTAATATATTATTACCTAAATTACTATTATATTCATTATTATATTAACGTTATTATTATTGTTATATTACAGTTATTATTATCAATATAACAAATTTATAATAGTAAAATATTGTTATCTGAATAATTGCATAGTTACATTTAATATTCATTCATGAAATGACTTTTACCTATAATTAAATATGTTTATTAAAATAGATCAAATGTTATTAATAAAATTCACTTCTTCATTTTTCATTCACTTTCTTCATAACCGAGATATACTATGTTACGAAGGTTTTATGAATTCAGCGAGAGAAATATTTTGATCTAAATTTCTTTTTGAAGTTTTACTTTTAACTATTTATCTGAACTTAGACAAACAGACATTTAGATTTTTTTTATTAGACTTATATTCTTTTATATTCTTTTACAGGATCTGTTTTAACAATATTTTATAGTTGTCAATTACATTTTACTAAAGTATTGATGCAAAAATATATATATGTATATTATTATTATAGCTGTATTTTGCACACTCTTTTTAGTTAGGTTTTGCTAGATTCCTTTTTTCTATTGTATGGTCCCTTTTTGGGTAAAAGCCTTCTCCATTTTTAACCATTTTTCTCTGTCTAGAGCTTGGCTCATCCGGTTTTTTCCTGCTGTTTCTACAATGTCGTCTGCCAATCTTTCGCTCTGTATTCCTACACTCCTTTTCCTGTTAAACCCAGCCATTTTGTTATCTTACGGGTACGCTTATTGTCCCCACATCTTGCAACGTGCCCTGCCCATTTCAATTTATTTTTAGACAGTATTCGAGAGCATCTTTTATTTTCGTTTCCTTGCGAATGTCCACGTTTCTCATCTTTAGTACTCTTCTTAATGTCAAAATGCGTAATGTCAAATGCTTTCTATTGCGTTTTGGCACGATTTTGTTTCTTGCTATCTCTCTCTTTCTCACTATACACCCATGTTTGGCTCGCATATGTAAGACTTGCTAGCATGCAGGAGTCCATCATAGTCTTTTTTTATTTCCGAGTTGTACAACTCGGGAATATAAATAATAATTAATAAATGTCAATTTCTTATCACATGTAACTTTACATTTCCTTTTTTTCTGAATCAATTCAATTAATACTAGCTATTCTGCAGGGCTCAAAATTTGACGGTGGTTCATTATTTTTACCTTATATTTTCTGCACACATTCACCATATCAAACTTTATGTCAAATCTTACATTCTTTGTTATTAAACTAAAGTAGTACAAAGACGTCTGTTCACGAATTAATGTATACATATATTTCGATAAACATATATTAGGTGTACAAATAAGTTTCCGCAGTTTTTTATAAAAAATTAGGAATTTATTGTAAAGGAAAAGTACATTACGTTTTATTCAAAGTATTTTCCATCATTTGCCACTACTTTTCCCCATCTTTCTGGCAACATTCGGATACCCCGTCGAAAAAACTCTCAGCCTCAGCTGCAGATTTTTTCACATTAAAGAAGTAAATCAAAAGTTCCCGCAAATGATGCTTATTCGGAATAAAACTTGACATTTTTGCACGAAAAAAATTACGTGATGCTGATACGGAATCACTAGTACTTTAAGGTTATGGTGTTGCCAGATGACTAAACTTGGGATATTACGTTTTACATCTGACAATTTCTCCATAACCTTCTGGTGGGGCCATCTTTTGACAAACCGCGGAAACTTATTTGTACACCTAATATATATATATATATATATATATATATATATATATATATATATATATATATATATATATATATATATATATATATATATATATATATATATATATATATATATATATATATATATATATATATAGGAAATTAAAAAAAAACACGAGCGTATCAGTTGAGTTGAAACCGCAGGTCGCCCCACCACGACGGTGGCTTTAAAACGCTCCAGCCGAAATACATAACTGGAATTATCACCTCTCTCGCCCACTCTTTTAAGAACCTAAATATATACGGGCCAGGTAAAAAATGTCCCGGGAGAGCGCGACTAAGTACATAATTAATATGTACGCGGCTCAGGCAGCCCTTTAAATCTGCGTTAATCAAGGCTTAGACAATGCGGCCGCCATCTTGCCGGCCCCGCCCGCTGCCCCCTCTCGCCCTCTCCCTCCCTACGCCGCAGACCCCCCCACCACGCAGGCTTGGAGGCAAAACCTTAGGCTTTATTCACACTTACAGACGATAATATTCGCTCTAATTAGGGTGTGTTTTGCAATGTTATTATTTTGTATAGGATTTTAACTTACAAGTAAACAATATTATGGCTAAAGATCAAGATAATATGTACAAAGATCAAAATAAATATTGATTATTACAGTCAGGCGTTACTTTGTGGATATTTTGATTTTCTACTCGGCTAAGATCCGCGATAAGCGAGAAATTAATAAAATAATAATGTGTGTTTTTTTACTGGAGGAACTGGATTATTGCAGAGAACTGAAACTAAATCTTATCGAAAAAACGGCCGGCAGTAGCTTTCCTCTTCCCGACCGTCCTCAACAACAATAACACCAAACACACACCACCAGTCTTCCACAATGTACACGACACGTGTTTCGCCTCAACACGAGGCATCATCAGGTATAGTAGACTCTACGGAAGACCGTTAATGTTAACGGTAGTCTTCCGTAGAGCTTGATCTAAGATTTAGATGAAGTTCCCCGTGAATCTACTTCCTTCAGTAAAAGATACACATTATTATTTTTCTGCTTTATTTTTGCTTAACGCGGAGTAAAAATTCGGAGTGTCCACAAAATAAATATTTTACTGTTTATGCGAAAATGAAATTTAATAATGTACACTAATACACAAGAAAACTCTTAAGTGAAGCGGTTATGGGCTGGTCACGTTTGTCGGAAATGCGACAACCGCTGGAGTGGAGACCGCGTGTCAGCAAACGTAGTGTGAGGACGTACCCCAGCTAGATGTTACGTAGATCTGGACGTCGCGGCTCGCAGAAACTAGATGAGTGAAGCCAAAGATTAGACTAGACTGATCAGAGGTTGCTGCTAATGAGGATGATGATACAAAAAAATTTCAAGGATTTATCCTCTCTCACAGTATCTACCTATATATTATTAAATACTTGCAAATAATTTATGGATTTTTTTTGGGAACCACACGTGATTGGATTCTTCAAAAAACGAACTTACACTTAGTCCAGTAAGGCTACTAAGCTACTAAGCTAAAGGCTACTAAGCTTTAGGGTATTATAGATGACTATAGATTGCTATATATTCTATATAAAAATCTCATCCATCATTCATCATTTTCTAAGTAACCAGTCATAAACGTGTTCCGTTTTGAAGATATCATTTACTACTCAATTGTTCGTCAACTTGAAAGCACATCAAAAAAACAACTAGACATGATGAAGCAGCCTTTTTGAAGCTATCTGCTTTACTATTTATATTACCCCAGCCATGGGCATTGTAGTAATTCATATGGTATAAAAACAATACATGAAAATAGTTAATGTTTCCTACTTGGTCGCTATTAGCTGGGCTCAAAGGGTGGCCAATGACGCGGTTCTCCGACAAGTCAATCAAAAACGTGAACTTTTGCAGACCGTTGAAGACAGAAAAGTTGCTTACCTGGGTCATATCATGAGACATGACAGGTACCCGTTGCTGCAACTGATCATGATGGGAAAAATCGTGAGCAAAAGACAAGTATGTCGAAAAAGAAAGTCTTGGCTACATAATATCAGAGAGTGGACCGGGGTAGCGAGTGCTCCAGAACTGCTGCATCTAGCGAAGCAAGAGGAAAGTTGTGCTGAATTGGCTGCCAACAATCGCTAGTCGGAGTGGCACTCTTAGAAGAAGAAGAATTGGTCGTGAAGTTGAAATTACTGTCTTTCTTTAAGCTCATACTTTTTAAAAATATTTATCTGCCTATATACCCTAACTATACTCGGGAAGAATTGTAACGATTTTACTTCAAAATTCTGGTATGTTAAAAGGGATCTATGGAATCAGGAACTTGTCAGAAGCATCCGTGTACGGGATAGACTGGTATTTTTGATTTTTCGAGAAATATATACCATTGTTCTGTTTCTGATCGTGCGCGCAGGGCCCGCTTTGCACAGCGCTTTAAAGTTATGGGCATAATCGAAGTTCTAAAACATTCATTCATTTATTCATTCATTTGAATTAACAATAATAATGACTTTCAATAGTGTTAAAATAGCACGGATGATTTCGCCAATGTCACGTAGAAGGGAGGAGACACGAAGGAGGTTAATCAGTGCGGTTGAGATAAGGTATAGAATGCACAGGACATTTATGACATTGACCGTTGCGGTCGGGGTAACAATGGAATAGAATAGAGAGGACACGAAGGAGATTAATCGGTACGATCGAGATTACAACCTCAATAGAATTTTGAAGTGTGTAGGTAATAGGTATTTTATGATGAGCCCTTAAACAAAAACAACACAGGCATTCAAAATACGATAAACTCCGAAGTTGTTAGTAATCTATAAGTTCTAAAACATTAGGCATGTTAAAACATTTATATTGCAAGCAGTATGTGGAGAGTCAAAATTTTTTCTTAGTTAAGATCCGCGACAAACAAAACAATAACAGAAAATTAATAATGTGTGTTGTTTTTGCTGGATGAAGTGGATTTTTTTGGAACTTAAACCAAAAACTTACCGAAAATCGGCCATCAATTCTCCACTCACCAACCACCAAAAGTCACTTTTCGGTTGTCTTTCGTAGAGTCTACTATACCTGAAGATGCCTTGTGTTGGGGCGAAACATGTGTCGTTTACACGGTGGAAAAGTGGTAGTGTGTGTTTGGTGTTGTGTATCGGTAACTTTTTGGTTTAAGCTCCAAATAAATTCACTTCATCCAGCAGAAAAAAACACACATTATTAATTTTTTGTTATTGTTTTGTTTGTCGCGGATCTTAGCTAAGTAAAACTTTTGACTGTTCACATAGTGATGGATTTTCGCAAAGTAACGCCTGACTCCATTAATAATTGCAAGCAGTAAACATGCCAAACTAAAACTGCACGTAACTGTTATGAATCAAAACTTGAGGAGACCATTTACAATAAATGTTTGCGACTGATACACGAGAAACAATCGCTAAACCAGGGCAGGGCGCAAAGCGAAACAACAAAAATGACGGACGCGCTACTGAAATGAGCGGCCGAGAGAGAAGAGCACACAAAACATTCCCGCATATATCCACTGGAAACAAATAAAAGGCTTCTCATAAGCTGTCGTGAATTCTTGTTTTCGCTCAGTAAACTACTTTCAGGCGTTCACCACAATGGTCTTTATCTCTGGGACAATATAGCCGCTATTCGTGCGCACCCGAGACATTGTTATGTTTGTGCTGTGTGCGAGACTTATCTCGACGTGAAAAATGAACATCCCCGTTGTTGAGATTAAAAATTATACGTGTTTTTGTGTGGACGGGAATGGGGAGACGAGACACCGCCGTCTAGAGAAATGTGTTGTGGGCACCGGTGTCGTAGAACAACGAATCTCTCTCTGGTTTGAACGTTTCCATTCCTTTCTGCCGTTATCGTACTTCAAATAATATTTATCATCATTTGTCTCGTTTAATGGAGTCAGGCATTATTTTGCGGAAATCCAATACTATGTGGACTTAACGGTTGTCTTCCCTAGAGTCTACTATACCTAAGGGTGCCTCGTGTTGAGGCGAAACACCTTGCAAACGACATGCAAGGTGGAGAAGTGGTAGAGTGTGTTTGGTGTTGCGCCGTTTTTCGGCGTGTTTTAGTTTGGGTTTTAGGTCAATCCACTTCATCCAGCAGGAAAACACACATTATTAATTTTCTGTTATTGTTTGTTTGTCGCGGATCTTAGCTAGGTAAAAGTTTTTAACTGTCCACATCATTTGTCTCGTTTTCTTTTACGTTAATGAGACCTGACAGGTGCGTATTGTTACAACTAGTCATGATGTAGTGCTGGGTAGAGTGACGGACAAAAGACGAGATGGATGGAGAAAGAATTTTTGGCTACAAATATCAGGGAGTAGACAGAGGTAGCGTGTGCCTTCGAACTACAATATCGTAGACACTACATAAATGTTGTTTCCTTACGTTGATGAGACCTAATGTGCGTATTGTTGAAACTAATCATAATGTAGCGCTGGGAAGAGTAACGGACAGAAGCTTCGGAGGGATGTCTCATCTCTCAGCATTTTTTACCGCTTTTATCATGGGGAGTGCTAAGAGGAATTGTTTTGAACAATTCTCGCCGCCGAATGTGGATGGATGTGTGGCGATCTACTACGGTGCGCTTTTCTTGAAACTTCTTTCCACGCACCACGAACTAGCTACCTTCGACGGTCTTTCCGTGATACATAAAAGTCGCGGTTGTCTATAGGCGGCGTTGATTACTTTCCATCGGCGGCACGCTTGCTCGTTTGCCCTCCTATCCCATAAAAAAAGAAAAAAGACGGGTTGGATGGAGAAAGAAGATTTGGATGCAAATATCAGGGAGTGGAGTGAGATAGCGTGTGCCTTCGAACTACAATACAAAATTTAAAAATCAAGACATAAAACTATGTTAAACATAAAACAAATTTTATATTTAAACATCATTTCAATTTTCTTCCGCTTAATTGTCAAAATTCGTAAGTCCAAAATGAGTAAATTCTACAGGAACGATAAAAAACTGATTTTTTTACGAAGTAAAAATTATGAAAGTACTTCAGATTTAGAAGGATGTGTTTTTTTTTTAGATAAATACGTAGTAATTAGTGTTCTATTGGATACGATTTAAGATTATCTGGAGGATGTCATCAAAATTGAGAATAAATGTGTTTTTGGAGTTACGAATTCTCAAAGTTTACCAATTAAATAAGGTAATTAATGGAGTTAGGCGTTACTTTGCGGAAATCCATTACTATGTGGACAGTTAAAACTTTTACTTAGCCAAGGTCCGCAACAAGCAAACAACAATAGAAAATTAATAATGTGTGTTTTCCTGCTAGATGAAATGGAGTTACAGGGAACTTAAAATAAATCTTACTGAAAAACGGCCGTCAGCCACAACTCTCCCCCACCAACCACAATACATATCACCGAACACACACTACCACTTTCCCACCTTGCAAACGACACGTGTTTCGCGTCAACACAAGGCATCTTCAGGTATAGTAGACTCTACGGAAGACAACCGTTAAGTGAGTTTTCCAAACCTAATCTAAATCCACTTCGTCCAGCAGGAAAACACACATTATTAATTTTCAATTGTTGTTTGCTTGTCGCGGATCTTGACCAAGTAAAAGTTTTAACTGTCCACAATTGTATAAGGCTCAAATAACCATAAAAGAGGTTAACCTCTTAATTAGGTATAGTTTCTAGAAGACGTAGCCGCTGCGGTGGTTGATGGAACAAAAGAATCGACTGGAGAGCCCAATGATTTTGTTCAAGGGTCGGCTAATTATGTGAAATTTGCAATGCGGTGTTGGCACAGTGGAGTTATGTACGTTCGTTCGTTAGTATATTGGCTTGGACTCACCGTCGCGCGGTGGTCGGAGGCCGAGAAGTCGCCGCTACGGGCGGCCGGTCTTGCTCACCGCGCTCGACTCTTGAACAAAACCATGACTTCAGACATTTTTGACTTTCGGTCTTAACAACGCGCAATTATAGACCTATTTGATATTAAACGTCTAGTGTCCCTTAAAACTGAATGTAATGGCAGGTAGAGCTACTTCAATCTACGTCCATGCAAAGCGTAGTGATGATGACAAGCTATGCTATGAAGAACACCACCCGAACTGTCAGCCAATCCAGTGGTACAGCGAGTTTTTTATATGCAGTCTCTCCCTTAATGGGTCGTAGACAAATTGGATACATAAATCGAATGACTATGCGTTATCGTATTCAGATACAATCAATAGCTTTGATCATATATTGAGTTTTGATCATTTTTATGAAGCATGACTTCATTTATAAGGCATTATAATTTGGTAAAATATTATTTATAAATGTACGCTAAGACATAGGCCTAGGTAAAGACCATTTGTTGGCATATTTAGGAATAATCTCTACTTTCAAAAGAAAAGTGATTGATGTCTTCCAAACAATCAGAAAACTCAAATGGAACTGGACCGGACACAACATGAGAACAAAAAAAGAAAGGTGGAAAAGAGACATCGTGGAATGGTATCCCAGGAATGGAGAAAGACAAAAAGGACCGCAAATAAAGAGATGGGAAGACGATTTACTAAAGGGATGGAGAAGATTAAGTCGGGACAGAGAAAAATGGAAGAAACTAGGCCTATGTCAAAGGACAACCTGACAAGAAAACTAGTATTTTTTTTTTATATATATATTCACGCCTATCCCCCACAGGGGTTGGCAGAGACCACAGAGCTCGATCCGCTACCATTCATCGCAGCGAAATGGCTCCCCATTAGTCGCTTCTCGCCCTCGTGGGAATCAGGACGTGACGGGTGGCGTACCACGTCGCCGTCATTTTCAACAAATTAGCTATATTCAATTCGTCTTAGTGAATCCCACGATCCGCAAAGAAGGATGGGGGTCAGCCCCAGCGGAGCCCTGCATGCTGAAGTAAGGCATCATAGTACCTGGGGGAGCTCGATCCTGGGACGGTCGGCACGCTTGCGACTAAGCTCGCCCTTAGCCACGCATCCATTGGCACGGCAGAAAGGTGGATTGGAGGAGAGGAAGGGAAAGGATGGAGAAGCAAGGAAATGCGGATTGGGGGGGTTACCAGACTCGGAATAAATATTTATAAATCCATAAATATATTTATTCCAATGCGGGAATCGAACCCGCGACCATTGACTCCGCGGGCGGAGGGCTCCGCCGCTGAGCCAATCGATCGTTTTGTGTATTTATTTGTATAATATATATAATATTATTAAGGATTTAATTTTAGTTATTGTAAAAAAAAAGTGCCGTAAATAAAGCTTTTCTAATTCTAAAGGAGAACCTAACAAGAAAACTACGTGCTGATGGCAATATTAATTTTATTAATTTGTAGTGTGTTAATGATACTGTAATTGTAAATATTCTCTCTGGTAAGCGAATAAAGGCTTATCTTAAAGGAAATGAATGTACATACATAGTAAGGTTGAAATTGATCTTAAACAGTTTCTTACCGAGCAACCACGGCGCGACGGAATCGTTTTCCTTGGCGCTCTTGAGTATGGTCTCGGGGAGTGGCAGCGAGTGGCGCACCATAGCACCATAAAGTCCGTACTCGGCCATGATGGTGGAGCGACCCCAGCACTTCTCTGTCTTGCGCCATTTCGCGCGTCGATTTTGGAACCACACCTGTAGAACAAGAAAGTTTGTGAAACAACAGTGGTATAAAATCGACACTCACATTTCGTACCTATAACACGCAGTTTGTGTAAGTGGATGTCTGTCTGTCTGTAACTGCCTCTTCAAATACACGGAGTAACTGTCCTGGTACACCAGAAACGTTCTGATAACTGGCTAGTGGTATCATGAATGTTTTAAAACAAACATCAATCAATCAACAGCCTGCGGCGGTCCACTGCTGGACATAGGCCTCTCTCAAGAAGCACCATCTACCCCGATCTTCGGCTTCACACATCCAGTTTCTGCCAGCCGCCCTGCGCAGATCGTCGCACCATCTAGAAGGGGGGCGTCCCACACTACGTTTGTCGAGACGCGGTCCCCCACTCCAGCACTCGTCACCTCCAACGATTATCGGATCTCCGACGTGACCGGCCCATTGCCACTTTAGTTTGCTAATTCCAATGGCTATGTCGGTGACTTTAGTTCTCTGGCGGATTTGTTCATTCCGAATCATATCTACCAGCGAGACTCTCCTCATAGCTCTGAGCGACTGTGACCTTGTGAAGCAGATGGACTGTCAGCGTCCACGTTTCGGCGCCGTAAGAGAATACAGGTAGGACACACTGATTGAAGACTTTTCTCTTCAGGATCTGGTATTTAAAAGAAACGCTGGGTACGAATTCTCTCAGGTAGTTGATAGACACGTAACGTACTGGATCGCCATTCGTCCAGACGGTGGGATTTTATTATTAGTTGAATTCTTCTCGACTTACTATAGATGCAACACTACAGATAGTCCAGACATTCGTACATTCAAGTGTATGTAGTGCGTGTTACGTTCCAAATTTCCGCTTCGATCGTTGTGTGAATTGTATTGTAGACATTCACCACAATAGTTTGGTAATGCACAAATCATATTAAATCTAGCATGTACTTAGTTGTTACGTAATTTCTAATATTGTCCAGACTGGTTTTACTGTATGTCAATATTGTGTCTATGTTACACATAGACACAATATTTTCTATGAATTAATATGAATAATGTACTCAATCTTTGTAACTCCTGTTGATGGTCTATCTATATGTATAAATATATATATAAAAATCAATTGCTGTTCGTTAGTCTCGCTAAAACTCGAGAACGGCTGGACCGATTTGGCTAATTTTGGTTTTGAATTATTTTTGGAAGTCCAGGGAAGGTTTTAAAGGTGATTAAATATGATAAAAATATTAGGAATATAGTAAAAGCAACAATAATAATAAAACTTAATTCACATCGAGCATTTTTTTATTGATTACGATTTCTTTTTGTTCCTGTCAAATTTTGATCAAATTTTTTACTAATGTTGAAACATTTTGAAGTTATCGTTCAGCTTTTTTATTTATTGATTCTGAGGCGTTACGAAGTTTGCCGGGTCAGCTAGTAAATAAATGAAAAAGAAATCTTATTGACTTTCTATCGGGCCACACGCTTGATCGTTTGCCTCCCTATTCCATTAAAAAAAAGTAATAAAAACTGTAGAGTGAACAGAATGAATTGTAACATAATCATTTTGCCAGTTACAAAACAGACACTGATTGAATATAATTCAAAGGATTCAAAATCTTAACGAATAGAGTTGCGGATGAGTGGGTAGTCCCTCTAGGTGGCGTAGAACGAGTGGTTTTTGGAAGGGCCACTCACTCCGTCCGCGGTAGTAACTAAGCAAGGAAACAAACCAATTAGCGAGGACAAAACGCAACTAAATTACATTTTCAAATTCGGCCCTGGTGCCACCTTACCTACCGTCTCAGGGTTGTCGCTTGATTACTTTTCTAGATTCAAAATCAAATTCTTTATTTATCACATAAGAATTTACATTATATTTATCAAACCTCAGTCTGCCAACAATCATGTTTTTACCACCATTTCGCAATGAGTCTTTTATTTACGGGATAGGTAGGCAAACTAGCACGCGTGACACCTGATGAAAAGCGATCAACGCCGTCCATAGATAGACATGTGTTTTTGAAGATTCCTCCAAACAGAGAGAAAGAAAAACCATAGTTATTCTCTCTAGCATTTTTTTCTTCTATCTAAAAATAGATACACAGATCACTAGTTCGTGCTGAAAATTATTGCTGGATTTTATTATGGATAATTATCTTTTTGTTACTTTATACTCTAACAGTATAAATAACAAAAGGGTTCATATTGCATTATCCGAAGATAATTATCTGAAGATAAATGTAAAATAAATAAAAATGTCTAAGCTTTTTTTATTTGTTTTCGATTTATCTTCGTTAGAATAGTTATTTTGCCCTATATTTGTAAATATTACTTTGTAAAAAAATATCTCTCCTTTTTATTTAGCTCACATCTCAATTCATTTCGTCTTTCATTTGAAATCAATCAACGTAACATTTAATAGCGTATGAGGCTTCTTGTTTTTCTTTAGGTCAAGCAGGACCATGCCGTTTCGAATGGGGGTACTTCCTCACTTCTATAGAATCCATGTTACCGCGTCTCGCATGGTGAATGAAGAAATCTGAAGATCCGAATATCCTCATTTTCTTCTTTAAACCACATTGCATTTGCAGTGCCTTATTACTGCAGAGATCATAGGTGGCTTGGTTAACAATCATCAGATGTTTGCTCATTTGCCTAACAATTCCATAAAATGAAATATTTTTTTTTTTATTGTAGTTAAGAAGTTTATGTAAAATGGAATGTGCGGTATCATAATAAAATGATTTCTGTGATACCGCGTTTCTTACAGTGAGTGCAAGGAGACGAGAGACTAATAACTCTGCTGATTCTTTCTTTACTTCGTTCTTCCCCTTTAATTATATCTTATCTAAGGTGGGTAAAGAAGTACTTACTGGTCGCCAACTGCTTGCTGTTATCCCTATCAATTCAATAAAATGAATAAAATTATTTGTAGCAGCCCTAGCAATCTCCCGCCGTTCTCCCGAAACAGTTAATTTCTAATTAAATTTGTTAATTAAACTCGATCCGCCCCGTTCTCGCAAATTAATACTTTGCGAGTATTATATCCAGTCTCTGGTAGCTTTGTATGTACAGTCTCTATGGTCGACATATATATATATATATATATATATATATATATATATATATATATATATATATATATATATATATATATATATTTCATAAAGCATACCTTAATATATTTTGGATATTAGATTATGATAATTAGATTTGGATATTTAGAATATTATGCGCGTGCTATGCTATTAATATTATATAAAGGTGCATTACCACTTACTGACTGATTGAGATGTTATTTGGGAAACTGTAAGAGAAGAGAACGAGGGGTGAATTTGTTGGGAGGAAGTATTCGGGTGGGACTCCAGCAGAGGGATTAAGTATAGCTAAGCCTTGGAGATATGACGCTGGTAAAAAATTGCTTAATGGTACCGTAACCGCAGAGAATGGTCACAAGTGCGAACACATGGATGGGGGGGAAGAAAAAACAAAATGGCGTAAAACAAGATGGCCGTCATACAAAATGAAAATCGTCATTTGAAGGCCGATTTCGCTGAAATTTGGTAGAAGCGCGACACTCGCGTATATATATATATATATATATATATATATATATATATATATATATATATATATATATATATATATACCAATGTCAATACTGTCGCGATCTGCCTTTTATAATTTGTTACAAGTTACACATTATGCTGGCAGTTGTAAATACAAATTAATCAGGCGAAAGATGTAATGGGATAAGGTGCTCTGCGCTCCGTTAATCCTGAGGTCTTATCCTCTGAGTGGATTGAACGAGTCCGCTATCGGATTATTGTCCTCCGACTTTATTTGCGGAAACAATCGCACGGAGATCGGGCTCGCTTCAGAACGAAATACATCGCGCGGTCCCCCGTCCCCCCCCGCGGACAAATATGGCGCTTTGATTGAATCAGGGAAGTTTCAAACGATCAAGTTAGGCAAATTGTTGTAGTCATTCGATTAGTTGTTTATACGTACATACATACGTACACGCTTCCCCACTGCCTAAGGCGCCGCGGAGATATGAGAGATGTGAGATTTCTTCCTACTCCTACGTGAAACTGGCGCGACGATATGTATGTATGTATAATACGTTGTGTAATAAATATATTTAATTAAATAAAAAAACAACATGTTTATTTTACGTTTGCGGATGATATGAATTTGTCAATGTCAAACGTATGTATGTGTTCAAATACACATTAGCTAGTTAACGATTAAACATTAATTGAGTTCCGGATGCCCCTCCCCTCCCCCTACCCGGATGCCCCTCCCCAACCCTCCCCCTCCCCCTCACCCGTCCCTCTTACATAATGACACTTTCTTTAAAAGCCGGCAAGGCTTCTGCACTGCCTATGACACTACGAACGTCAATGGGCGGCGTTGATTGCTTTCCATCAGACGACACGCCTGCTCGTTTGCCTTCTAAACCCATAAAAAAAAGAACGTAGACTGGGCGGTCATTGGTTTGTTTTTAATGCAACATGAAAAGGAAAGAAAGAGAGGACAAGCCCAAATTTTTCAGTTTAAAAAGTCTTCTTAATCGTTCCTTATAATCTCAATTTTTTTTTACTGATAGCTTAAGCTCAAATAGTTTCTGCCAACCGCTATTTGCAATAAATGAAATGTATTATCATATCTTCAAGGCCGGCAACGATTGCAATTTCTATGGTGTCGCGGATGCGGATTGATTTCCATCAAGCGACACGCTTGTTCATTTGGAGGCAAATCCCGTGAAAAAAATTTTCATTAATTTCCTGTATTTGTGAATAGAGAAATTTTCCCGAGCTAACAACTAATTTCGTTACAAGCCGCTAATCGTGCACAAATTGGTGGGAGTGAGGGTGTGTCTGTGTGTGTAGGGAACAACGGCATCTATCCGTCCATATTGATTGGTTGTCAGAGCGCTGTGACAGACTAATTGAGAGGACCGGTGGAGATTAGTCCGGGGACACACCAGGCGGCTTACACCAGTAATTGTTTGCGGGGGAGGGGTTCGGGATCGTACCCTCGGGCTATCTGGTATTGATCCCATTGCGGTGCCGTTAAATCCCGTTGTTGTGTCTGCCGAGCGGAAGGGATTAGTGTAAATTTACCGGACACATTGTATTAGCTCTAGACAACTGTGATTGTTTCGGGTTTTCTTTCAGAATTATAATTATATACTTACAGTGACGGTCTGAATGTAGTGATTGATTTATTGATCGTTGACATTTGATGTCGACGATCAATAAATATACATATTTTTATGGGATAGGAGGGCGAATGAACGAGCGTGTCGCCTGATGGAAAACAATCAACGACGCCTATAGACATCCGCGACACCATAAGCATTGCAAATCGTTCCTAGCGTTTAACATTTAATACATTTTATTAAGCAGTTTTTGCTTTTTATTATTTATTATATAATTTTTTCTTTTTTACAATATACGGCATGCACAAACTTAAATTAAGTTTTTCCGTATGCCATAGTTGGTTGGCAGACACTATATGAACTACACCATTTTTAAGCTTTTTCTAGAATAAATAGAGGTTTATAAGGAATGGTTTAGACTACTTTTTAGCCTGGAAAATTTGGGTTTGTTCTGTCTTTCTTTCCTGTTTTTTTATGGGATAAGAAGGCAACCGAGCACGCGTGTCACACACTTCTTTCTCGAAGGTTTTTTGCATAAAACACTATGAAAATGCGGGAAAATAATGAAAATAAAACAAAATATATATATTCTATAAACAGGACAAGCATTAATAAAGCTTTTAAGCTCACTCCTGACTTTGCTTTATATGGCTAAACTATGACGATGAAAATATGATAGACGAAATAAATAAAACGACAAAAAAAAATAAGTAACAACACAAGAAAATAAGTATGACTAAAATAAATATTTTATATGGGATAGGAAGGCAAACGAGCAGGCGTATCACCTGATGGGAAGCTATCAACGCCGCCCATAGACATCCGCGGTGCTTACGATTGAAGATGCGATGTCGGCCAAAAGTAGCCCATACATTCCGCCTTTTTCCCCGAAAAGCGTGGTAGATTAATGGTTATTTCCCTAAAAGTCGGGAGGTCGCGTGGTCCATAGTGAAACATATTTGGACAGTATAAAAATATGACATGACATTTTTTTATTTCATCACTTATAACTCACTTAAAAATGAATGAATCAGCTTGCGGTTTTCAAGCGGGAAAAATCATCAGTACCCTAGGGAAAAGCGATGGAGTATACCGTATCCGTATGAACCTTGAACTGAATCGCCTGATAGCCAATATAACCACTGTTCGATTTTGCAAGGCGCAAAGGCTGCGATGGACGGGACATGACTAATCTAAAGTCATTACTCACTGGATACCCCAGCAGAAAAGACCACGCGGTAGATCCAGGAAGCGTTGGAAGGACTGCAACTAGGAATACCTGGCTAACCTAAAGAAAAAACATATTGGAAACGCGTTGCTCTAAATAGAGATGGCTGGGGAGAAATCGTGGAGGAGACCAAAACCCACACCGTGTTGTAGCGCCAAAGGAAGTAAGAAGAAGCAAGTTTTATAAGTGTACCTAGTGCTTTAAATATCTAGATTTTATTTAAACATATTACCATAAAAATTATTATAAATATTCACAAATGTAATTAGCTGGACTCAAAGGGTGGCCAATGACGAGGATCTCCGACAAGTCAAGCAAAAACGTGAACTTTTGCAGACCGTCAAGGGTAGAAAAGTTGCTTACCTGCGTCATATCATGAGACATGACGGGTACAAGTTGCTGCAACTGATCATGATGGGAAAAGTCGCGGGCAAAATACAAGTTGGTCGAAAACGAAAGTCTTGGCTACGTAATATCAGGATGTGGACCGGGATAGAGTGCTCCAGAACTGCTGAAGGAGGAGGAGAGTTGTGCTGAATTGGCTGCCAACCTTCGCAAGGCAAGAAGAAGAGATTCACAAATGTAATATGTATAGTAGGTATTCTAACGACGGGAATGTCTTTTAACTATAATTTTTAATCATATACCAACGGATGGGCAACGTCTTCCGATATATTAAAATCAATATGCAAGCCATGACCTACTTTAACTACCTACCAAATGTGGGGATCGCGGTGACGTACTCGCCTCATTTGTTAATCCAGTAGGTAGTCAAGAGTTCCTCAATGTCTACCACTGTTACGAATCTATGATAATGTTAGCCGTATCTCACCCGCGTGTACTTACGTATTCCTGTGGGATACCTCAAAAGTAAAGACTATGAAAGAAACCCGACGACCAACTCAGCGCTAAAAGGAACTATCATCCGCGCGAACGGCATCTCGACATAAGTACTTCAGTGACTGCCACAGAATACTGTGGCTTAGATTCCATGAGTTTATTCGAAATGGTCGTCATTAAGATGAAATTCTTATAGTGGCAGAGCCACGCTGCAGACGGGTACTTTGTCAAGAATGGCATATTATGTCTGTAGCGTGAATGGGCCGGCTCGCCCGGGGAAGTACCACAATCTCGCAGAAAACCGACGTCTGAGTGGTAGCTTAGTTACTGCGCTTCGTACGGTGAGCGGCTGAGTTACGGAGGCTCAACACCCTCCCCCTCACCCTCTCCCCCTCCCCTCCCCTTCCTACTCCCATAATGACACTTTCCTTAAAGGCCGACAACGCTTCCGTAGTCTATGGCGCTGCGGATATTTATGGGTGGCGTTGATTGCTTTCCATCAGGTGAAACGCACGCTCGTTTGCCTTCCTATCCCATAAAAAAAATCCTACGCTCATGGCCAATGCAAAGGAAGTGCAAATGAACCTGTCTACATAGAGTCGAGTTGCATAGAGCGTAGCTTGAATCGAGACGACATCACGTTCTACCCATTGACTTCCATCCACTGCGATAAGACTTTACACATCAATAACAATGGAACTTGTGTACGAGATGGATGTGAAAGCTTTATTTGTATTTGTAACAGTCAAAAGTTTTACTTAGCTAAGATCCGCGACAAGCAACACAATAACAAAAAATTAATAATGTGTGTTTTTCTGCTGGATGAAGTGGATTTATTTGGCACTTAAACCGAAAACTTACCGAAAATCGGCCATCAATTCTCCAACCACCAACCACTACACACAACACCAAACACACACTACCACTTTACCACATTGCAAACGTGTTTCGCCCCAACACGAGGTATCCTCAGGTATAGTAGACTCTACGGAAGACAACCGAAAAAGTGACTTTTTCGGTTGTCCTCTTCCGTAGAGTAGAAACTTTTGACTGTCCACATAGTGATGGATTTCTGCAAAGTAACGCCTGACTCCATTAATAATTTATTTGTATAAGTTTTATAGTGTTGCTCGTAAATGAACTAATTCATTACGAACAATCAACCCGTTGTAATAAATAAATAGTTCACGATGTGCTGCTCTTCTAACGCTTATAAAGCTACGTTGAATGGTATTCCAAGTTATGTAATATAGATAGATATAGGGATACATGTGTATATATGCAGATGCGGCGTAGCTTGGAAATTTCCTAATTAACATAGAGGCACAAAGGTTCCGTGTAATTGTTAATTTGGCAGTACATTCGTGCTTGTTAATGATGCGTAACACAGGCGCTAAGGGAATTGCTCGCACCCGACAATTTATTACTTGTATGTGACAATCGCCAGCTAGCGATGATCCGTCCCGCTGGCTCGACACCGAACGGCGCTCCAACAAAACAAGTGTCATTGCCAACTGGTCGCATTAGTTTAAGGGTCGTATTTGTAATGCTTGTAAAACAATTTGCTGGGAGCCGGTATGATTCTATGTGGCTCTGGTGCTCGGCCGTCGGATTCTGAATTAGATGGCTCAAGCTGATATCGTGTTTGTTTGTTTAAATAGAATGATACCACTTGCAGATAGATTAAGAAACCTACGCATTAAAAATTTTCCGTCATCAACGAAATTTCTAATTTATTATACATTATCAAATACACTTTCCTAGGCCTCGAGATACAGACCTACCTAGATCTCGTAGAAAAAAATACATTGTTTTGTTTTTTATGTGATAGGAAAATGAGCAGGCGTGTCACCTGATGGAAAGCCATCAACGTTGACCATAGACATTCGCAACGCCATAGGCAATGCGGAAGCTTTGCTGACCTTTAAGGAATGTACCATTATGGGAGTGGGAGGGGATGGGGGAGGTTTATGGGCTTCCGGATCTCAGCCGCTTACCGTACATAAGCAACCGTACTCAGACGCCGGTTTTCTGCGGTAGTGTGATACTTCCCCGGGCGAGCTGGCCCATTTGTGCTACAGACAAATATTACGCCATTCTTGACAAAGTCTTCGTCTGCAGCGTGTCTCTACATCTATAATTTCCTTTTAATCAATGAATTAATTAAAATATGAATTAGCCCTTTTCATAGTCGTGAAACGGGCACGCCTGTAGTACATTTTGTGCATTAAAGTTTAAATATTAAAAAAATATATTAAAAATAAAAAAAAGTTGCGGTCGTAATTCAAACTACATATTGTATCAAAGCATGGGGTTAATTTAAATCAATCGGACAAGTAGTAATCAAATTATAAAACGTTATTGAGTAGAAAGCATTAATTCATCATTTCCCCTTTGCGTGATAACAATGTCTAATCCATTGCCATGGGACACAAAGGGGATAAATGCACCGCTCACACCATCCACTAATGCTACAATCAAGGTGCTAAGCGTTTTAGTCTCCCGGGAACGGGGGGATCCCTCTAGGCACCATATTGGGGAGTAACATGTTTTTATTGGATAAACAAGATTAACTTGAAATGTGTTATCTTATTAAATCTAATGTCGCATCCACAAGTGGAAATCACGTTGAATATGAACTATTAAAAAAATATATCAATTAAATGTTACTAATTAAGACGATCAATTGGCTCAGTGGAATGGTCGCGGGTTCGATCCCCGCATCTGAATTAATATATGTATGGATTACAAATATTTATCATGAGTCTGGTAACCCCGCCAATCCGCATCGGACAAGCGTGGTGGGTTAATTTCCGTTCCTCCAGAAATGAAGAGGCCCGTGCTCAGCAGCAGGACATATATGGGCTGTTAAAAATGAAAATCAAAAGAAGACATTATGTTAAAATAAATCCAATAAAAACACAAGATTGTCGAATAATTTTTTTTATCCTTTTTAGTGTAGCGTTATTCTTTTTGAGTCACGATATCTATGCATGCTATAAAAACACTTATAATCAATCTTAAATAATGTAACAGTTATCGGAATAGGTGAATGACAGAAATCAATAATTACACCAGACGAATCACATTCAATTTTGAGGCCGTTAATTTACTTCACACCCAATTATGGTTGGAGGACATTTCGCTCGAGTGTTTATCGACTCATTACATCGATTCAATCGATAATTGGATACGAAAATATTAATGTTCACGTCACTACGTCGATGTCGAATTAATTTTTGTTCGCATTTAAAACTGATGTAAATATACATACATGTTGGCAGGGCATACGTTGTTTTCTGTAGGCAGAGACCACAAATCTCCATCCGATACAATCTCGGCACACTATCTTTGCTTCATCGGCAATTTGGTCAATTTCGGCAATTTGGTCGTGGTATGTGTTTCTTGGTTTTTCCCTACCAACCCTATCATCACACACATCCGCACATCCGCAACGAACATTTCTTTAATCAGTCGCTTAAGTTTCTCAAGTTTCGGGACACCTTCTCTTAATGGATAAGTCCTGGAATCAAGTGATATTTGGAATATTTTGTCCAGAAGATTGATTGAGATTTGTGAATGAAACTCACAGATTGCAACGCTAGCAGTAGCTTGTGGAACGAGGGCCGTATCCTCTGGAAGGACAGTCAGCAATTCCATTAGCAGCGCTGCTTGCGGCGTTGACAGTTCAAATAAAGCGAGCTTAGTCACAAAGGCGTTCTTATTTACGTAGTGCATAATTTCATTTCTTATGCGCCTTTGAACGGAGGTGGTAATGGGGGGAGGGGGGGGGGCGTGTCGACCAATCAGCTGCAGGCGCGCGCTAAATGGAGTTGCGATTGCTTCTGCTACCAATTTGCGGCAATTTGCCGCACAATGCCTCCGGCCGCCCGCGCTCGGCTCGCCTTAACAAGTTGTTATTCAATTTGAGAGGTACGTGGGGTGTGACGCGATCTTTCCACAAGTTTAATACGCGGTTACCGGTGACAGGTTAGTGGACTGGCATTATGCCGTTAATTGGACCACGCTAACCGTTCATTACGTGCCCACGGAAAGGGCTACACGCGGTACACTGTACGTGTACACGACTGTGGCACAACAACAGTTCGTATATTATAGTCTCATTCGTTTATGAACGTTGATTAACTTTTAAGCGAGGGTTCAAACAATGTTTGACGAAAATTGCATTCATCCCCATAAAAAAAAGTGTTTACTTTTTTTTTATGGGATAGGAAAGCAAACGATCAGGCGTGCCACGCCTATGGAAAGCAATCAACGCAGCCCATAGACATCTGCAAAGCCATGGGCAGTGCGGACGCGTTGCCCATTAAGGAAAGTGTCATTATGGGAATTGGAGCGAGAGGGGGAGGGGGAGCGTATAGGGCCTCTGAAACTCATCCACTCACCGTACGAAGCGCGGTAGCTAAGCTACCACTCAGACGCCGCACTACATTGTTTTGTTTTTTATGGCATAGGAAGGCAAACAATCAGGCGTGTAGACATCCGCAGCGCCATAGGCAGTGTGGAAGCGTTGCCGACCTTTATTCAGGGAAGTGTGGTACTTACCCGGGCGAGCCGGCTCATTCATACCACAGACAAATATTATGCCATTCTTGACAAAGTATTCGTCTGCAGCGTGGCTCTACCACTCCGCGAACACTTTTTAGAGTTTATCATCCGCTTAACACTAGATATACCAGCGATAACACTAGATATACCAGTCAAAAGCGCAAATTATTTTCACTAACAACATATATACAGTAATATAAACTTTATAAAATTAATTCTTTAGTTATAACTAGAAAAGTCACGATATCATCACGAAAAAAAATATTACACGTAGTAGGAATTTTAAATTGAAATACCGAAAACATTATTAATGGAGTCAGGCGTTACTTTGCGGAAATCCATCACTATGTGGACAGTCAAAAGTTTTACTTAGCTAAGATCCGCGACAAGCAAAACAATAACAAAAAATTAATAATGTGTGTTTTTCCGTTGGGTTTAGTGGATTTATTTGGAACTTAAACCAAAAACTTACCGAAAATCGGCCATCCTCAGGTATAGTAGACTCTACGGAAGACAACCGAAAAGTGACTCGCCATTACAACGGGCGCCTTATATAAACAACCCCCACCCACAATGTAAGAAAAGAGTCCGTAGAGTCTACTATACCTGAGGATGCCTCGTGTTGGGGCGAAAAACGTGTCGTGTACAAGATGGAAAAGTGATAGTGTATGTCTGGCGTTGTGTATAGTGGTTGGTGGGTGGAGAGTTGATGGCCGATTTTCGGTAAGTTTTTGGTTTAATTTCCAAATAAATTCACTAAACCCAACGGAAAAACACACATTATTAATTTTCTGTTATTGTTTTGCTTGTCGCGGATCTTAGCTAAGTAAAACTTTTGACTGTCCATATACCGAAAACAGTCATTTTGACTGGTCTGGTATATCTAGTGTTAAATTAATTATGACAGCATTCAGTGCACTTTTAATTATAAATTCATCAACAAAATGGCGGACAAAAATGACACAATGAACAGCTGTTTGCGATGACAACGTAATTATGCTAGATACCCGAGTAAGCCGAGCGGCGTTTTACCGTGCTTTTACACAGATGACACACAGATTTATTTTTAACTAGCTTTTGCCCGCGGCTTCGCTCGCGTGGAATTTGGTCTGCCACATTAACTTTTGTGACAGATCATTTTAAATAAGTATATATTTTTTTTTACTTAATTTATGGTTCACAATTGTGGTTATAATGGCATCCACATAAAAGGTAGACATATGCTGTCGTGGACTTTTATTTAGAACTCTACAAGACAAATAATCCTACAGTACATCACCTTTGTGTAACTCCAATGATTTAAGCAGCGTACGCCAAGATAGTTGTGAGGCCAGATTTTTTTTCCGACTTAATTGACATGTATCGTTATATTACGACCAAAATAACATAAAATCATTACAAATTGTAGCCTATATGTTATTCCGATGTATAACCTATATTACTGTAAAGTTTCATTCAAATCCGTCCAGTAGTTTTTGCGTGAAAGAGTCACAAACATACATACATACTCACAAATTTTCGCATTTATAATATTAGTAGGAGTAGGATTATTAGGATTATGGCCAAACCAAAGATAGTGTGTATACAGCCAAGTTTTTACCAATACAATCAAATTATACCACGGGTTTGCAAGTGTGAAAATAAACCACCTATACCTAAGTAAGCAAATGTCAAAGCGTTTGTGTATAAAAAAAGTCTTTAAAATGGCTATACAAAAATTTCCATTACGTGTTTATATAATAATTATTTACATAATAATAATAAAGCCCTTTATTTCTTTAACAATATATTTGACAAAGACCTCTCAACGAGTATAGGCCTCCTCCAATTTCATTCATTTTTTTTTATGTGCTGAGCTATGGAAATCCAATCTCTTCCTGCAAATAACTTCTTACAACTGACCATAGAAAACGATTCAATTTCAGCCCGCGGCAGTCCACTGCTGGAATAGGCCTCATCCAAGGCGCGCCACCAAGCCCGATCTTCGGCTACACGCATCCAGTCTCTGTCAGCCGCCTTGCGCAGATCGCCGCTCCATCTAGCAAGAGGGCGTCCCACACTACGTTTGCCGAGTCGCGGTCTCCACTCCAACGATTGTCAGTTCTCCGACAAACGTGTCCAGCCTATTGCCACTTCAGTCTGCTAACTTGAAGAGCTATGTCGGTGACTCTGGTTCTCCGGCGAATTTCTTCATTTCGAATTCTGTCCACCAGAGAAACCCCGAGCATAGCTCTCTCCATAGCCCTACCTTCATAGCTCAAAGTCGCTGACTTTGAGCTTGGCGTTCAGACGGACTGTCAGTGTCCACGTCTCGGCACCGTAAGTGAGTACGGGCAGGACGCACTGGTTGAAGACTTTTGTCTTCAGTCTTTGTGGTATGGGCAACGAGAAGACTTGACGGAATTTCCTGAACGCTGCCTAGAAAACTATTAATTCGTTGTATTGCGCTTTGCCAGTAGCATACATAGTAATTTCTATTATCCAAGCATATAGTGCTATATGCTTGGATAATGGAAACGTATGAGATATCAAACTTCAATCAAGTTCATAATGCACACTCGATATGTAATACTATAAGATTAAAAACAAACTGCGCTACGTATATATGAAATATATAAAAGAAACGTTTTGTTCGTTTAGAATGAAAATTGGCAAGCAAATATTCCACCGTCGCCCCGGACGATGCTCGGAGCTGACTTCGCGAGGCGTATGGCCCTCTCGCAAAATCGATACGGGTCGCGTTTTCATACTTTCATAACTGAATTTATTCTCTCCCCTTTCCACCCCTCTAAGACGTTTACCCTGATCCTCGAGGGTGTGTAACAAAGGCCGTGTTAATACTCCGAAAGGAAGTAAACGAATTTAAAAAAAAAATTCTACGCCAACGATTTACCATTCACTTAATGTCTAAATTAGTTTATATTTTCTATTGAAAACAAGTATTGTATATAAAAAAATAACATTATAATCAATTCGTATTGTTTTCATCTCTTAATTTATATCCTGCTAAATATTATATATCTTATACTTATATAAAATTAAAATTAATTAAATTAAATTTAATTAATGATTTAATATTTGAAAAATCTCTATTAACATTAAGCGTCATCCACTACAAGTATAAGAAAATGTATTTGAACTTGAGTGAATGAAGAAAAAATTATTTTATTAACGATTGGACATTTGAACATATATAGTATATATATGTACATATATAGGAAGAGTGTGAGTTAATAGTAGTAAAAAGTAATTGACTATCTCCTATAAGGGTGGCAAACCCTTATAGGAGAACAACCCTCATAGGTCAACAGTACATTTATGTCTGTATTAATGTTTAAATTAGTTTTTTTTTCTTTATTGAAAAAATAAAGGGTTTTTTGTGAAAACTAAATGTACTAAAAAAACTAATTTAGACGTTAATACAAACATAAATGTACTGGCTATGCCACCCTTATAGGAGATAATCAACATTACATTTATGTCTAGATTAGTTTATTTTCTTAATTGAAAAAGGGTTTGTTGTTAAAACTAAATGTACTGTTGACCATCTCCTATAAGGGTGGCATATCCTTATAGGAGAACAACCCTCATAGGTCAACAGTACATTTATGTCTGTATTAATGTTTAAATTAGTTTTTTTTTCTTTATTGAAAAAATAAAGGGTTTTTTGTGAAAACTAAATGTACTAAAAAAACTAATTTAGACATTAATACAAACATAAATGTACTGGCTATGCCACCCTTATAGGAGATAGTCAACATTACATTTATGTCTAGATTAGTTTATTTTCTTAATTGAAAAAGGGTTTGTTGTTAAAACTAAATGTACTGTTGACCATCTCCATTAAGGGTGGCATATCCTTATAGGAGATAGTCAATATTACATTTATGTCTATATTAGTTTTGTTTCTTTATTGAAAAAATAAAGGGTTCGTTGTTAAAACTAAATGTACTGTTGACTATCTCCTATAAGGGTGGCATATCCTTATATGAGATAGTTAACATTACATTTATGTCTGTATTAATGTCTAAATTAGTTTTTCTTTATTAAAAAATAAAGGGTTTGTTCAATACAAAAACAGGCGCATGTTCTACCATCTACCTATATAAAAAAATAAATATTTTTTTTATAAAACTCATAGGAATAAGTGGTGATCCAGTACGGCGTGTTTTTCTACGTGGATAGAAGAAAACATACCTTGACTAAATTGCTGATGTTTTTAAGAAAGGCCAGGCCAAGAGTACCCTTAATTGGCGGGCTTGCATGAGGAGAGTAATGAGTGTTGGGGAAGCAAGGAAAGTATGCTGAGATCGTGGCAGATGGAGAACTTGTGGTCTCTTTCTACCGCTACGGGAAACGGGCGAAAAAGTTTGAGTTCCTTATACGAAATTTGCATATTTTTATTATATAGACTGTGTCCAGTGTCAGAAATACCGAAATAAATCCTATCAAGCCTTAACGGTGGTCTTCTGTAGAGTCTACTTTACCTGATGATGCCTCGTGTTGAGGCGAAATACGTGTCACGTACATTGTGGAAAAGTGGTGGTGTGTGTTTGATTGTGTTACTTTCGGACGGTGGTTGGGAAGTGGAGATTTTGCTGACGGCTTTTTTTCGGTAAGATCCATTGTAGATTAGGTTTCCTGTAAATCCACTTCTGACCGGATTTTAATCATGTAAAAATTCTAACGGTCCACATATACACATTAATGTTATTTCCGTGTATTTGTTTAACTATAATTGAAAAAGCCAAATGTCAGCGGAAACTGTGATCGTTCCAAGGGACCAGTGGGCAACAATTGTATACTCCAGCGCGTGTGACTTGGTATACAATAGCTTAACGGGCCCGTAACAAAAATATGGCGCTAACGAGAAAATGAGGTGACTTCCGACAGCGGCGCAAAATAAACAAGGAGCTCTGTCGCTCACAAATTACACCCTGTATACCCTGTGGTATCAACACAAGCGGTAGCGGTTAGCTTATATTATTTTATTATTATATATTTTTTATTTAAAAACACTTGACGACCAATTGACTCAGTGGCGCGGCCCCCCGTCCACGGAGTCAATGGTCACGGGTTCGATCCCCGCATCGGAATAAACATATGTATGGCCTACGGATATTTATTGCGAGTCTAGTAACCCCGCCAATCCGCATTGGACAAGCGTGGTGGGTTGACGTCCGTTCGTCCAGAAATGGAGAGGCCCGTGCTCAGCAGTGGGACATATATGTGCTGTCGAAAAAAAAAATTAAAAACACTAGCAATGTTTTAATACGACCAGAATTCTTTTTCGTCGACATCAACAACCTGCGACAATCCATTGCTAGACGCCTATGTCTAGCAATGGATTGTCGCAGGTCAAGATCTGTCGCAGTCGAGATACTTGCTCTATCTGATGATGATATCTAATTTCGGCGAGTTGTGCGGCAATGGAATTTTATACTGTCCGTTTAGCACAATTGAACAGGTGACAGTGTTTGGGTCACGTTACCGCGGTCGGACAACGATCGCTACCGCTTGTGACTTGGGTCGCGCCAGCTGCACGAACTGGGCAACTAGCGGCCGTGAATAGGCGATTTCGGGCGATCGCTGCAGCGCCGGACAGCGACGTAACGTAGTAATTTGCCCGCGGGCGGACATCCATTCAACGTCTAATCATAAAAGTGCTGTTTGTTTGACGAAATTTAAACGAGATCGGGCCCGTCACTGGGCCGGTTGTCTTCGCTTATTATGAAACTGCCGCGTCAGCCATTTTAAAAATCAATTTGCAGGCCATAGACGATTTCTATAGTCGATTGCCCATTAAAACATTAAAAAAAATATATATACATATGTACACCAATACCTCACTTTGCGTCGTGGTTACGTTCCAAAAAACACGACGCAAATTGAAACGACGCAAAGTGAATTAAGATTTTCTATAGCAAACCATGTAAAGATCGAAGATAGGTTCCAGGGTTACGAAAATAATACTTTTTAAAAAGAAAATTGAACAAAGTAATCATTTAAAAACAAAAATAATATAAAATTTTGTTACATACATACAAAAAACAAAAGAAAAACTTATTCAATTAAAATAAACTATTCAATTAATTTATGAAAAACATAATTACAATTAATCACTGTCTGATGAGTCCATAGTGGCTGGTGTCGTAAGTCGGCTTTCCTTCACAAAACATTGGTCCAATGTTTGCTGAACAGCTTTTTTTTTTCAAACAAAAGTGTTGCCACCTTTGAGAAAAAAAGGAAATTTAAAAAAAAAATTACAGACTCGAACCCAAAACAACGCAACCTCGAAAATCTAACTACGTACAGTGAAAATTAGTACTAATTAAGCAGCGACGCAATTTCGAAAAAAACGCAAAACGAAATGACGCAAAACGAGGTATTGGTGTATATGGCACGCTAAATTAGACCAGACTAATCATATGTTTGGTTAATTAACAATTTTGGCTTTACTATATAATTTTACAATCGGACTAAGTTGCCAGCTTAATTTATTTGTATAGAAATTCAATTCACAATGACAATTGTAAAAACCAAAAACAGATTTAGTTACTACCCTAGTTACTGGAGTAGACGAGTGCTGGAGTGGTGACCGCGTCTTGGCAAGCGTAGAGTGCAGCCTCCCCCTGCTAGAGGTGCGACGATCTGCGCAGGGCGGCTGATAGAAGTTGGATCCGTGAGGCCGAAGATGATGCTAGATGGCGCTTTTTGGTGAAGGTTTATTATCAGCGGTGGTTTCACAGGCTGTTGTTGATAATGGTGATGACGGGATGTGAGATGATCGAAAATTATTTTGGTACATTAACTATACACGTCTGTACGAATCTAGCTGTTTCTATTGATGATACATATATATGTGCGTATATATTCATGTCGACGCAAAATAGCGAAAATAATGAGCCAGATATTAAAGTTATTAATGGAGTCAAGCGTTACTTTGCGGAAATCCATTACTAAAATTCTCTTTTCGGTTGTCTTCCGTAGAGTCTACTATACCTGAAGATGCCTCGTGTTGGGGCGAAACACGTGTCGTGTACAAGATGGAAAAGTGATTGTGTGTGCTTGGCGTTGTGTATGGTGGTTGGTGGGTGGAGAGTTGATGGCCGATTTTCGGTAAGTTTTTGGTTTAAAGCTCCAAATAAATCCACTAAACCCAACGGAAAAACACACATTATTAATTTTCTGTTATTGTTTTGCTTGTCGCGGATCTTAGCTAAGTAAAGCTTTTGACTGTCCATATAACCAGATATTAAAAACAAAATTCTTGCATATTCAGATTAGAAAAAAATAATGCGTCTAATGGTCTGAATCTCACAGCTCTACGACCATATGAAAATTTTGTACAGCGCTGAAACTGACTGTTTTTGATGAATGAGTGATCGGATGTAATTTTTTGCAGAAAACTTGGGCTAATAGGATCTGGTCTTTTCGTTTTTTTGGGTCGATGTGTACACGAATAAAGCGCACCGTCTTTTTTGCAACTTGAGCAATTTTTACCTAAATAAATACATATTTCCTAAAGGTAAAAAACCAATTTGCCTCGCAGCGAATGCTTTGCCTTTTAAGCGAATTGAAAAGTCTTCGGTCCAATGGAAGAGGCCAGTTATAAAGACCACTTGAAGATATGAAGTTTTTAATTTAATGAACGGCAGTTCGCAGTAATACGCCAATCGGATTACCGGCGTGGGCGGATGAAAGGGACGCAAGACCCAATATGTCTTTGATATGTTTTTTAATTACTTGACAGAGCCGTTTCGATCATATCTAAGCGTGGATTTGCTTATTGCGGATTGCTTTCAATAGTTCATCTTAAATCGGAGATTCTATTTAATGTCAGAATTAATATGGATTATTACGATGAGTTTTTTTGTTGTGGGAAATTGGATGTTTGTGTTTTAAATTATTAAAAATAATTGTACCCGAACAGTTGGAGTAGGTATACATATATTTTTGTGTAACATATATAAAAAATATTTTCTTTTATGAAACAATTAAAACCTCATTTTAAAATCTCAATATCCTGGCCGAGCAAGTTATAATATATATATATATATATATATATATATATATATATATATATATATATATATATATATATATATATATATATATATATATATATACACCTGCCTACTACACTATAATATGACACGCCTATGGCGCTGCGGATGTCTACGGGCGGCGTTGATTGCTTTCCATCAGGTGACGCGCCTGCTCGTATGCCTTCCTGTCCCATAAAAAAAAATAAGAAAATACCATAAGCCGTGGTAGACACACGCTTAGGGCCGACATGAGGTGGCGCAGGAATTCGACACATGCACGCCACGTCACAGGAACACCTGTGCCCACACAATCAGGCCCACCATTGTCCACGGCTCGCATTAGTCCAATTCAACGCGGCCATGTTTGTTTAGATGTTACACCATTTAGCTGTTGTGAGGCCAGAAACGAATTATACTAATATTGAAATTAGTCTTTGGGTACACGGTTTGTTAGCGGCAAACATTACGCGTTATTTTTTTTTATTATTATTCTTTTCAATATTTTTGATAGCAGTTACAAGTGGCTTCGACTCTTATCTTACTAATATTAAAATGCGAAAGTTTGTGAGTATGGATACATCCATTGTTTGTTTGTTACTCTTTCACGAAAAAACTTCAAGACGGATTTGGATAAAACTTTACATTAATATAGGTTATACACCGGAATTAACATATAGGATACAATTTGTAATGATTTTATGTAATTTTGGTCGTAATATAATGATACATGTCAATTAAGTCGGAAAAAAATCTGGCCTCTGAGAGCTATCTTGGCGTACGCTGCCTAAACCATTGGAGTTACACAAAGATGATGTACCGTAGGATTGTTTGTCTTGAATAGTTCTAAATAAAAGTCCGCGACAGCATATATCTACCTTTTATGTGGAAGCCACTATGAACAAAATTATGAACCATAAATTAAGTAAAAAAAAAATATATTTATTTAAAATGATCTGTCACGAAACTTTATGTGGCAGACCAAATTTCAAGCGAGCGAAGTCGCGGGCAAAAGCTAATATATAGTAATATATAAATACAAAACATTTATTCGCGCCACATTTTTTTTACAAAACCTTAATTGTAAAAGAATACTTAAATAAAAATTAAATTTTACATAAAAAGGGAAACATTTTTTAAACTTAATATGTACCACAAAATGGTAGTTGCTCAGCGGAATCAAGGCGCTCTATTGAAATGGAAATACAAGAAACTTTATTCATAACACCGTTTTTCTTTTACGATAGCTAAAATTAAAATCTTAATAATATTATAATATACAAATCAAAAAAATCAACCGATGGAAAGCAATCAATAGCATCCGTAATACTAGAGGCATCACAGATGCGGTGTATTCTATAGCTAGAATTTGATTTCAAAACTGAGGGTTGTTGCTGTAATCACCACGCTTGGTGGGGGGGGGGGAGGGTTGGGATTGAGGTTCCTAGATAGGGTTTTATCGTAAGATAGATGTCGTTGCTCATCTACTGGTATTATATCCGTCTCGGAATACACTTTCGGAGGGAAATTTACCACGTGGAGTGCTCTGAGGAATTGTTTGGAATAATTCCCGCTGCCGAATTCCACAACCGCACAACTCGCCGTAAAGAAAAGTTTCATCCCCACCATCTGGAATAGTGGTGATCTACTACGGTACGCTTCTCTCGAAACTTCTTTCCACGCACCCCCACTCTGTGGAACCAGCTACCTTCGGCGGTCTTTCCGAACCGATACGACATTGGCACCTTCCAAAACCAAACCTACACATAACCAAAAAGGAACGCTTCCGCGACTCCTGCGGTGTCGCAGTTGTCTATGGGCGGCGTTGATTGCTTTCCATCAGGCGACACCCTTGCTTGTTTGCCCTACTATCCCGTAAAAAAAGCTGAAAAACAGAAGTACAGAGGAGTCTCATTCTCTCATAGAAAAAGCTCTGTCTCTTCTATACCAATTCTACCATTACTCTCATATTCAAGTTATGTTCTTATTATATTATTAAGTAGGAAAAAGATTTATATTTCTATTTTTAATATTATAAAAAATATGTGACACCTGCGTTCTCTGTAAATAATTATTCACTCATTCAAATACATTCCATTCACCTTGAGTAAATCTAATGTTGGCTATATACGAGGAAATATTGAATTTCACGTCAAACTAACAGCCGATATTGTGTGTTGATTAATTGTGTTATCGAGAATATGTAATCCGAGCAACACAAAGCGAGATACGGCTCACTCACTAGCGCCAAGCAATTAACCAATCACTGTGTGTTGTTATGCGCCGCCATCTTGTGTCCGCTGTCAACAAGGACTGTCACGCCGCCGGCACCGTTCGGATATTGACATTCACTTTTGTGTGTGTGAACTGGACTGTGACCGCTTAGTGCTGTGCCGTATGCTCTATTTTTTTTATCTACGTGTCATTCTAAATACAAACGCATGACTGACTTTTCCCGCCAACTTACATCGGTGACGTTGTGTTTAACATTTGTGTAATTAAATGCGTATTACTACATTTTTACTGTGCAAAGATAAACAGTGAATAATGTATCAACACATATGGATGGTGGTGAAGCTCTATTATCTTTGAAAATAATGTAATTTAAATGAATGTTACGTTTTTTAAATCTATTAAAAACTTCATGAATTTCTTATCCATAAATTGGCATTGTCATTAGATTCTCAAAACAAAAAGTTCGTCTGTGTGGTGGACATTTAGAACTTTCACGTAGCTAAGATTCGCGACAAGCAAACAAACGCAGAAAAATGACAATGCGTGTTTCGATTTGAAGAAGTGTATTTACGGGGAACTTACACTAGATCTTACGGAGAAAACGGCCGTCGACTCAATCTCCCAACCACCATTAACAACATAAAACACAACAACATAAAACACACATTTGTTGTTGCGATGTTCTGACTGTCCACATAGTAATTGATGTCCGCAAAATAACGTCTTACACCATTAATCATCTTAAAAACTTCGTTACGCACAAGTGAGACACATACATGGTTTTGATTGCTTCGGACCGATAGTGGGTGGGTATTACTAAACAAATAAACTTGGACGCTGACAGTCCGTCTGCTCCACAAGCTCAGTGTCACTCAGAGAGCTATGGAGGGAGCTATGCTCGGAGTTTCTCTGGTAGATATGATTCGGAATGCAAAAATCTGCTAGAGAACTCAAGGCACCGACATAGCCTTTAGTTAGGCAAACTGAAACGAAGACGATTGTCGAATCACCGACAAACGTGACCATTTGTCGGAGATTCGACAATCGTTGATGCAAACGAGTGCTGGAGTGGAGACCGTGTCTCGGTAAACGTAGTATGGGATGTCTCCCGGATAGATGGTGCGATGATCTGCGCAGGGCGGCTGGCAGAAATTGGATGCGTGTAGCCGAATATCGGGCTAGGTGGCGCTCCATGGGGGAGGCCTATGTCCAGCAGTGGACTGCCGCATGCTGTTGATGTAACAAACAAAAGCTAACATCATTATAACACATTATTAGATGTCATAGAGTCAGTTAAACACAAGCAATTGAACCATCCCAACCATCGCCGTGACAAACATCAATCGTGACCTAATAAAACACCTCGGGTGTGCCCCACACCTTACAATGGCGACCACACGCCAATCTTCCCCGAAGCACTCGTCTCCACTAGTGATAATTACGCATTTATTTTCTCTCCAAACCACACTTGACATTCGGAGATGCATCCCATGTCATGTCTTTGTGCACCCAACCAATTTATCAACGCCACTTAGTGAATTCACCGCGTCTCCTTAACACAGTGCGCTCAAGATTCAAAATGGCCGTTCTGCGTGTTTGTTTATGGCTGTGTGTGTGTGGTGTTGTTGGACAAGGTGCCTACACCCTCATTAGTGTCTTGTATGCATAAATAATAATACCAGCGCCGGCGATTGTTCGTTATTGCAACAATATTGAAATAATAATGCGTTAATATGGGCTCTTTGTGTGCTCTTCAGTTCGGAATGTCGGTTGGACTGGGCCGACGTTTCGTCGTTTTTGTAAGGGCAATGTTCTTCTTTATACAAAAACACAGTGCCAGAACGTCGTTTGAAGAATTTCTAGAGAGAGAAATAGAAATTCCTTGACGACCAATTGGCTCAGTGGCGGGGTCAATGGTCGCGGGATTCGATCCCATCATCGAAATAAATATATGTATGGCCAACATTCATTTATTCCGAGCCTGGTAACCCCGCCAATCCGTATTGGACAAGCGTCCTGGGTTAACGTCCGTTCGTCCAGAAATGGTGAGGCCCGTGCTCAGCAGTGGGACATATATGGACTGTTAAAAAAAATCGTAGAAAAGTTAATTTGTTGCTTTGTTGTGTTGTGGATTTAAAATTATATTTTATATCCACAACACAATAAATGTATTTTATAAATATATTATTAAGATTTTTGTATTATTTTACCTATTGTAAGGCATATGCGGAAAACAAAACTAAACAGTTTTAAAGCAAGGGGCGTATATACTCTCCCTATATAGCCCCTATATATCCCCTACATAAACTAAACTATTAATGGAGTCAGGCGTTACTTTGCGGAAATCCATCACTATATGGACAGTCAAAAGTTTTATTTAGCTAAGATCCGCGACAAGCAAAACAATAACAGAAAATTAATAATGTGTGTTTTTCCGTTGGGTTTAGTGGATTTATTTGGAACTTAAACCAAAAACTTACCGAAAATCGGCCATCAACTCTCCACCCACCAACCACTATACACAACGCCAAACACACACTATCACTTTTCCATCTTGTACACGACACGTGTTTCGCCCCAACACGAGGCATCTTCAGGTATAGTAGACTCTACGGAAGACAACCGAAAAGTGACTTTTCGGTTGTCTTCCGTTTAAGTTCCAAATAAATCCACTTAACCCAACGGAAAAACACACATTGTTAAATTTCTGTTATTGTTTTGCTTGTCGCGGATCTTAGCTAAGTAAAACTTTTGACTTTCCATATAAACTAAACTAATCTATGAGAATAATCAAGACAGTTTTTTTTGTCTCATCGAAATCATGATGATGTAAGTGAGGATGTATTTACTGATTATTCGATATATAACCTAATTCTGATACCAGATACTTTATATATGTGAATAAAGTTACACCTTTATTTCTTTAACAATATAATCAGTAAAGCCTTAAATATTCTATAGCTTATAGGGTATTGTCTTCAAAATTGAGGGTAGTTGCTGTAATCACCACGATTGTTGGGGGGGTGATGATGATGCCCATCTACTGGTATTATATTCGTCTCCGAATTTACCTACGGAGGGAAATGGAATGGCGCGTTGTTGGACCAACGCCCCCTTAATTCTGGAGAAAATGGATATCGGCGACACATTTGTTTAAAGATTTTGTATGAGATAGAAAGGTGGGGTGAGAGAAGGCGTGTCACCTGATGGCGAGCAACTAACGTAGACATCCGCAACGCAATAGGCATTTTAGGAGCGTTCCGAGAGAGCCGATCTTTAAGAAATGTGTATGCTTGTTTTTTGAAGGCTCCATTATCGTATCGCTTCGGAAACACCGCTGGAAGTACCTGGTTCCACAGAGTAGTGAAGTATCGAAAGAAGTTTCTAGAAAGACGCATCGAATAACGGCCTTCTGGTGCCTTCGCAGACATATTTATCTTGATGCGAAATTTAGAAACTTAGAAATATTTAAGTTAAAAATCATATTCTATTAACGCGATGCAGCCAACTGATTGAATTAAGAAATGCCCTCAAATAGTATAAAAAATCAGTTGCCAAGTGACAGCTCGATTGCCCAGAGAGTTGGCGTCGCCTAAGCAAACACTTGGAATCGAACCCGCGTGCTTCCCAAACCCATTCGGCCAATTAAATCAACTATTTATGGCGACTGTTAGTTTAATAAACTATAATAAACTCATAATTATGCATGCATAATAAACTCCGATATTTAAATATCGAAGTTTATTATGCCTTTCTTTCATTTTTTATTAAGTTTTTGCTTTTTTGAGGAAAAAAGCAAAAACTTAGTAAACCGCAAAACGATAACTTACCACCAGAGCCATAAAAGCTTTAAGTATTTCCGAAAACATTGTATCTGATCACTCAAAAAACGGTCAGTTTCAACGCTGTACAAAAATTTCTATTGGTCTTAGAGCTGTGAGACTCAGAACATTCGGCGCGGTATTTTTTTCTGATCCGAATATGTGATGTTTTTTTGACATATGCGTCATTTACAGCGTTTTCGCTTATTTGGATCGATATGCTATTTATTTACACACCAAACGCAGAAGCAAACCAATAGGTGAATAGCCATTTTCAGAGGCCACTAAGCTACCACTCAGACGCCGGTTTTCTGCGGGAGTGTGGTACTTCCCCGGGCGTGCCGGCCCATTCATCCTACAGACAAATAATATACCATTCTTGACAAAGTATTCGTCCGCAGCGTGGCTCTACCACTAAACCAACTCCATCACAGCAAGATCCAGGGCGGTGCGTTATTATCGAAACTATATTCATTCAAGAGTTTATATATATATATATATATATATATATATATATATATATATATATATATATATATTATATATATATATATATATATATATATATATATAGATATCAAGATAAATATGTCTGCGAAGGCACCAGAAGGCCGTTATTCGATGCGTCTTTCTAGAAACTTCTTTCGATACTTCACTACTCTGTGGAACCAGGTACTTCCAGCGGTGTTTCCGAAGCGATACGATAATGGAGCCTTCAAAAAACAAGCATACACATTTCTTAAAGATCGGCTCTCTCGGAACGCTCCTAAAATGCCTATTGCGTTGCGGATGTCTACGTTAGTTGCTCGCCATCAGGTGACACGCCTTCTCTCACCCCACCTTTCTATCTCATACAAAATCTTTAAACAAATGTGTCGCCGATATCCATTTTCTCCAGAATTAAGGGGGCGTTGGTCCAACAACGCGCCATTCCATTTCCCTCCGTAGGTAAATTCGGAGACGAATATAATACCAGTAGATGGGCATCATCATCACCCCCCCAACAATCGTGGTGATTACAGCAACTACCCTCAATTTTGAAGACAATACCCTATAAGCTATAGAATATTTAAGGCTTTACTGATTATATTGTTAAAGAAATAAGGGTGTAACTTTATTCACATATATAAAGTATCTGGTATCAGAATTAGGTTATATATCGAATAATCAGTAAATACATCCTCACTTACATCATCATGATTTCGATGAGACAAAAAAAACTGTCTTGATTATTCTCATAGATTAGTTTAGTTTATATGGACATTCAAAAGTTTTACTTAGCTAAGATCCGCGACAAGCAAAACAATAACAGAAAATTAACAATGTGTGTTTTTCCGTTGGGTTAAGTGAATTTATTTGGAACTTAAACCAAAAACTTAAACGGAAGACAACCGAAAAGTCACTTTTCGGTTGTCTTCCGTAGACTCTACTATACCTGAAGATGCCTCGTGTTGGGGCGAAACACGTGTCGTGTACAAGATTTACAGCGTTTTCGCTTATTTGGATCGATATGCTATTTATTTACACACCAAACGCAGAAGCAAACCAATAGGTGAATAGCCATTTTCAGAGGCCACTAAGCTACCACTCAGACGCCGGTTTTCTGCGGGAGTGTGGTACTTCCCCGGGCGTGCCGGCCCATTCATCCTACAGACAAATAATATACCATTCTTGACAAAGTATTCGTCCGCAGCGTGGCTCTACCACTAAACCAACTCCATCACAGCAAGATCCAGGGCGGTGCGTTATTATCGAAACTATATTCATTCAAGAGTTTATATATATATATATATATATATATATATATATATATATATATATATATATATATATATATATATATATATATATATATATATATATATATATATATATATATATATAAACTCTTGAAACCAGCTGCTTTCCGCGGTATTTTAAAACCAATACCACCTAGGGACCATCAAAAAATAAGTCACATCTCAAAGACCGGCAGTGCATTTATATCGTGTATAGGTGACACGCTTGTTCGTTTGCCTTTCTATGCAATGAAAATAGGGTATTTTATTCTATTCTAATAAAAAAGATGAACAATGCGATAACGTTGACAGGTGAGCCAAAGTGTGTCGATGAAAAAAAAAAAACGGAATAACGTATTGGAGTTGTGAAAGGGCCAGTGAATAGTTTTGTGGTCCGACAGGAGTCGACAAACAGCACTTGAGCACCTCCCCACTCGAGGGCCGTCCAATTTGGGCACATGAGGCCACATATCCGCAAATTGGAGGATCTCACCCTTTCAATTTTTAAGTTGTTTATTCTCGACTTAAGGTGTGAAAATTGAGAAATACACATGCCGACGACGTTTCTGTGCATTTCTCTCACCCTGAAAGAGACACACATTGGGAGAGGAATACAATTTATATATTTCTTTCAACTATTGTACATTCTTTAACGTCGATAAAGTTATTTTGGTAAATATAATAATAAATTATATTTTTAAACATAATATAAAATATAATATTTTCATATATAATAATATTGAACTATACGTGATAGCCTCTCACTGGATGTATTTAAGAGAAGAATTAAAGAACATTTTCTTTCAGTATAAAATATTTATATATGTATACATTTATGTGTTTATTATATATATGTATCCTCTTATTTATATAGTATTATATTATATATTATTAGTATTTATATGTTTATATATGTATGGTTTTATGTAGTATGTATTGTTATGTATAGTACTGTTATATTTTGTTGTTTTACACTTATTTCTATCCTCACAGCTTATCTTATCTCTCTTTCACTCCTGGGTTTGCTGGAAGAAAACTCAATTTTGAGTTAAGCTCGCCCTTGTACGTCTTCTTTCCTTTTAATTCTTGTATCTCCTGTTTTGTGTGCAATAAAGTATTAAATAAAAAATAAATTAATTAAATAAATAATAATAATAAATATTTGTGACATTTGAAATAAAAATAAATTGTTATTATTTCAAATGTCACAAAAATCAATGTTATACAGTTATATTGATTGTAATATTTATATAAATATTACCGCCTATAGCAAAACAACAGACAACCGTAGGATAGACACTATGTTAAAGAAATAATTTTGTGTAGGGTAGTGATACAATAGCGTTATGATGAGAATGATATATATATATATATATATATATATATATATATATATATATATATATATATATATATATATATATACATAGATATTAATAAAGATAGGCAATGATTTTCGACAAGTTTTTTGAATCGGAAAGAGAGGCTTCGCTTGACTCATTATCGTACAAAGTGTACTGTAAAAGATTGGTCAAAGAATTTGGTATGATGAGCAGGCATTTGTAATATTAAATTTTCAGATGTTCTTAAAACACCTCGAATGTATTTATATATAATACATATATCTCAGAATAGTAGTGGTAGAGTAACGCTGCAGACGAATACTTTGTCAAAAATGGCATAATATTTGTATGTAGCACAAATGGGCCGGCTCGCCCGGGGAAGTACCACACTACCGCAGAAAACCGGCGTCTGAGTGGTAGCTTAGTGGCCTCTGAAAATGGTTATTCACCGTACCTACCGCGATTCGTACGGTGAGCGGCGGAGTTCCCGAGGCCCAACACCCTCCCCTCACTCTACCCTCCCATTCTACTCTTCCTCCCATTCCCACTTCCACTGCTTATGGCGCTGCGGAAGTCTATGGGCGGCGTTGATTGCTTTCAATCAGATGACACGCCTGCTCGTTTGCCTTCCTATCCCATAAAAAAATGTGAATATATAGATACACACACACATATACACACACACATACTTATTCAAAAACTGAACATGTTCCATCAAAGACAAACAAACCGAATTGCTGAGCAGGCAGTTGGCCATGGATGTAGGAAATAAACCCGGGGTACCAAACCACTTCACCCGGAGAAGTAAATAAGTCGACGGAGTAAGTTTAATCACTGTGGACGGCCCACGACTCAATCCATGATAATATCCGACGGATAGATCGTGTAAATATCGTGGCGTAGTACCATTAAATAATGTCCGGTGCTTTGGCTCGGGCCGGTAATAGAGTTATAGTGTTTAATGGGGGAGACAGGGGAGATGGGGTAGATGGGGGCGTTACGGGCGCACGGCGGGAATTCTGTCTCTTTTCCCGCTTTATAGTCTGATTAATAGTCAGGCTTTATTTTGCGGAAATCACATTATTATGCGGACATTCAGAATTTTTACTTCTCCAAGATACGCAATAAGCCTTTTTTTAATTGTCCCTCAATTCTAAGAAACGTGGGCTCTAGAACTTCTCAAACAAACAAATTTATAGCGGTAGAGCCACGCCGCAGACGAATACTTTGTCAAGAATAGCATATTATTTGTCTGTAGCATGAATGGGCCGGCTCGCTCGGCGAAGTACCACGCTCCCACACAGAAAACCGGCGTCTGAGTGGGAGCTACGCGCTTCGTACGGTGAGCGGCCGAGTTCCGGAGGCCCAACACTCTTCTGCACCTCCCTCTCCCATTCCCACTCCCATAATGACTCTTCCTTAAAGGTCGGCAACGCTTCCGCACTGCTTATGGCGCTGCGGAAGTCTATGGGCGGCGTTGATTGCTTTCCATCAGGTGACACGCATGCTCGTTTGCCTTCCTATGCCATTAAAAAAAAAATTAAAAAAATCTGTCTCCATAGGTTCCGGTGCAAAGTAGCCCTCTTGAACCGTCTTTTGAAATTTGGGTCCCTTCACTTGGCCGTACCATCTTATTGGCGACCGCGTTTTCGCGTTCTCTTCCCTTCGGCATTATCAGCTTTTCCAGGTTACCATCTTCTCTTCGCATTTTTTTTAACAACCTAAATATGTCCCACTGCTGAACACGGGCCTCTTCATTACTGGAGGAACGGACGTTAACCCATCACACTTGTCCAATGCGGATTGGCGGGGTTACCAGACTCGGAATAAATATTTGTAATCCATACATATATTTATTCCGATGCGGGGATCGAACGCGCAACCGTTGACTCCGCGGGCGGAGGGCCCCGCCACTGAGTCAATTGTGTCCGAAATAAGGCAGTATGCGTTGAAAACAGATGATGGACAGTCGCGTCTTGATGCCGAGTTGGGGGAGACCAGACACATTTGTGTGTTTGGCCATCCTTGGCATCCGAAGCATTGCACTTCCAGCACCACGTTTCGAATGCATCTGTCTTTTGTTCCTTATTCGTATTGTCCACGTTTCTACTGCATAGAGGAATTGGGAATAGCAAGGCTCTTACTAGCAAGCTTTCATTTTATAGCTTCTTCAGTGAGTCATCGCGTCTTTAGCCAAAGCAATTATCCGTTTAATCTCCGGGACAGAGCTGCGTTTATTATATATAAATATTCCGACAGAACGAAATGGAGAAACATCGTGTCTGCCCTATGCCCCAACAGGGGGCTTCAAGACCCAGAAGAAGATATATGTTATCAAGAAGTATAAATATTAAAATACACTAGGATTATTAATTTGCTGCAAACCAGTAGAGTTATCACATTAACCAAGTAAAAAACATGTCTCCACTCACTAACAGATTACCAAAGAAACAATGCAATAGTTTTGGGAACATCTACACACATATGTATGTGTGTATATTAGCTTACCCCTTTCGTGTTCTTTTTTGGTAACTTTTATTCACGTGAAAATAACTTTTATAACGAAACCCATTCGGGCTACTTTCGAATGATCCAGGTGAACAATTTAGAAGTATCTGTAGAATTTGTTAGGGTGGCCATATTGTCAATTTTGTTTTTAATTTATCCTGAAAAGAGATATCAATAAATGAATGATATATTTACTTACGACGTACACATATACAATTATTAGAGAAAAATAAAAAACAAATAACTGAGTAAAATGAAGAATTATTGATTGCTTTCCATCAGGCGACACGCTTGCCCGTTTGCCCTCCTTTTCCATAAAAGAAAGCAGACACACAATGTAATATATCTTTGCAACAGTGTGACACCATCAAAAGGCTCTCTCTCTTTCAGCATAGGCCGTGACGATCGATGCGGTTAGATCGTCAGGCAATGATTTTCAGTGAGACTCAAAAACTATAAAAATCCGAAAATTTTTATTTGCCGGTATTAATGGGTCGTTTTGAATTGTATTTTTTACTGATTTTTTAATTTTCATTTATTTATTTTAGAAAAATGTCATGCCCACCATCTGGATGTATGGTACGATGATGAATGTTAGTTCGTTTGCCTTCTTATCGCATAAAAAAAATTCATGTTAAGCTGACTATACCTTTAATCTTCTGTATTTCTTGAATGAACGATTGAAAGAATGAACGAATGAATCATCGAACAAAAGAATGAACGAAGGAATGAAACTAAGTCCGCGGAAATTGTAACGTGTGGCGATCGCAGTCAGCCGATCGATTAGAAACGCGTAGAGGCGGGAGCGAGCCCCGTGACTGACTGGCTTTGTCTGTTAATCTGCTAATGTAGCCATTTCGTTTGTATCGTGAATCAATAGTCCGCCGGGGTCGGATGGAGGTTCTCTTGTCTTACAACTTGATAAAATTGAATTATCTGGTAACCACACCAATCCGCATTGGACAAGAGTGGTGGGTTAATTTCCGTTCCTCCGGGAATAAGGGACATGTAAGAACTGTGAAAAAAAAAGTGAAATAGTTATTCAAAGATTGGTACTTAATCAAGGAAAGAATTGAGATCTGTAATGGGATTCTCTTTATGGGATAGGTGGGCAAACGAGCAGGCGTGTCACCTGATGGAAAGCAATTAACGCCGCCCATAGACAACTGCGACACCGCAGGAGTCGCGGAAGCGTTGCCGGCCTTTTAGGTATGTGTAGGCTTGGTTTTTGAAGGTGCCAATGTCGTATCGGTTCGGAAAGACCGCCGAAGGTAGCTGGTTTCACAGAGGGGGGTGCGTGGAAAGAAGTTTCGAGAGAAGCGCACCGTAGTAGATTACCACTATTCCAGATGGTGGGGATGAAACTTTTCTTTACGACGAGCGCAGCACCATAGCACCGCAGCGCCATACGCAGTGGAAGCGTTGCCGACCTTTAAGGAAAGTGTCGTTATGGGAGTGAGAGGGGGAGAGTGTTGGGTCTCCGGAACTCAGCCGCTCACCGTCCTCAAAGAGAAATTTTGTAGTCCTCAAATAGCGGAGTGGTTTGTTGGAACTGTTAATTTCATTAACAACAATACAAACAGCTTGCGTCATTAAATGTATTTGAGTGTGCTAATGCAAAGAGTCGACCATTGAAGGGAAGGCATTGAACCGGCATCCCTCTATTTCAACGGACTGTGGCGAATGGAACCGAAACGATTGAGTCGCCGGCGCCCTAAACACGTGTATGAATATTTATTTTTACCATAAATATGTTTTCTTCAGTCGTAAAAAATATTATCATGCGAATTCTTCATCACTTCCTACTATAAGTTAAGAAAATTTGAACACGATATATATAATATATGTCGTGTTCAAATTTTCAATCGTTAATAAAATACTTTTTATTCATCCACTCAAGTTCAAATACATTTTTTTAAACTAGTAATGGATGATATATATTACTATAGTTTTTCAAATACTAATTCATTGATTAAATTTAATAATTAATTTTATTTTTATATTGGAGAAAAAATTTAGCAGGACTTAAAAGTAGGAAATGATTTTATTTTTTTATATTACTTGTTTTTAAACAAAATAAATTACATTTACTTTGTATAACGAAATTTGTCAACAATGAAGGTGGTTTACACATTTTTCAAAGGCCGACAATGCCTTGTTTTACTTTTTTGGGATTCTCATCGTGTATAAAATTAATATCCACTATCATTGCGTCGCGTGTATTTCTATCCACTATCACGATATCAAGCTTATTGGCAACAATATGTGTATCCGTGATAATGGATCGATCGGAATATAATGTAGCACGACACGACGTCTTTGTATCGTAAAATTACTGAGAGTATACTAGCCCGGTGGTAATTTTGCTTTCCGTAACTACTATTTCTCGCCATACCTGTACGGATGGACAACTGTACAAATATATGTGTGTATATCATAAGCAGTTGACGCGACACACACGAAGCATTAATTAATGAATTACGCAAACTTACTATTTACTTTGACAGCGTTAATTGTAAGTTTGGAGGTCGAGTGTAAATCACTTAGAAAATGTTGAGTTCTTCATTTGTTGTTTTCGAATACATTTTTATTTTCGCAGTGCATTTTCGCCCCACTGCTAGTTGGATACTTCCATATCTGGTGAAATGAATATCAATCCAACTACGCCGCGCGGCACTTCGAAGGAGGTTTTGGATCCTAGATTCGGAAATACCTGTATGATATATATACATAAATATCATCTCACCCGTTTCTTGTAGGAGTAGGCAGAGACCATATCCATCTGCTACGATTCATGCAATTATGACATACTACAATAATATGACTTCATGCAATTACGCCCATTAACGGTAGTCTTGCTGTAGTCTCGGCAATTTGGTAAAAGTATGTTTTCCTTGGTCTTCCTCTACCGACCTTTCAATCCACATCCACAACGTAATTTTCTTTTACCAGTCGTCTTTCATCCATCTTCTTTATGTACCAATGTGTGTGTAAGTTATACATATATTAATATACATATTTAAAGTGATTCAGTGGTGGGGCCTTCCGCCCATGGTGTCGATGGTCACGGATTCGATCCCCGCATCGGAATAAATGTAATTATGGTGTACAGATATCTCCCGTGCTCAGCAGTGGGACATATATGGTGTGTCAATAAAAATACATATATTTGCTGGTATCGAACCCGCGAATGAGACTTTTAAAGCGTTAACCACCCAGTCAACTAGGTCGTCAAATTAAATTATTTCTCTCGTTACAAACTCTCCTCTTCTTTCGCGAAGTTCTCCAGTGTAAATAAGAAAAGGAAATTTGATGATATGAATTTTTTGTTTCATGTCATCTATGGTATATGTACGGGGCATTGCGTCAATTTAGCGCCATCATTTGTCTAATAAAGTGGTGGCGAACGTCGCTTTGCTATGGGGGATATAGGGGAGGGCTGCCATAGAAACAAGAGGGCTCGATTATCAAGTTACAGCCGCACCATTTATCGGCTGCTTTGCATAAGCGATTCCATAATTCGACGCGACAATACCCAGCACGGCATGCAGTTCTAACGACTCTGCAAATCGCGTTATATTAAATATTAAAGATAATATTTTTCAAAGATTCTCAGACCAGTCGAACTTACTTTGCAAAGAACCACGAACGCAAATCGGAAATATATATATATATATATATATATATATATATATATATATATATATATATATAAATATACATATATATATATATATACATATATATATATATATATATATATATATATATATATATATATATATATATTTATATATATTTCCGATTTGCGTTCGCGGATCTTTAAGGCATAGGAAGGCAAACAATCAGACGTGTCACCTGATAGAAAGCAATCAACGCCGCCTGTAAACAGCCGCAGTGGCATAGGTAGTGCAAAAGCGTTGACGGCCTTTAAGAAAAGTGTCATTGTGGGAGGAGGGAGGGTGGTTGGGCCTCCGGAACTCAGCTGCTCACCGGACGAAGCGCGGTAACTAAGCTACCCGGTGAGGTACTACACTCCCGCAGAAAACCAGCGTCTGAGTGGTAGCTTACCTACCGCGCTTCGTACGGTGAGGTTCCTATATTGACACTTTCCTTAAAGGCCGGCATCGCTTCAGCACTGCCTACGGCACTGCGAATATTTATGGGCGGCGTTGATTGCTTTTCATCAGGTGACACGCCTGCTCGTTTGCCTTCCTATCCCATAAAAAAATCTTAAGTATAATTTTGGCTGCCCACATAACTAGTATTAAATAAATAAGTGCAACAAGTAAGAAAATATTATTTAATGTAGGTTATCTCAACTTATTCTATCATCACTAACGGAATCCTACGTCGCGTTTGGATCGTGTAAAATTTTTTAAAGAGAAAACTCGAAAATTCAGAGCTTTTACAACGCACGGTGGTAGAGTGAAACATCTTAAAAATGCTATTGAAAACTTTAACAACAGGTATTGTGCAGGGGGACTGCAGTAAACAAGTTGAAAGGGCCCTGTTAAAACTTCTCCGTTCGCCACTGGAGTAAGCCGATATAATTCATTGTTGGTTTATTCAATATTTTATTTCACTAAGAACGCAATCGTTTTTCATTTAACGCGAATATATATATATATATATATATATATATATATATATAATCTCATTTTTATTATGTATTTACAGCGATTTCGCTTTTTTTCGTCACTATGTAAATTGCGAAATTCGCCCATAATTAAAAACGGAGATGGAGCGTTTAATGGAGAGCCGTTTCGCTGCGATGTATGTGAGAGGAAGAATGGATGAAAGGATGGATGAGTGTGGAGGAGGCGTGGAGGGTGTGCCGGGATCGTAGCGGATGGAGCTCTGTGGTCTCTGCCAACCCCTGCGGGGGATAGGCGTGAATAAATATAAAATAAGATTATTTAGTAAGTAATCTTATTTAAGTATTAAAGACCTAAATCAAATAAACCTATTCTTGGGAGGATTCTCGTGGACGAATTGCGAAATGTATAGTCGGGACGTGGTCCAAAGTAAACGAATACAAACAGTCTGCTCCATCACATTAACGGATAAAGCCAAGCGTTTAACTGGACGAGAAGTCGGTATTGTTGGTGGTGAAGTTGGTCCAAGTTATAACACACTAGCGGAAAGTTAAAACCACGAAGATTTTTTTTACATATTTTGTTGTTTAAACACATATTTTGTTTCAAAGCTATGTCATCATCGACATATGTTTGTATACATAGGTAATTAATCAGTTTGCTTAATATAGGTCTAATTGTAGACCGACCTTTCGCTGCGTGCATCCACATACTAAGTTTGCCGAGATCGGATCTCTTTTCAGCACTCCCTCTCTATTATTTTTTAATTATCGACAGTTGTCTAACAAACATGATCAGCCCATTGTATGTATATATTATAATAAATGCAGTCATTATACTCGCAAAGATCCCACGAGAGATGAGAAGACGAGATCAAGGAGACAGTCGGCACAAACTGGTGTATATATAACACGCTCCAGTGGGTATTGGTTATAGTTGGAGGAGATCTTCACCTGCAGAGGGTCATGCTGAAAATTTGGGTAAAACATTTTTTTTATGTGTAAAAATTGTTTTAAAGCAAGGAATAAAATGGTTTTTTTTAATTCTTACTATTTTTGTAGTTCACACTCTTTAATATGGGAGAAAAAACAAAATTCTCGTATATAAAATAATTAAGCAGTAAGCAAATTTAGGAATAAATACCCTAATTACTTGTTTTTTTATTTAATTAGACTAGCGTCGTCCGTGACTTGGACCAAGCGTTAAGGCCATGAAGTGAGCGGTATTGTCGCGCCATCAGACGGCAGGCCGCAGATACATATCCATTACGAGTGATTCGATTTATTTGAGCGCATTGTGGCGCGGGCGGAGGCAACTCCGCAAATCACCTTTAACTTAATAATATAGAGTCAGAGTGGATACTGGCAATGTTGTTGGGCCATAAAGCATCCATTATACCTAATTCGATATCATTTTATATTGGACGAGGATTTTACTGAGATTTATTGTCATGTATGTACCATATATATATTCATATAGAGGATGGATGAAAGACGACGTTTTTTTTTATGGGATAAGCGGGCAAACGAGCAAGCGAGTCGCTTGATGGAAAGAAATCAATCGCGACACCACGGTAGTCGCGGAAGCGTTGCCGGCCTTTTAAGAAATACTTATAAAAGAAATTTACGTTGTGCATATGGATAGAAGTGTAGGTAGGGGAAGACCAAGGAAAATATACCTACCTTGACCAAACTGCCGAATTATTTAGGAAAGGCCGGGCTAAGAGTGCCTTTAACCGGCGAGCTTGCAGGAAGAGAGTGGTGAGTGTGGATGAAGCAAGAAAAGTACGCCAAGATCTTAGCAGATTGAGGTCTGTGGTCTCTGCCTACTCCTACGGGAGACAGGCATGACAATATGTATGTATGTATGTATAATACGTATGTGTAATAAATATATTTAATTAAATACAATAAAACATGTTTTATTTACGTTTGCCGATGATATGAATGTGTCAAAGATATATTAGGCACTTAATAATTAACGATTAAAAATTGGTCGAGTTCCCAACTCCCTCCCCCCTTCACCCCTCGCTCTTCCAGGCGTATGATATGTATATAATTATAAACTTTATTGAAACAGTTAACGAGAATTCTGTAATAGTAATACATATGTAAAAAGATTGCTAGTCAAAAAAACATTGCATATTGTTAAGAAAAACAAAGTTACAATTATAAAATAAAGATACAAGCACATAATTACATATAAGCTCCCACAGTGTAGTCCACACTGTAACCCAGCGGGGGGCAGGGAATCTCGCTCATTACGCTCGGGCCGCGACAACGCAAGCCACGTGTCTGCCTACTGCGCTAATAGTTATTGTAACAAGTTGCACTCTTTGGATGAATTGTCACGTCCGAACTGCGCTTGAGGCGTTTAAAAAAAAATGCTAAACTAACTATCTATACCTATCTTGTATAACAATGAGATTATTTTTAAAACGAATTTAACAGGAAATAAGACAGACAGACATCCTACTAATATTATAAAAACGAAAGTTTGTGAGTATGGATGTATGTTTGTTACTCTTTCACGAAAACACTAGTGGACGGATTTGGATGAAAGTTTACAGTAATAGAGGTTATACATATAGGCTATAATTTGTAATGATTTCACGTAATTTTGGTCGTAATATAACGATACATGTCAATTAAGCCACGCGAGCGAAGCCACGGGCAAAAGCTAGTGTTGTATATATCATCTTTGTATGCTTTTGGCCGGCAACGTTTTTGCACTGCGGATGTCTATGGGCGGCGTTGATTGCTTTCCATTGGGTGACACGCTTGCACGTTTGCCTTCTAATCCAATTAAAAAAAAAAAACAAAATTGAATATCAACAAAATGTTTTTTTTTTGTAGCTAAAATGACGGATATATGTATAGAATTATTTAGTAGTTATATTTCACAGTCTCCCTATATATTATATATTTATATATCTCGTTCAAATTAATTAATTAATTAATAACAATAAAATACTTTTTTATTCACCCACTCGTGTTGAAATACATTTTTTACAAACTTGTAGTGGATGACACTTTAAGTTAATATAATATTATCATATATTAATTTATTTAATTAATTTTAGTTTTATAAATTGGTGATTAAAAAAAAGTCTTATATAAGATATTTAGCAGGATATCAATTGAGGAATACGTTATTTATTATCTGATATATATATATATATATATATATATATATATATATATATATATATATATATATATATGTTCAAATTAATTAATTAATTAATAACAATAAAATACTTTCTTATTCACCCACTCGTGTTCAAATACATTTTTTACAAACTTGTAGTGGATGACACTTTAAGTTAATATAATATTATCATATATTAATTTATTTAATTAATTTTAGTTTTATAAATTGGTGATTAAAAAAAGTCTTATATAAGATATTTAGCAGGATATCAATTGAGGAATACGTTATTTATTATCTGATATATATATATATATATATATATATATATATATATATATATATATATATATATTTATCATCACAGTTTAACAAGGCGGGGTGACTGCACGGAAAACCGGTGTGTAAAGTCGACCATTAGAAGGAGATTATTGGACCGCGCACGCACATGCACGCTGGCTTCCACATTCAGACCCCTTGGGCCATTGTCTGCAAACACGTGACTTTGGAAAACTAACTAATAACGAAAACGGCGATTAAATTTTGCTTGTGGCAGAGCGGGAAAGGTTTGTTCACGACTTGAATAGACACACTGACGCACGCACGCACGTGAATAGATCGACGGAATGAAGCGTATAGGCAAAATCTATTCTGATCGTTGGCAACCACGGTTGCCGTAAAGCCCAGCCTGCAGGAAAGGACATTAACCCACCACGCTTGTCCAATGCGGATTGGCAGGAATAAACATTTGTAGGTCATATATATATTCATCCCGATTCGGGGATCGAACCCGCGATCGTTGATTCCGTAGGCGGCAGCTCAGCCACTATGGCAATATGTAGTCAACATGAATTTTATCAACACTTATTTTATTAATAACATGATTTTTTGTAATATCAAAGTATTCTTAGACATTTTAAAAGAATAAATAGCGACTTTTAAACATTTTAAATTAATATGCATTTTAATCATCATAGCAAACACAATTACGAACATAAAAGATTTAATTGATGGTTTTTTAAATTAATATTAAAAATTCGATTTGTGTCATCATCGACTACATCGGATTACGTCAACCAAAAATGGCTCTTATTTACTTGCATTTTAAGTTCAGTTTCCGTTGACTATTATGTATATATGATGAGTTACTCGCGTGTCACGTTGTACTAGTAATAAATATTAATGGGTGATACGCAGTGTACTAAGCGACAAGTGCGACTCTGGGATGTCGCGACACGCGACACGCGACCCCAGTGTGGGGGGGACACGAACCGACAAACAAATGGTTACAGTAATGATGTACACAAGTTAGCGGTGTGAGAGATCCATTCGCTATTAAATAACATAAAGCAAGTGAATAGTGTAACTTAATTTGGTGTTGATTTATAAGTATCGTATAAAAAATTGTGTTTCTATTTAATCATTATAAGGGAGATGAACAGCTATTATGCAGATTAAATGTGATAAATTTCTTGTTTTTAACTGGCAACCTTAGGGAATAAAGCTACTAGTAGGGATACTATTTTGAATATTTTTTTTCATGAAATAGGAAGGCAAACGAGCAGGAGTGTCACCTGATGGAAAGCCAACCAACGCCGTCCACAGACATCCGTAGTGCCATAGGCAGTGCAGAAGCGTTGCCGGTCTTTAAGGAAAATGTCATTATGGGGAAGGAATCCGGAACTACAACTCAGACGCCAGTTTTCTGCGGGAGTGTGGTACTTCCCTTTCCATCCACATCCGCAACGTAAATTTATATTATCAGTCGCACTCGACTTTTGTCAAGACACCTTCTACGCCAAAAAGCTCTCTTATAACTCACATCCATTAAAATAATATAGGCAAACCACTTGTGAGTGATTGAACTCATTCATAATCACCACATTCTCACATAAATATTAATCGGGGTAAACTATGAGCTCACATTAGGGCAGTTAATAAAATTACACTCGACGAGGACCCGGCGATAAATGGCGCTTTTAAAATTTGCGCGGGAAGGGCCGCCATTGTTGGGGGGATGGGTGAGAGTTATCTATGCGCATGTTTTGTCAATTGACAGTGTTGATAATTGTGAACAAAACAGCTCTTTGCATCATAATGTTAGTTCATACTATCCCTTTATAAATTTATTTATATATCTTGTTCACATTTTCAATAGTCATATACGATTTTTTTCATCCACTTAAGTTCAAATACATTTTTTTTTTAAACTTGTAGTGAATGACACTTGATGTTAATACAGCTTTTTCATATATTAATACATTAATTAAATTTATTTTTATATGCGAGGAAATTCCGTTCCTCCAGAAATGGTGAGGCTCGAGCCCAGAAGTGGGACATATATAGGCTGTGAAAAAAAAAAATAAAGGAAAAATTAGTATTGTATAAGATATTTATCTGGATAAGAATGTAAATTAATTGTAATTATTTAATAAAAAAGTAATTAGAATATTTTTTTTCTTTGTTGACCTAAGTAGGAATTGACTTAGATATTACTATATATCTACTATATATCGGCTATATGTGTTTTTTGTCTATGGTATAGTGAGGTATGTGTGTCGCCTGACGGAAAGAAATGAATGCCTTCCATAGACCAAACGTCATAGACATTACAAATGCGTTGCCTTTGAGATATGAGACCGCTTGGTTTTTTCGAAGGTTCTAATGTCGTATCGATTCGGAAATATGCTGCACTTGTTGACAAAGTTTAATTTGAAACTGTATACAATCGAATTGTATCTACCATAAAAGTAAAAGGTAGAAGTTTGTTTTTCAAAATATTGCAGATTTACGGGGATTTTTTTTTTTGATGTCATCATATAAACGATAGTGGTAGAGCCATGCTGCAGACGAATACTTTGTCAAGAATGGCGTATTATTTGTCTGTAGCGTGAATGGGCCGGCTCGCCCGGGGTACCACACTCCCGCATTAAACCGGCGTCTGCTACCGCGCATCGTCAGTCAGCAGTTGAGTTATGGAATAATGTGTTTATCGGTGTTTATTTATACTTGTAATGATTCTGGTGGGTACCTAAACGCCTACGTGATGGCAAACCGGATGGTCGTAGAAACTGCGGAAGGCCTAAGCCTGTGCCTTTCCAACCTAGTGAAGGATGGCAGTCAGCTCCGAATACTTCTTTTTGTCACCAGCGAGACCAAAGAGTCGCTATGCCACTCCACTCTCGAATGTTCCTCAACCACGACGCTATTCCCTAAAAATTTTCCCTAAAATATTCGCTATTCCCATCAACGAGTTGCAGGAGCTCATATCTAGGATGCTTAAATAGATCTCCTAGATAAGCAACTGTCTACTAACTTTCTTTATCTGATGGAAATCAATCAACGCCACCCATAGACATCCGCGAAACCACATGAAGTACGGAAGCGTACTCAGATGGCTAGATGGAGTCAAGGACGACTTAAGGACAATCGGTGTGAGGGGCTGGAGATTCGACTGGAAAATCGAAACAAGATTCGACTGGAAAAATTTACTGGATCAGGCTTAGGCCCACCCGCGTCTGTAATGCCTTGATGATGAATGATTCCGGTGTGATAAATGTTTTCATAATTTTATAAAAAATAAAACAATTATCAATATACATTTACAAAACAGTCTTGATACTTGAAAGTCCATTAGGGAACAAACATATACAACTTTTAAGTCATTGATCCGACACATTATTAGAAATTAGGGATTCGGGCCCCGTCCCTATAAACGGTCGGAACGCGTGTCACGAGGGCGTGTGGAAACCAAGCCCGATGCCGCTGGCAGTTGTTAAAGTAAACCTTATTCCATTGTGATAAGGGACACTTGTGGTGAAGTTAGTAGGATGGTGGCATGATAATTTATTGTTTATCTCATAAATTGATTATTACAGACGGCTAGTGCGTACAGATAGATCCCCGGTAATCGCATCTTGTCTCTCGATTCAATCGCCACTTGTTTGTGGTCCCGCGAAAACTGCTTTTTGTTTTTCTATACAAATTGTGGCTTTTGCACCTTGTTTGCGAAATAGATAACCATTTGAACATTTATATGAAAGATTTGATTGCCTTAAAAAAAGAATATTTATTAGAAATGAAACTATACACTTAAATCTCTTAGGCAAGATGCGCCACTACAGTGGCTTTAGCGGATGTCTTTTTTCTGACCGACTCGCCATTATAGTGGCTTTCGCGAATGTTCTCTTTTTGAACGCTTCCCCACTACAGTGGCTTTCGCGAATGTTTTCTTTCTGACCGACGCGTCACTATAGTGGCTTCAGTGGATGTCATATTTCTGAAGAATGCGCCATTATAGTGGCTTTCGCGAATGTTCTCTTTCTGAACGATGCGCCACTATAGCGGCTTTCGCGAATGTTCTCTTTCTGAACGATGCGCCACTATAGTGGCTTTCGCGAATGTTCTTTTACTGAATGATGCGCCATTATAGCGGCTTTAGCGGATGTCGTCATCCTGAAAGATGCGTCACAATAGTGGTGTACTCTAGTAACACACTCATTAAACGTTTAAATTACATTAAATAATAATTTTCACATATTGTTTCATAGTTGTTTTGCCCTCACATCTGCCGTACAGAGAAACAGCCCCGTGCTAGATTCAACCGTGCGTGAGTGAACTTGTGATTTATTACTTAAATTAGATGATATGTGTGTCAGATACAAGGAACAGGAGTAAACTATAGAATAAAGTCTATGAAAGAAACCCGAAGACCATTTCAGCACTAAAACGAAATATCGACATCGTTAATGGCATCCCGACTCATCGACTTCAGCGAGTGGCACAGAATACTGTGGCTGGACTCCAAGAGCGTTCCCGACGTGGCGGTCGACGTTTAGACGAGGTGAGTTTTAAAAAAATAAACTAACACTTCTCTTCTTCGCAAGTGTTATTGAATTTTATTTATATCCTTGGCAGTTTTTTTAAAAAATATTTATGTTGGAAAAATTAATTCTGCATAACATCCTGTATAATAGTTGGGGGGCGCTAATCCCGCGCAGCGCTACCCGCTACAATGGGTCCCCGCCGCTCTGTATCATCACAGCCGCACCGAGTGGGTCGGCTTCATTAAAACGCCTTATGTCACCACTTGAAATGGATTACCGCGGACATGAGTCGATCGTTCTATGCCATACCACTTAACATGTTATAGTTTCGGGGACGGACGGTATTTGTTCTGTGTTATGCAATTATACAAAGAGTTTAAATTTGGATCTCCTCTAATCAGTCTTCCAGATGGAGATGGATGGATTCCACTTCTATCCACGCACCACCAACGTGCAGAATCAGCTGTGTTTTCGAATCGATGCGGCGTTGGCACGTTCAAAAATCAAGCCCACACACACCTGCCTTAAAGGCCGGCAACGCTTCCGTGCTTCATGTGGTGACGCGGGTGTCTGTGGGTGGCGTTGATTGCTTTCCATCAAATAAAGAAAGTTAGTAGACAGTTGCTTATCTAGAAGATCTATTTAAGCATCCTAGATATGAGCTACTGCAACTCGATGATGGGAAAAAGCCGGAGAAAGGAAAGTTGGTCGAAGGAAAAAAGTCGTGGTTGAGGAACATTCGAGAGTGGAGTGGGATAGCGAGTGCTGCCCAGCTGTTTAGCCTCGCTGATGACAAAGAGAAGTATTCGGAGCTGACCGCCATCCTTCACTAGGTTGGAGAGGCACATTAAAAAGATTCTGATGGACTTTTCCCGCCGATTTACACAAGTGATGTTGTGTTTTTATTTAATTTTCATAATCTCGTGTCTTTATCGTTTGCTTATTATCATTGTGGTGGCGTATAGTTCAATATACTTCGATTAAAGACGTATAAGTGGAGTGATATAAAATAAATGAATCGTGACTATCTTTATAAATATCTTTGCATCTTTTTTATTTATTTGTTTATTATTCAGTTAACCTATATTTATAAGTATATATATATATATATATATATATATATATATATATATATATATATATATATATATATATATATATATATATATATATATATATATATATATATATATATATATATATATATATATATATATATATATATATATATATATATGGCTATTATATTTGTCTATTTATATATTTTTTCATTTATATCATCATAACGCTAATGTATCACCGGCCTACATCGAATTATCTTTTTAACATTGTGTCCATCCTACGGTTGTCTGGAAGAAGACGCTATTAGCGATAAGACCGCCATTTGTATATAAATATTACAATCAATAAATCTGTAACATTGTTTTTGATGTACTTCTAGACATTTCCGTTCGTAGTACAACCGTAGGACACCTTTTGGTGATTCACTGTTGGTGATACATTATCGTCATGATGATAGAAAAGAAATAAAACTTCTGTGCACGGGTCTTTTTTGCATATTTATGTATCTATTTATTAAAAACATTTTATTTTATACTGCCGACTTTGAAAGTGACCGTTGATTGAATTTGTAAAAGATCTCATATCACAAACAGAGCCGCGAACAAACGGCTTGTGCTGGATGGTCATTCCAGCGGTTGGATGAAGTTGGCCGGAATGCGTGCTGGCATGCCAACTGCTACTAGTCCGTACCCACCCCACATCTAACTACATTCGCCCCCCGGGCCCCAGACTACCCGTTTATTGTCAGACTTGTCTGAGATGGAGATCTGTGGTCTCTGCCTACCCATACGGGAACAGGCGTGATGATATGTATGTATGTTTAATACGTGTGTGTAATAAATATAATTGATTAAATAAAAAAAAAATGATTCGTTTATGTTTGCGGATGATATGAATTTGTCAATGACAAACATATTTGTGTTCAAAGACATATTAGCCTGTTAATGATTAAAAATTGGTTGGAGTTGGAGGCCCCTATCCTCCCCCTCCCTTTCCCTCTCTCCCCATCTCCCCTCCCCTCCCCCTCTATCCCCCCTCTCCCCCTCTCTCCCCTCCCTCACCCCTCCCTCTCCCCCTGCGTCTTGTATGTAAAAAGTGTATCAAAACCATAATAATTAAAATTAATGGATTAAGGCGTTACTGGATTTAGGCGTTACTATGCGGAAATCCATTACTATGTGGACAGTTAGAACTCATCAACGAGGCATCATCAGGTATAACTTAACGTTAACGTTACGACTCACTTAACGTTGTTTATTATACCTGATGGTGCCTCGTGTTGGGGCGAAACACGTGTCGTTTGCAAAAGGGGAAAAGTGGTAGTGTGTGTTTGGTGTTGTGTGGTTGGTTGGTGGAAAGTTGCTGACGGCCGGTAAGATTTAAGTTCCCCGTAAATCCACTTCATCCAGCAGAAAAATACACATTGTTAATTTTCTATTTTTGTTTGCTTGTCGCGGATCTTGGCGATCTCTTTATAACGAGCGTGTACCGGTCGAGGTATATACATATATGGCTGGTCTATTTAACTGCTCTATAGGAAACTATATTACATAAGCTCAATTATTATGGCGACGCTGTGAAGCGACAAGTCTTATTGATTGAGCGTAGCGCTTACCTAATCCGTGATATCTGCTCGATACCTATAGAATCTATAACAAAATGGCTAGACAGCTCATTTGTCACCGAGGTTTCTAGCTATATCAAACTAGGTATGCCGTCGGAAAAATATTAAACACGATATGTGTAATAAATAAATATATTTTTTTAAAATTCATTTCAATGTAAATTTGTCTTTGTCACCAAAATATTTGTTCAATGTTTGTAAAGAACCATATTTTTTTTTTTTTATTTATGTTACCGTGTCTACGATAACAGTTTACAAATCCAAATAATGATCGATGTTCTTCCAAATATAAAAAAAAAAGAAGCCTAAAATATCCGATCGCCGAACGAATATAAAGTAAACAAAAAGACACAAAACAAGAATTAAAAACATTAATGTAGATATGGGAAAAGCAAACAAAACCGCTGTGAAAAGGCAATACGGCCCGGACAAAACCCATCCGCCATGCCGCCAAGAAGGGCGGCGCTAATAAAATAATTACACCTGCCGCAATCACAACAACCAATTTGTCTAGTTAATTAAAATCGTTCATACCTTAAAGTGTTTAAGATTCATATTAGGGTGGCCGCCGGCGACGCTTACACCATTTTTCCCCTGTTTGTGTGGAACAGAAGTGGCCAATCAGAGCGCGGTTACCATAGTTACGGTGTTTCTCCGCCGGATCGCTAGATGGCGCTGATGGCAGCTCTCCATTACTACATTTTAACGTCAGTTTGAATAGACGTCTGTGGAGTAAACAAAAATGTGCCCGGCAAAACAATTGAATAACGCTCTGATTTGTGAACCATACGTATACTTAGCTTGTTGGTACCTTTAACATTGGCTGGCTGCCCTTGGGAAAGATACAGGTGATATTTTTTATCTAAAGAGACGCGTTCATAAATCAACGAAAACTTTTTTTTTAAATTACTCGTATTAGATTTTTAGACTCAGATTGATTGACGTTATGCCAAATTCATAGACAATGACAGATATAGATAATGATTTTATTTTTTTGATGTGAGCGAATAACAAAAATTATTTAGAACTGATTACATGAAAACTGTTATTTATATAATATAAAATATACATATATCATCCCCTAAGAGTAAGATTCTAACTTTATAGATGTGGTATTGGTATCCACTAAACTTAAATAAATTAAATTTGGAAAAAGAGATAAAAATCCATCTTTTCTTCTAAGTGCTGGCAAATAACAAAAATCATTTAGAAGTGATAACGTGAAAACTATTTATTTTAATTAATATTGTATATATAGAGAGGATTAATTTAATTCCATATATATGATATGGTACATTAGTACCCAATGAATTTAAATTAATTAAATTTGGAAAAACGAAAAAGTAAGGAGCCATTGATTGGATGGATATGGTACAGTGTGGATATAAATGTAAAATGAAGTGGTTTACTAAAATTTTCCGAAGGGCAGCCGATCGCGGTGTGAGTCGAGGTATAATGATCGGACGACGAGCGTCTCGCACCGGAATTGGGGAAACCTAATCTCCAGAAAGCCATTACACCGAAAAAAATTCAACCACCATCGCTTACAACACACACAAACACACACACACACACACGCAGACACACATTCGCATAACGCACTCTATACCCAACTATATAAGTTTCAGTATTCTGTGCATGAAGGCTATAATTTTCCGGCAATATCAAAATTAAGTGGCAAACACACTTTATGCGGGCAGATTAGAGTTTACTTTGGTCTGAGAGGGGGATGCGGGTTTGGGAATGAAATTTTCATAAATGCGCGAGGAGGGAGGGGGCGCAAGCGGGGGGGGGAGGTATTTGGAGGGGGGTTGATGCCTTATTTGTGTTTTACCCGCAGCTTCCGAGGGTAGGCGCGACACTCGAGCCGCGTTGTGTGTAAGCGACGGACGGGAGAACTTTTAACAATAATTAAGGTTTTCTCTCCTAGTAATTATAATGTAATACTGGGGTATGCGCGGCATTGTTAGAGGTCCAACTTGCAACACTTTGAAGGAACTCGCTCGGGCCGCCAACGCAGCAGCGACTTGTGTCGCTTTCGCACAATTATCGTATTATTCTGAACGCTTGCTTAACACTTGCGCCCTCGGGGTATTTTAATTATCGGCTTGCAACACTGGCACCGCGAACAATAACAACTTGTGTCGACCTGGAACTTGTCACTTCGCCTGCACACTTTTTTTATATGCCCACTATGTGCCACCGCACGATTTAGAGCAAAATGTCACTCACCTGCTGTCGATACTGTTAATTTATTTCACGCGAGAACAACAGCTTATTACAAGATACAATTTCTTTTATGTGTCTTTATAGACACCGACGATATTGGTATTGTGAAAGCGATGCCGGCCTCGTATCGAAGTTTTTTGAACTCGTGTTGTACAGATTGGCGTTTGTGAACTCGTGTTGTACGGATTGGCGTTTGTGAACTCGTGTTGTACGGATTGGCGTTTGTGAACTCGTGTTGTATGGATTGGCGTCTGCGAATCCGTGATTATGAGGCCTGCAACTTGTACTTTTAATTACTGAACTAGCATAAATCCGCGTGACGAATCTAATTGCTTCTTTCGTATACGAATAACAGAGGGTGTCGAATGTGATGCTGTATAGCATAAATCTAAGACAGTAGATTGGTATATTAGTGATGTCTTGTCTATAAATACGAAAGATTGTCTGTCATAACATAAAGGAATGGCGATTCGACAATGTCGGTGAGAGCACGGCGTGTGGAAATGAAACTAATATTAGTGATGCGAATGAATCAATTATCAAGTTTAATATTATTTGTATCGATTGAATATCGATAAAAATATTAACACATTTTTATTTTTTTTAAATACTTTTTCTTTTAAATTAACATAGTAGTGATGATCCTTAACAATCACACCAAAGAAACTACCATTCATTTTATACTAGTAATTTTATATGTGAAGCCGTTAGTGATCGTACTCATACATTAAAAACCTTCAAAAACTAAATACCATTTAGTGTACACATTTGAAATAGCAGGGAGTGACATTTGGTGTTTTGCTCTATTACAAGTAGGCATATAAAATAGTTTTGTTTAAGAATTTAAGAAATATTTTAAAAATTTAAATGAACGTGCAGGAATTTATAAAGTATCGTGAATAAAGTGTTAAGCGGCGTAAAATTCGCCTTGCTTTATATATATTAAAAAAAAAATAAGAATATATTACATACATATATAACACACTAAAGTTATATTTAAAAAAAATCAAAGTAAATTAAAAATACAGACTCCAAATACTATGTTTAAAAATAAAATTATCCATAAACGTATTGTAGTTTTTCAGTTTGTTTTATTAATCTTCATTATGTAAGTTAATATGTTGTCTGTGTTGTATGACAAGGTTCTGTTCTCTATGGTCTATATAATCTGTTGAAAATGTGAAAAAAACTTTGATCTTTCATACATAGAGTATTCAAGAAAATAATTAGCTTCTTCCTCTTAAAATTGTTTTGTATCTAGTGAATATTTTATACTACAATTTTTTTTAAAAAAAATAAAGACATTTGGTTTTCTATAGTTATTGTTTATATTTGTCACTATTATGTAAGCCAAGGGAAATACTGGATAATTATATTAATATTGTCGAATTATTACTTTTGATTTTAATAATTTTTTTGTGTACTTTACACAATATTTCGTAAATATGGTTTTTTTTAAACTTTGACTTAAAAACAAATCCTATGGAAGTTTTTTAAATCATTTTAGAAAATTTAAAATATAATGAATAATATTTCATAACACATTCGAATAATATTTATAGTTTATCCTTTTTATATTATGAAAATAAATAAAATTTTATATAATTCGCAGAGGCATACAGATAAAATAGGCACATTATATTTACGCGACATAGAAATGTATTTATCGTTTGCCTTTCCCCGCGGCTTCGCCTACATAGGAATATGAAAATTGCCACTGATTTCAGAATAATAAACTTTGATTACCTCCGCCACATGTAAATATAGATTATAAATTTAAAGATTCGTCATAGACACATCTTTGAAGATGATTAAGAAGTCAGGCGTTACCTTGCGGAAATCCATTACTATGTTCACAGTCAGAACTTTTACTTAGCTAAGATCCGCGACAAGCAAACAAAAACAGAATAATTATAATGTGTGTTTTCTACTGGAAGAAGAGGAATACAACCTTTAAGTCAGACTTAACGGTTGTCTTCCGTAGAGTCTACTATACTTGATGATGCCTCGTGTTGAGGCGAAGCCAGTGTCGTGTGCAAGGTGAAAAAGTGGTGGTGTGTGTTTGGTGTTGTTGATAGCTGTTGGAAAATGGAGTTGGAGTAGCTGACGCGCGTTTTATATTTTTTTCGTTAAGATTTAGTTTAAGTTCCCCGTAAATCCACTTTATCCAGTAAAAACACACATTATTATTTTTCTATTTTGTTTACTTGTCGCGGATCTTAGCTAAGTGAAAATTCTGACTGTAATGGATTTCCGCAAAGCAATGCCTGACTCTATTAATCATAAATAATTTTATTTATTAGTAAATATATTTTTATTTATATGTCTATACATGTAGTATTTTTAATAAGTGATCTAAATGTGTATTATTAATTAAAATTATCCCTATTTATATTTTATGTATGATTTTTATTTGTGACGTATTTAATTTTATTTAATGATTAATAATTATTTTTTTTTACCTATATTTTACTTTTTTTATTAAAATATCAATTAGATTTAAAAACCTTTAGGTACTTTGAAAAACTCTGCGTAAATTTAATTTTTTTTTTGAATATAATGTAGTATAAATATTATAATACATTAAACTCTGCATGCAATAATGAACTAAGCTAAAGCGAAAAAAAATATATATATATATTTATATATATATATATATATATATATATATATATATATATATATATATATATATATATATATATATATATATATATATATATATATATTTGGATTTTGGATGATATAAAAAAATGCTAACAACATACAATCTTGAACATTACAATCAGTATTGGGGCAAAGTGACAAATTTACAATTTGAATAACACTCGTAAATACGTAAAAAAAGTTGTCTCTGCTAATTTTTTTTCATTAATGGCAATTAATTAAAACTTATACCAGTGTCAAGTAAAATGGAATAATATCAAATCTCTTGAATCGTCTAGTCAGCTTGTCATGTTACGTTGATAAAATGGTGGCTATTCTACCAAAACCTACCGACTTTTTCAGTCAACTTAAAAAGTGACGATACCTGCATTTATTTCATATCGCTTCACTTATAAGTCTTAATCAAAATATATTGTACATACGCCACCACAATTACACAATATAACTGATAATAATATAAGATTATGAAAATGAAATAAAAACACAACGTCACTGATATACGTTGGCGGCAAAAGTCCGTCTTTGATACATATAAGTATAATATATAAAAGTAATTAGATTCTACTGATTCGACTATGGTAAATGATAAATCCGAAAGCATGGTGAGTATATACCCTGACTAAGAGCGCTGTAGTTGCTACTTAAGGTAAGTATGTCAATAACAGAATAGAAAGAAGTAAGTGATGGAGAGAGAAGTAGTAGTTTGCAAGAGGGAAAGAAGGAAGTGGGAGGAAAAGAATTGGGCCTTCGAAATACCGAAAAGCGGCAACACGAAAAAAATGAATCGAATTAAAAAAATATATAATATTCTACCAAAACCTTCTGTGAACCATTGCAGTCACGATATACGTATTTATGTAATATCACTTCACATACACGTCTTAATCGAAATATATTGTACAATACACCACCACAATCAAATAAAACCACTGATACTCGTACATACATAAATATCATCACGCTTATTTCTCGTAAAGTTATTCTAGATCTCCATCTGCTACGATCTCGGCACACTTTCTTTGCTTAATCCATTCTCATCAGTCTCTTCGTACAAGCTCGCCGGTTAAGGCTACACTTGACCTGGCCCTTCTAAAGAACTTCGGCAATTTGGTCAATATATGTTCTCCTTGGTCTTCCTCTACCACCCATCCATCCACAACTGCAACGTAAATTTATTTTATCAGTCGTCTTTCATATATCCTCTCTATGTGCCCAAACCATCTTAGCATCCCTTTCTCAAATTTTTTTTAAACACCTTCTTTCACTCCACTTTTACTTTGGAGCAAAAGGAGTAACCTCCATTACAATCATAAATATAATTTATGATTGTAATGGAGGTTACTCCTTTTGCTCCAAATATCCGAATTTGATAAAATTTAAATTTTATCAAATTCGGATATTTATTAATTTTGTCACTTAGAGGGGTAATCTTCTAGTCATCTATCTTCTAGTTTGCCGGAGAACCAAGGACCCTCGGAGTAGACAAGTTCATAAACAACTTTTCCAGGCAATAATATTATGACGATCTACCGCAATAAGAAGAAATGATCTACGCAAGACGGAGGGCAGGTGATTGATGATGGGCTATCCTATGATCAGTAGTAGACCACCGCTGCCTTCAAGCATCATAATTTTTTTAACATCACAAAATTACCTGAAGATCTACACTGGTGTTCTTATATTCTAACTAGAAGATCTACGATGACGACTCCATTCATGCATTTATCCATATAGCATGGATAGGAAGGCAAACGAGCAGGCGTATCACCTGATGGAAAGCAACCGACGCCGCCCATAGACATCCGCAGCACCACAGACAGTGCAGAAGCGTTGCCGGCTTCTGGAACTCAACCGCTCACCAGACGAAGCGCGGTAGCCAAGCTACCACTTAGATGCTGGTTTTCTGCGGGAGTGTGGTACTTCCCCGGGCGAGCTGGCCCATTCGTGCTACAGACAAATAATATGCCATTCTTTACGAAGTATTCATCTGCAACGTGGCTCTTATTTTTCAGGGCAGAGTTAATTGGATTAGACCTCGAGAGAGAGCGCCCACCGACTGACCAAATCAAATATGCTTTGTCCTGTGCAAGAGTGTACACAGAGAGACTGCTGACAGAGAGAAGTAGCTAGGCATCGTGAGTGGGGTCACATCTGTGCTTTTGAAAGTCACCAAGGTCGCGACCGCTTTGCTAAGAGCGTAACTGTTGAGAAGAGCGTCGGATGAAATAAAAAAAAAACGATCTGAGAATTGAGAAATTATTTTTATGAGAACTTAAAATAGGATAAACATTTCTTCTGAACAATGATATTGTAGTCCATGGGGCAATCCTAAACAATGGCTTTATAGAATGGCTTCCTTCCGTGAAATCCTCGCAAATTTCTTACGTATAGTATCGTGTTTCCCCGCCCCGGTATCGGATTCATCACAACACTTATTTGAGACTAGGGTGACTGCACTGTATGTGATTTTTTTTCATACGATAGGAGGGCAAACGAGCAAGCGTGTCGCTATATGGAAAGCAATCAACGCCGCCCATAGACGACCGCGACACCGCAGGAGTCGCGGAAGCGTTGCCGGCCTTTTAGGTATGTGTACGCTTGTTTTTTGAAGGTGCCAATGTCGTATCGGTTCGGAAAGACCGCCGAGGGTAGCTGGTTCCACAGACTAGTGGTGCGTCGAAAGAAGTGTGGGAATGGGAGGGGCAGAGGGGGGAGGGTGTTGGGGCTCCGGAACCCGGCCGCTCACCGTACGAAGCGCGATAGCTAAGCTGCCACTCAGTCACCGGGCGAGTCGGAAATAGCTATGAATATTTTAAAATAACTAATACGTCCTTTCTCCGAACGTATTAGTTAACAGTACAAATAAGTGATTATTGCTTATCACAAATATTGCCTTTAAGGAACACATGCGCTCACTTTCCGAATACGGATAATTCCGCATTTTTGATTTTCACAACAAATATACGTATTTACGATACAATTATCGATTTAATAAAAAAAAAAAAACGAATGATCGTTAATAGGTAGATTGATTTGAATGCGAATTATAGGTTGAGATAAGTAAATTCGAATTTGATTTTATAATATTGTCCCGTTTATTACAATCGCATGGCTAACCTAAGGCTTCGCTAAGTCTAGTGCGACGTCGTCAGGCTGCAAGAATCGACGGGCTCGTGTCGGGTTTCCGTCGGTAATCGACGGCAATTGCCGTGCTGTCGGATAATGGGTGTTTTTGTTGCTACACTGCGATTCGAGACGTCGATTTTTTTTTTCACTAATCGAATTATTCGCTTCTATACCCCCGGCTTAATTGTGTGCGCACAATACCCTGCCGCAATCTACGCTGACGTTTGAACACGGCTTAAGAAGGCATTATTGATTATTAATTATATTATACTATTGTATAATAATACGTTAATAAAGAAGCTAGACTGCGATGGTTTAGGCACATAATAAAAAAAACTCTGCAGGTAGCATGGGCAATAAAATCACGTTGGATCACGCAGACGAGGAAGACCGAAGTTGGAGTGGACAGATGGAATCAATAAACATATCAATAAAGATGGTATGGCGCGATGTTTCCCCGGACGGCGCGTCAAATGGAGCGAAGAGGAAGGGAAGATGAGAAAAGCAGACCCCATAATCATCATCATCGAGGAATCACAGCCGCAGGTGGGCCTTAGCCTTGTCCAGTAAATTTTTCCAGTCGGATCTTCGTTTAGCTTTTTCCCTCCAGCCCCTCACACCGATTGTCCTTAAATTGTCCTCGATTCCATCTAGCCATCTGAGCTTAGGCCTTCCACGGTTTCTACGACTATCTGGTTTGATTTCGAGTAGGCATTTGGGTACTCTAGCCTAGTCCATTTGTATTACGTACTCAGCCCAACGAAGGCGTCCAATCTTAATGGTTTTGATGACGTTCGGCTCATTGAACAGCTCATAAAGCTCGTGGTTGTAAATCGCTCTCGCTCATTTTCCTAAACAGGACAAAGATACGCCTTAAACCCCACAATCATGAGGGATTAATAATTTCTCAGGAACGATAGATAGACAGAGAGAGGAAGAGAGAGAATAGATTAATAAAAAGTCACCGACATAGTCTTTTGTATTAATAAACTAAAGTGGTAATGTGTTGATCACGTTTGTCAGAGTTCTGACAACTGCTGGAGCAGACGAGTGCTGGAGTTGAGACGTCAAACATAGTGTAGGATGCCTCCGGTTATGCAGCGTAACGATCAGCGCTGGGCGGCTGGCGAAGACTGTATGAGTGAATGATCGGACTAGGTGGCGTTTCTTGGGGGAGGCCTTTATTCAGCAGTGGACTGTTGCAAGCTGTTGATGATGATGATAGTGAGTATGCAAATGCTTTAGAAGCTGCCCGTCTGTTACACAAGCTCTAAGTCGCTCAGTGAGCTATGGAGAGAGCTATGCTTGGAGTTTCTTTAGTGGTTACGATTCAGAATGAAGGTAAGGTAATCATATTCAAGTCACAGACATAGTTGTCTAAGTTGTCTAACTGTAGTGGCAACAGGCTGGTTACGATTATCGGTGAATTGAGATGACAAAAGAAGGAGTAGAGACTGCGTTTTGATAAATGTAATGTGGGGCCGCCTCCTCCACGGTCTGTAGTATAAGTTGCCCTCCATCTAGATGGTGAGAAGGGAATCTAGCAAGCAAGAGAGATCTGAGAAGGGCAGCTAGCAACTAAAAACATTCGGCTGACGATCATTTTCCATGAGGCGCAGAAGTAAAATGTCACACGTTGCTGATGAATACGTACATCATTCTTTGGTATTCACCATTTGTATGGTTCTCTATACTGATTATTTAGACGATAGGGAGGCAAAGAAGCAAGGCAATTGCTTATTTAGAATTGTTATCCTCGATTGTACTATTGACGTGAAACATTTCATAGCACAAGTATTATTAGCTTAGTTGAAATTGTTTGCAAGAATTCTACTAATTTAAAAACATTACTGGTCTTCTTATAAAAAAAAAAACGCGAAAGTGTCGTTTAATAGTGGCAGAACCACGCTGCAGACGAATACTTTGTCAAGAATGGCATAATATTTGTCTGTAGCACGAATGGGCCGGCTCGCCAGGAGAAAGTCCCAACTTTCCCGCAGAAAACCTGCATCTAATTGATAGTTTACTTAACGCGCTTCGTATGGTAAACGGCCGAATTCCGGAGGACCAACACCCTCCCCCCTCCCCCTCCCATTCACAAGGCTTCCGCACTGCCTGTGCGGAAGTCTACGGGCGGCGTTGATTGCTTTCCATCAGGTGACATGCTCGCTCGTTTGCCTTCCTATCCCATAAAAAAAGCATTCATCGCCGCTTATAGATTGCCTGAGAAATATATAGGTTTCTTTTTTGAAGGTTCCAATATTGTATTTGTTTGGATGTATTGCTGAAGAGTTAGTTAACTGGTTGTATACAGTAGTAGAGCGTGGAAAGGAGTTTCGACATAAACTTACTGTACTGCGTCATCATTCATTGACATATCTATTGTATGTTTAGTTGTTGCTTAATGCTAAGGTATAGTATAGTTTATTATTTTAAAATCTCAAATGTGCAATACTGAGAAACACTTTGAAATATTTTCGAAGTACTCGACGAACGTAGGTGAAGCCGCAGGGAACGATAATACACAAACACACACACACACACATGTACACAAAAACATCCATTAGGATGATTAACTTAGACTTCTTCTCCGAGGCGAATCGACTGCGGCAATGTCTTCCGGGGAATCCCAAAACTTGTACATGTTGTAAGCTCCAAATGTTATGTAAACATGGAAGACAATCACCAGCCACATTATCCGAAGAAAGAATACTATTTTCAGTCGTTATATGAGAGAATTAGGTTACGATTTGAAACTATTATAGAATTCAGCTGAACATTAAGATACTACTTTTCTAATTTTCATTTAAGAATCACAAATAAACCTTTCTATCGTGAAAATTGAAATTCCAAAACCGCACGAATGGAACAGCATATTTCTATAGAAAGAAAATACTCTTTACTAACTTCTAATAAAAAAATAAATCAAGTTACTTTTCAAGAAGTTGGATATTTGCCAGCGAGTAATACTGAACACTCTTAGATTAAAGTATGATCCATAATCATAACTGTAATGATTTTACTTAATCTTAATTATGCCTAAAAAAAGATTTTAAAAATTTAATACAATAGTGTAGTTTCTGTAAGTATAAAAATTTACTATTTGTGTAAAATTTGAAAGTTTATTAACAAAAAATATATATTTATAATACTTCTATAAATGTACCGCACAATGTAATAATGTTGGACGAAGCCAATGACAAGGATCTATTATTTCTTTCACAATATTTGTTCAAAATAAAAAACCATTAGTAAAAACCCTTAACCAAACGTAAAGACGATATTGTGAGATCCTTAGACCTTTTGTGGAATATTACTGATATGCAATGAAAGTAAAATTTATTAACATTTAGGTAAAGTACGATAAGGTAGCTTAATATCTGACGTCATAAGTTCGAACCGTCTTGAAATTGATATGAACCATTTCCTAGAACAAATATCAGCTTAGATGGAATGAAATTAGCGAGAATTCTAGTGATATTTGAGGCTTTGTGTGCCTTTTAAAAAAAAGCTACCATTGTCAGTCTTCAAAAAAGATATGGATCTGTTCATCGAACGATTCGATATCGTATCGATTCAGAAGGACAAGTAGCTCCCGAAATAATATAGTTAACAACGTTATTAATTTTTCAAGATCGCATGTTACTCAAAAAATTTGTTTTGGAGAATTTAATCTTGAAAACTTTTCCTGTACGATATGTAGTTCCCTATCGAATCGAAACTGGACTTGGTTTAATGAATCTATCAAAGATAACTTCTAAAATAATTCCATTTGGGTGATTTTGAAATGTTCAGTATTACATCTGTTATGCATTTTATGACCTATAATTTTTGGTCACTTAACAAAAGACTCAAATTCATCTAAAAGATATTTCGTTGCTTTTGCTAAACATTAGTCTAGCAGTTATTAGTTATCGAGTTCTGGCAGATTCCAGGCTAGTTTTTCTACCCCCATATCTGCTTCCGTCGTAACCTAATTTTCTCTTGGACTGATCGCAATATTTCCACTTACCTGTATCCTGTCCTCGGGCAAATCGGTCTTGAGAGAGAGCATCTCGCGTGCGTACACGTCTGGATAGTGTGCGTCCTTGAACGCCTTCTCCAGCTCGTCTAGCTGGTACGAGGTGAAGATCGTCCTGCTGCAGAAACAGAAGAGGGGAAGATAGATTTGAACAATCATGCCACATCTGCCGTATAAATGTTGTATGCCGTCAATAAAGCCAGTTTAAATAAGCATATTAAGATTGTAGATCGAATAATCAGTAAGCGCATGCTTACTGATTATTTTCTGCCGATATCGAGAGAACATCCGATCGTAAAGGAAGTCGATTCATCATCGACTTTAAAAAAAAATTCGGAATCGTTTTATACTAACGAGATGCTACGTAGGGTAAATGATGCTTTTCCTACGTAGGGTTATCTCTAAAAGACTTTCCGTTCCGAGAACTCGGTCTGCTTGAGAGATGAGCCCCTTAATGAGATCTTTTGGCTTCAACTTTGTAATTAATGGGCAAGAGTAAGACATCAGTCAAGTCTGCATCCCTAACGCGCACTCTGAATAAGCGATTCTATAGTTAAAGGAGTCACGAAAAACGAGATATGAAAAGATTCCTCCAGCCATTTATACGGTCACGTCTAGAAATCTATAAATCGTACTCACAAATCATTAATTAATCTTATTGCATTCATAACTCTTAAATTCAAAAAGTTAATATCTTTACCCGTCTCACAGAAAATTTTTAAATTATCCCCCGTCAAAGTATATTTTTTTACCGTCCATTATATCTTCCACTGTGAGGTACGGATCTCCCCATTTTTGGGGAAATAGACCACTACGCTCGTCAATGTGGATTGGATTGGCACCGAGGCTCGGAATAAATCCTGTAGACGACACATACAATTGATTCCGCAATCAATAGTTTCAATACTGATGATATAATTTTTTATAGGATAGGAAGGCAAACGAACAGGCGTGTCACCTGATGGAAAGCAATCAACGCCGCCCATACTAGGCATTCCTTCATTAAATTCGTCGATTTCTTAGTGTATAATTTATATGTGAACATTTACATCTTTGAGGTCATTCTATTATCAAATTGAACTCAAAATAGATATATATTGAGTGGTCGATAGTTACCTATGCCTGCGTTTTTTCTTCTTCTTCTTCCCGTTGTATCCGGTGAGGCCGTCGACTGTGAAATCTTTAGCCGCCTCTAACGAAGAAACACCTGTGGACAAATAACGGTGCTTGTCATTGAATTATCTCTGAGGTGTCTTTTTTATGAGATATGGAGGCAAATGAGCAGGCACATCACGCATAAGATAAGAGAAATTTACTATTACAAAGTAAATGTAATAAATTTTATTTCACATTTGCACAACACAAGGGTACTAACCATTGGACGATCACGTCACAACATACCTTGACCGAATTGTCGAAGATTTTAAAGGCCAAATCAAGAGTACCTTTAATCGGCGGGCTAGCGTGAGGCGAGTGATAAGTTTAGACGAAGCAAGGAAAGTGTGCTGATATCGTAGCAGATAGAGATCTGTTGTCTCTATGTATGTTGGATTTTGCACACCTCCGATCCATACGGCGTTCTAGGATACTGACTCGTCGAGTGAAGCTCAAAATATTTCGCTAAAAAGTCAAAATCGTACTGTTGTATGGGTGCGAAACGTGGAGGGTAACAAAGGACATCACGCAGCGGCTTCAGGTCTTCTTTAACCGATGTAGTCGACAAATTCTAGGAATCTTCCGGTACGAGAAAATATTCAACGAATGCCTACTGGATCTTTATCACGAACCGCCGATTGGACTTCAAATTGGGCCGCAAGGTGACTTGGATAGGCCATACTCCCCGAAGGAACCCTGATCACATTCCCAGACAGGCGCTGGATTGGATTTCTCAAGGGAAAAGGAAGCGAGGCCGACCTAAACACACCTTTCCAGGTGTGTTTGGCGAAGTGAAGCGCGTCGCTCAAGACCGATCCTAATGGAGAAGGACTGTGGACGCCCTCTGCTCCACCTCGGGGACAAAGGACCATAAGAAGAAGGAAAGTATGCCGATATGTGGTCTCTGCCTGCCTATGTACGTGTGTATATCAGATTTACAATTTACAGTTGTATTGTGTACAAATTAAAATTTTCTATTGTAACATTTAAGCGAAGTTAAACTATAAAGCACCAATTAGTGAAATGGAGTTATTAGTAGTGATTCAAAACTTTTAATGTCGCTACGATATAATATTTAATGCTGTCCTTTGCATCACTAAGGGCATTTTTCTGTGTCTCAAGTAGTTTCACTTCAAGATTCACCGTGTTCGCAGATGAAGATAAGTATTTTTCATTTCTTTCTATTTAAAAGTATAACTTTACATAGATTTTAGGTTATTCAATATGCAAATGAATGTTGTAAATTTTTACCGATATATCCATTCGCAGACTGTGGAATCGACGTGCCACATGGCGGAAATGTCACGCGCGAGGTCTATGTATTTTATTTGTTTAATATTTAAAAGATTCTGTCGAACACTTTATTAATATAATTTTATTAATATTAATTCTTCTTCTAAGAGTGCCTCTCTTAGAAGAGTGACTTGCGAAGGTTGGCAGCCAATTCAGTATAACTTTCCTCCTCCTTCGCGAGGTGTAGCAGTTCTGGAGCACTCGCTGTCCTGGTCCACTCCCTGATATTGCGTAGCCAAGACTTTCTTTTTTCAACTTGTCTTTTGCCCGCGATTTTTCCCATCATGATCAGTTGCAGCAATTTTTACCTGTCATATCTTATGATAGGACCCAGGTAAACAACTTTTCTACCTTTGATGGTCTGCAAAAGTTCACGTTTTTGCTTGACTTGTCGTAGTACCTCGTCATTGGCTACTCTTTGAGTCCAGGTAATAGCAAGCATCCGTCTATATGCCCATTTCGAACGCTTCTATACATTTTCTGAGTTCTTCTTTAAGCGTCTAAGCCTCACATCCGTATAGAAGAACGGGCCGGATGTAACAGTGGAGCATTTTAATGTGCAAGGAAAGTTAATATTATTATTGTATTAAGATTGGAAAACTCGTAAAAACACACTCACTCACTCACTCACGCGCACATACACACACAAACTGGTCACCAACTCAACCCCCGAAGCCCAAACAGCTTGTGCCACGGTATTTGTCACATAATTAACGAATGTGATTGCCAACTGAATTAGTTAGTAGCGGTGGGTTAATAGAATGGATCGAGCGTGTCCCGGGAGGCTGCCGGGTGGAGGGGACACGAACCCCCGGGACGGCCGGGATAATTGAATTTGGTGCCAATAAATACGACAATGAATTATTAAATTTAGAGCTCTCTTGACTACCGTACGGACGTACGGCTTAGTGCCTAGCGTACTGAACTTTTATGTCGCGGGTTGTGAAATGAATTTCCAACAGTGATAATATTTTTTCGGCGAAAATATAGGTTTTGGAATGGTGACATTAAAATGTGAGTGAAAGCTGGTAATCAGGTTAATGGAGTTCTGCACTCCTTTATGAAAAGTCGGAATGTGTCTAAAAAGGCCTGACTGGCGGTTCATTGGGAATGCTTGTTCTGACGCTGATATACGGCAGTGAAAGTTGGGTTTGGCAGAAGAGTCATGAAAGCAGACTGAAGTGAGAGCATTAAAAAGTATGTGTGGGATAACCTTGAATGATAGAATCAGGAATTAAGTTATAAGAGAGCGATGTGGAGTAAAAGAAGATGTTGTGACAAAAGTTGAGAAAGGAATGCTTAGATGGTTTGGATACATAGAGAGGATAGATGTAAGAAGGGTCAGTAGGGGAAGATCAGTGGAATCTTGCAATGGAAAGCTTGACCATAATGCTGAAGTTTTTAGGAAAAGGTCTGGTCAAGAGTTCCTTTAACCGGTGAACTAGCAAGAAGAGAGTAATGAGTGTGGAGGAAGCAAGGAAAGAGTGCCGAGATCGTAACAAATGGAGATCTGTGGTCTCTGCCTGCCCCTACGAGTAATTGGCGTGATGATATGTACGTATCTAGAATTTTTATATCAATTAATGGAAAGCAATCTTTGACGTATTCAAGAGACGAGCGTATGTCTACGGAAAGCCGGCAATATTTTTTTTTAAAGGATAGAAAGGCAAACGAGCTGGCGTGTCGCCTGATGGGAATCAATCAACGCTGCTATGATAAAGGGCTCGTTACTAAAGTATACATTTATGTTTCAGAATATCCTTTGAAAAAATGTGAAGGATAAATGAGGATATTTCGCATTAGTTTAGGTTCTCTAACAAAGAAAGTAAACGTCGGTTTTTGTAGACTGTCGAAAGTATAAAAGTTGCTTCACTGGGTCATATTATGTAACATACTGTGTACATCATCATCATCAGCAGCCTGCGGTAGTCCACTGCTGGACATAGGCCTCCCCCATGGAGCGCCACCTAGCCCGACCTTCGGCTACACGCATCCAGTTTCTGCCAGCCGCCCTGCGCAGATCGTCGCACCATCTAGCCGGGGGGTGTCCTACACTACGTTTACCGAGACGCGGTCTCCACTCCAGCACTAATCTGCTCCAACAATCGTCGGATCTCCGACAGACGTGACCAGCCCATTGCCACTTCAGTTTGCTAATTCGAAAGGCTATGTCGGTGACTTTAGTATACTGTGTACAAGTTGCTGTAATTAATAATGATGGGAAAAGTCGCGAGGAAAAGACCGGTTTGTCGGAGAAGGAAGTCTTAGTTACCTAATATCAGGGAATGGACCGGGATACCGAGTAGTACCATAATGTATTGTCGATAAAGGAAATAATTGTGTGGATCTTTAATTTTCGCTAGTCAGCGAAGTTTTACAAGAAAAATAAAGTAAATATACTTTTTCAGCCCGCGCTTAAATTTTATGTAATTCAAGTTGATTCAGAAAAATAAAATTTGAAGATAAAGCCAAGCCGCGGGTAGATACTTGTTTTATGTTGCAATCGTCCAAGGGCGGTTTTGTATTTGCCCGTCGGGCAACAAAGCTTTTTCTAAAAAAATCGGGAGATTTTTTTTATGGGATAGGAAGGCAAACGAGCAGTCGTGTCACCCGATGGAAAGCAATCAACGCCGCCCATAAACAGACAGATATAAGACAAACAGTGCAGAAGGAAGGCGTAGGGGGAAGGGGGGTTGGGCCTCTGGAACTCAACCGCTCACCGGACGAAACGCAGTAGCTAAGTTACCACTCAGACGTCATTCGTGACAAAGCAAATTCATCTATAGCGTTGCTCTACCACTACAAGGCTACGAGATGGCACCATCTGAATCTATACAAGTATTGTGTTAAAATACACCCACCCACACACACACACACACACACACACACACACATAAACATACAAATACGTATGCACATGATATCAACCAAATAGTCGAAACGGTTTGAGGAAGATCAAATTCAACGAAGGACAAAACCGTAATAATGACGCCACGTTACATTGAGCTATTTCTTCCAAATTTTATTTCCAAACTCGGTTTTCAGCAACCGATGTACAACAATCACATTAAATCGTACAATGCACGTATGTACCTCCGCATGACGAATTACAGTGAAATTGTTTTGCGAGGGGTCGTGTTTGTCGGTGTGTTGGGAGGTCAAGCTAACGGAGGGTGTGAGAGTCGTTTAAATAAAACAATTTGAATTGTATCAAATATTTATACGGAAACGACTTTGTTTTTTTTATGGGATAGGAAGGCAAAGGACCAGGCGTGTAACCTGATGGAAAGCAATCATCGCACATAGACATCCGCTGTGACCAGAGCGTAGTATTTTTTGGTTATGTGTAAAACTATCTGAGGCGTATCTTTGGTCCTGTGTCGGAAAATGAGCGATGGCGTACTCTTTACAACCACGAGCTTATATGAGCTGTACAATGAGCCGAACGTCATCAAAACCGTTAAGATTGGACGCCTTCGTTGGGTTGGGCACGTGGTACGGATGGACGAGGCTAGAGTACCCAAACGCCTACTCGACGGAAAATCAGTTGGTCGTAAAAGCCGCGGAAGGCCTAAGCTCAGGGCCTAAGCTCTAAATCAGGGTGTGAGGGGCTGGAGGGAAAAAAGCTAAACGAAGATCCGACTGGAAAAATTTACTGGACAAGGCTAAGGCCCACCCGCGGCTGTAATGCCTTGATGATGATGATGATATAAAACTATCTATAATGTTTGATTCATACACATTGTAAAAACAAGTATAATATAAAAATATTTAATGCGATTTGCGAATATTTCCAGCGATGTACACACTTCGTCACTGACAGTATTTATTCCTAGATTCACATCCTATATATAGCCATAGGCAATGGCGTTGCGGATGTCTATGGGCGGCGTTGATTGCTTTCCATCAGGCGACACGCCTGCTCGTTTGCCTTCCTATCCCGAAATCTGAAAATAGATTTGCTTCAGCATAACAATAATATCTTTGTGGAGAGTGAGAACTTTTACTTAGCTAAGATCCGCGACGTGATCTAATGATGTCTAGTGTTGAGATGAAACACGTCTCGTGTGCAATGGGCAAAAGTGGTAGTGTGTGTGGTAGTTGATAGTATATTATTATTTTTGTTTGCTTGTCGCGGATCTTAGCTAAGTAAACGTTCTGATTTCCGTAAAGTAACGCCTGACTCCATTTATCAACGAGATCTTTTTATAAGAAATAAATGAAAATGCTACAAAATAATTCTTAAAATACACGTAAATATTCAAATTACGTATTGGGATGAATTTTAGATGATCTCAAATAATTTATTTTACACAAATTACAATTATTATAATTATATTTATATAATCTGCCAACAGATGGCGGTACAACACGTAAAAAAAATAGTTTTGTTTATTGCATGAAATAATTAAACTATAGCGTTAATTCTAATACGCCCACATATACGACACTTGCTACGGTTGTCTGTAGTCTATGCGGGAGGAAATCCTTGAGAGTCTGAAAGGTAATGGATTCCACGAAGTAACGCCTGACTCTGTTAATCATTAGATCGTAAGTGTATCTTACTACTTAACATAATTAACAAGTATCCTTCGGTGCAGTCGCGTCTGCTTCATTTACGTGAAATCTTTAAGTCGGAAGTCTGCTCGCTAGGGTCACCAGGTTTTAGCGAAAAAATTTCGGGACGTGTGTGTGTGTGAAACATCAAACAACTCAGAGCAAAATGATGGGATTTTGACAAAAAATATATAATTTATGCCTCAATTCCGTATTTTTTAAACTTTAAAATTTCCAAATTTTCGACACACGATACATATTAAAGGAATAAACAAAACATTTTATTTAAAAATAATAATCGGAAAGTGACAGGTTACAGAGATAACATAACAAAAAAGTAATTTTCATTTAAATTCGGCATTTATTTGAATTTCTTCTTCAAACTTAGGTACGCCTATTGATATATTTGTACCATCTATTTCGATAACTGATAATGAAAGGTAAAAATATAATAATAATTTCAGTATTATCCAACTCGCCACAATGAAAATTGTCATCTCCAATATTTGGATTAGTAGTGATTTATTACGGTGCGTTTTTCTAGAAACTTCTTTCTAGAAAAACGCACCGTAGAACCAGCTAACTTTCAAAAAACAAGCCTTCACTTTTCCTAAAGGTCGGCAACGCTATGGCACTCAGTCAGGTGACACGCCTGCTCGTTTGCCTACTTATCCCATAAAAAATGATGTACTATTTTAAATCACTCAAAAATTAAATCGCACACACTCACAAATACACACACACATACACATCTACTCACAAAATTAGATTCTCAACTTATTTTTTTTAATATTTGATATGTCTTCTAGTTTGTAATAATATATTTAAGCACAAACTGTGTAATCCTATTTTGGTTTTTATTGCTTGTTATATTGTTTTAAAGTCAGAAGTTGTGTAATGAAACTGTTGGATTATCTAATAAATAAATAAATCACAAAATCGAGACCTTCCGCATAAATTGTAATAGTTGGTTACTCCAACCGTAGTCAGCTACGTGGGTGTTACAAATTATGCGATGAACACATTTTGCCTTTCAATGATCCACCTTTAGCTATTGTCATGCGAAGTTCCTGTATCCTTCATTAGTAATCGGCGAGTTTCAACTTGCCTCATGGGAGGAGAGTGGCGGGGATACGTTATTACTGCGGTTCCTAACCATAGGTGTCATCTCGTATCTATGGGATAAATATATTTTGCAAATATAAAAAAAAACTAGTGATTCGTTTATTTACTTCTTAATAACAACCTTGGCTGATACGAAAGTCGTATTAAGTTTTAGCAATCTCAAATAAGTCTTCAAAGTTTTCAATCATTGCGTCCTGCCCGTACTCTCTTATGGTGCAGAGACTGACAGTCCGTATCCTTGACTAGCTCAGAGTCGCTCAGATAGCTATGCTCGGAGTTCCTCTGGTGGATAGAATTTGAATTGAAGAAATTCGCCGGAGAACCAGAGTCATCAATATAGCTCTTCACGTTTGCAGACTAAAGTGGCAATGGGCTGGCACCGTTTCTCTTAGAAACGACAATCGTTGGAGCAGATGAGTGCTGAAGTGGAGACCCCGACTCGGGGTCAAACGTAGTGTTGGATGCCGTGTTGGAGCGAAGATTTGCGTAAGGTGGCTGTAAGAGATTGGATGCGTGTAGCCGAAGATCGGGCTAGGTGGCGCGCTTTCAGTGTGGCCTATGTCCAGCCGTGGACTGCCGCAGGCTGATATATATATATATATATATATATATATATATATATATATATATATATATATATATATATATATATATATATATATATATAAGACAGACACTGACATATGTCATTCTTTCAAGAATAATATACCGTCAATTGCCTCCCCAAATATGTCAGCAAATAACAGAAGTTGACACAGGAAGCAGCCTCAATGTTAACAATATAATTCGACGCGCACTTCCGCCGTGTCATTATTTAAAGCGAGCATAATCGTGTTTAGAAAACGGCTCTAATATTATAAGCGGGTCATTACGGCCACATAATCGCACCAACCGATGCGTAATGTATGCACTGCCACGTACCAGCCAGCCGGTGTGATTACAACCGTCCACCTTAGCGTTTAAGGTTGAGAACGCAACGGCTGGTTATAATTTGAATGGCACTGCCTCCCCGAGAGGAGGACCCTCGGCGAAGGAAAGCTACTTGTAGTGAGCAGAACAGCGCCACTTTACCGACCAACATTGTTACGTGCCACATACCATAATAACGTAAACACATACATACTTGGGGCCAAACACTACACGCTTGACACCAACACTAATGCGCTACAAATGTTCGTGGCAAACGTTTGCGCCAATGTTGGTAATATAATATACTTTTCATAATCATGATTCAACCCGCCGTTTATTAAATTCCTGTCCCATTGTCTGTTTAAAGCAATCGAATCGATTTTGATGTCTTTCTCGAGAAGATAATGGAGAAGGAATTTTGCACTCCTATCCTCCCCCATTCGCTCCACACCACGCCAATGAAGCCGATGCGCCTTGATTTCGCCCACAATGTATGGCTGGTGCACCAGGTCTTCTATTTCGGCTTTTTTTAGTGCCAAATAAAGTCACTGTGGTTGAGAACCTTTGGAGTAGTACACCCTAGAACGAGCCAGCTTATCCATATTACACAATTTAGAACAAAATCTGCTTTAATCGTGGCTCTGATGCTGAAAAAGCGCTTTGTTATGCCTTGTGTCAGGTGCCATATCAAATTCCGTGTCACTGCTAAGGCAACAAGGTCACAAAGGCACTCTCGCTGACGAAAAAAAACCTATTCACAAACCGTCGTCCACTAGGTAGAACACGCCCGTTAAAATATTCAGAGCTTCGGGCCGAGCGAAATTCACCCTTAACACATTGCGTGTAGTACAATATAAGCAGTTATTTATTTGAAGTTGTAGCCAACGATTGACGTATAAAAGGAGCGCTTAAAGTGGAAAATATAATATATCTAAAATGGCCCGGGTGGTAAGGCGCTCAGGTATAGGTAACTTGTATTCCATATATTAAGCTAGTTTGCCCCGCGAAAACCGCTTGCGTCGCAAATTGGCAATCGAAGCCAATTTGTCATGTCTCCTGATCAGATTTACACCGCGGTGCTGCGGGGTGATACGGCTTGAAATATCGCCTCGAGGATAACTAAAGTAAGGAGCGATGTGCGAGCGCGACGGACAAAAAACATTTTGTATATGAACGCAAAAAGCGATAATGCTGTAGATGGCGTTTTTCGGTCAAGATAGATAGACAGATAAACATTTTTTATTGTAGGTACACCAAAAACAAAGTTATACCATTACTGATTGTAATATTTATATAAAAATGGCGGTCTTATCGCTACAATCGATTTCTTCCAGACAACCGTAGGATGGACACAATGTTAAAAAGATAATTCGATGTAGATTGATGATACATTATCGCTATAATGATAGAGAAGTAACAAAAGAAAAATATTAATTAACAAATATGGACAGTCAAAAGTTCCGAAAAAAAAAATCACTTTTCGGTTGTCTTCCGTAGAGTCTACTATAGTAGAGTCTATACCTGAGGATGCCTCGTGTTGGGGCGAAACACGTGTCGTATACAAGATGGAAAAGTGATGGTGTGTGTTTGGCGTTGTGTATAGTGGTTGGTGGGTGGAGAGTTGATGGCCGATTTTCGTTAAGTTTTTGGTTCAAGTTCCCTTCATCCAGCACAAAAAAACATACATTATTAATTTTCTGTTATTGTTTTGCTTGTCGCGGATCTTAGCTAAGTAAAACTTTTGACTGTCCATATAGTGATGGATTTCCGCAAAGTAACGCCTGACTCCATTAATAATCTTAATTAACAAAGATAATAGCCATAAGCAAATATATAAGTATATACATATATACATATATACACATAAAAATATAGGTTAACCATAAATAATAAACGAAGGTGTATGTTGAGCTGTGGTCTTACAGGCTGTTGATTATGTTGATGACGGGAAGTAAGATGATTCAAACTTATTTTAGTTACATTGACTATTCTCTTCCGCACGAAGCTAGCTGGTTTTATTTATGATATATATGTATGTATATATATGAATATCCAAATCGACGCAAAAAAGACACAGATGACTAAAAAAATATTGCATATTCGGATCAATAAAATAATTGCGCGTCGAATGGTTTGAATCTAACAGCTCTATGGCCAATAAAAAGAATTTTGCGAAGCAAAAACAGTCAGTTTTCACTGTTTTTGAGTGATCACATACAATTTTTCGGAAATCTTTAAAGTTTTTTCGGCTCTGGTGATGAAATCCTCATAGTGCGGTTTCTGCGGTTTACTATGTTTTCGCTTTTTTATCGATACCGAAAAAGCGGTCGTGAGCAACTCTCCACCACTCAACCACCATCAACAACACCAACACCAAACACACACCACCACTCTTCCACAATGTACACGACACGTGTTTCGCCTCAACACGAGGCATCATCGGGTATAGTAGATTTTACGGAAGACAACCGTCAAAACATTATTATTTTTCTATTATGTTTGGTTATCGCGGATCTTAGCTAATTAAAAATTCTGATTGTTAATTTATTATTAACTTATATTAAAGATGTACTAACCTCTAGCTTATAATCTTTGTTACTAGCAAATATTAATATTATTAGCAATTATAAGTTTGACTTCTTTATTTTGACCTCATTCGCGAGAAACAATAAATTTTCAAAGCGTGGGGCGTACATGTCTTGCATGGGGTGTAACACTTATATATAGTTAAACTACTAAGCGAGCGTTTCCGACTTCTGTCAAATTTCAGCGAAATCGGCCCACAAATGACTATTTTAGCTTCGCATGGCGGCCATCTTATTTTCCGCCATTTTGTAATTTTTATATGCGTGCGTTGCGATGCGATCCCACTTGTCACTATTTTTTCATTACCGGGGTAGGTTCTACCAGCTTCAGCTTTGAATGTAATTCTTGTACCTAGAACAAACTTACCCTCCATCTGTTACAGTTTCCCAAATAATGTGTCAGTCACAGAGTGATTGGTAATGCAGCTTAATATAATATTGATGATATTTTTTATATGAGATAGGAAGGCAAACGAGCAGGCGTGTCATCTGATGGAAAGCAATCAACGCCGCCCATAGACTTCCGCAGCGCCATAGGCAGTGCGGAAGCGTTGCCGACCTTTAAGGAAAGCGTCATTATGGGAGTGGGAATGGGGGGGTAGAGGGAGATGGGAGGGTGTTAGGCCCCCGGAACCCGGCCGCTCACCGTACGAAGCGCGGTAACTAAGCTACCACTCAGACACCGGTTTTCTGCGGGAGTCTGGTACTTCCCGGGCGAGCCGGCCCATTCATGATACAGACAAATGTTATGCCATTCTTGACAAAGTATTCGTCTGCAGCGTGGCTCTACCACTATTAATATATTATATAGATAGATATATAGTAGTACTGAGAGTGTTAGCAATATTAAACTTCCAGATTGAATGGAGGAATTTGTGTAGAGTAATAACTTAAAGCTGATATCGGACTACCTAGTATAGGACTACGAGTAAATTATCGAGTACATCGGCCCGGATTGATACAGTCACAGGCTACGTTTACGGAACGATTATAGAATTCAACCTTAACAGTATTCCAATTTAGTTGCCCAATGGCGGCATTTATTATTAATAATAACACAAAATTATGTAAAATAATAATAATACAACGTCGCTGATACAAATCGGCGGGAAAATCCTATATTATTATTACATCCTACTCTTTTTTTACACGATAGTTTTTACACGATTTTGAAATAACGCGGTTCACCAATAAGAATATATATTAAATTACACAATGTATAAACATAATGATCTATCATATATTGATCTATTTATAATATGTAAACACACGTGTTTTTATTTCTCTTGGAGAATCGCGTTATTGCAAAACCATGTAAAAAAGACCGTGTAAAAAAAGATTTGGGTGTATTATCAATTGTTTATGATATTTTTTTTGTACAATAATAATAAATATATAAATTTAATAATGTTATCGTCTAGTATATCGTCTATACGTGTTTGTTATTATATTTGTGTCACAAATCGCTAAATGTGCACATCGATCTCACACTTTGCTGATTTTTAATCCAACTCGGAATCCAGACGCAGCCCTGGCGTAGCGCGGGTAATGACAGAACAGGCGTAAATGATGGAGGGAAACGAATAAAAGTGAACGCGTACCAAGACTCGCAAATCAAATATTCCCTGCAAGCGGCACGCCAGATTGGCTTGTTGCTCCCAAATTGCCAATTTCTTGCACTCACACCGTTAATTGTATGGATCCTCGACGTAGACGAGGTGTTTGTACGATTTAAAATTACTTTTTTTTTTCGTAAACTTCATTTCCCTGTTTAATTTCCTCGACGCGACACGCTTTCATGTGAAGGTAATATTAGGTATGAACGAATGTATGAATTGTTTGGCATTTGTTTAACATGTTCCTACATTATGATATCGGAAATTACCGTTCGAAAGTCCACCGGTGAGTCTCACTCGACACTCTATTCATGCATCAACTCCGACGGTGAGTTTTATTTTACGTTAATTTCAACTCACCTTCAAATTCTTTTAAAAAAAATTAATATAACATAATTTATTTAAAAGAATCTGAAGGAGTAAAATTTAAATATAAAATATATCGATATCAAATAAATAAAATATGTGAAAGTATTGACAAATTAATTGTATGACGATTTCCAATAATCAATGGAGGAAAGCTTAGAATGCAAGGGTCAATCCTAGGTGGCGGGATAAACCAAGTCAACGAAGGAGTTATGCAGCAAAGTAAAAGAACCTTCTCGTGGTCGTAGTCGAGTACAATATCTCTGTTTTTTGAATTTTGAATTTTAAATTTACCCGAATCAAACATGGACAGACGTGTGTCTAAATTCTTACAATAGTTAATTTTATTTACACATTCTCCTTTATTTAATTAATCTAATTAATTAAATACAGGAATATAATTAATATCAAAATAAAAACTTTAAAAATAATACTATTTTTAGTGTAATTATTCCTTCGTGGCGAGATGAACCAAGTCAACGAAGGATTTAGACGTCAAAAGAAAGGAACCTCACTATCGCCGATAGCCACGCAAAGTGTCTGCTTTGTAATTTTGAATTATTAAATTATTCAAACCTAACACGGTCAGATGGACGTCCAAATTTTTACATTTATACAATAAATTATTATTATTATTACATACAAAAAAACAACAACAACAAATAATTGTTGTTTTTTTGTGTATGTTGACCGGTGTTAATTTATCGCCTAATTATTATTATGAAATAAAATCATGATATATGACTTATATTAATATGTATTGGGTACTGTAATGATACATTTATAAATGTATCGCTAATGCATTATTAAAACCTTTTATATTATATTACTTTGACTTTGACTATTGACATTCATAGTATTCGAATTTGAAATAAAAAAGAAATAGTTATAAAATAAAATGCATTAGTTCATTTGAAGTTTCTCGAATATACATGTCACCCTTCCGGCACAAAACATTGAAATTATAATATATTGATATATATAATGTAATTTGATAAAGTGTGATTAAAATAATAATAAATATATAAATATACAATGAAATGCAAGAATAAATTAATATCGTTTTGAAGAATTTTTACATTGAAGAAACCCCCTAAAGATCCCGAGTGTCGCCGTAAGCAGTACGGCGGGCACGCTATAGTACTGTATATTTATATATATAGTATAGTTGCACTGAATTGGCCGCAAACCTTTTTACTAGTTGGCAGGGTACTTCAAGAAGAAGATGGAATAGTTTCACGTTTTTATAGATTAGAAATCTGTAATTACCTGAGTAAAATTGACGAACCGCTACATTATGTACATGAAACAAACAAAAATAACACAATTAAAATCTTCATATAATGACAAATGTAAACAAATAATAAATGAAGCGTAGATTTAAAACTAGATAAGTAGTGATGAAGTATCTCCGGCTCCTCATCGCTTTCACTAACACCAACAACATAATATGTGGACAGTTAAAATTTTTACCCTAAATTATAATAATTAAAATTTTTACCATAGTAGACTCTACGGAAGACAACCGTCAAGTGTCTTCCGTAGAGTCTACTATACTCTACTGTACGGAAGACAACTGTCAAGTTTCTTCCGTAGAGTCTACTATACTCTACTCTTCGGAAGACAACTGTCAAGTGTCTTCCGTAGAGTCTACTATACCTGAAGATGCCTCGTGTTGAGGCGAAACACGTGTCGTTTGCAAGGTGGAAAAGTGGTAGGGTGTTTGGTGTTGTGTATAGTGGTTGGTGGGTGGAGAGTTGCTGACGTCCGTTTTTCGGTAAGATTTAATTTAAGTTCCATGTAAATCCACTTCATCCAGAAGGAAAAAACACACATTATTTATTTTCTATTGTTGTTTGCTTGCCGTGGATCTTAACTAGGTAAAAATTTTAACTGTCCACATCGTAATGGATTTCCGCAAAGTAACGCCTGACTCCATTAATCAACCAACAACATAAACTTGCCTCTCTATCCCACATAAAAGGGATCGTTCGTAACATATAGAGAGCACAAAAATCTTCTGATAAAAAAAATGTTGAATTGCTCCAGGTTAATTGGTAAAAAGGCTCTTCTCGTGATAAAATATAAATCACACGACGGTTTACGCGAATCAATACAGCGAGGTCCGGGGTAAAAGAACGCTAAAGTTCGGTCCGCGGAAACCAGGAGATCAGAACCAGCAATCAGACGACCGCGGTATCCCATTACAGTTCCTTGTTCCCACAGCTCGGGGGTGTTAAGAAAAATCGAGCAAAAACTGGGACAAAGACGCGAGGCGCTGGTATACCGGGCCGGCATTGTGTCGCGATATTATGATCTCGGCTCCCTTTGTTTTGCCCCCGCAACCTTTCGGACAGCGATTGCCTTTTGTTCGGTGCCTCCAACGAGGAACTAGGTTTTTGGGTTCGCACTTCGCTCCACTCACGATTGCTGTAATTTGGCCCTCTCAAGGATTTGAGTATTCAAATTATTCACCCAAGAAGAAAAATTAAGAAAAACAGTACACAACAATTGCAATGATATAATTTAAAATAAGTTTACATATGTACATATATCATTAAAAATTATTCACCAAAGAATAAAAATTAAAAGCAACAAAATACAACAATTCCTTTCTTAATATAACGTTAAATAAGTTAATAACATTACAAATTATACACATGATATAGAGGACAACAGAACACAACAATTGCCTACATATAATTTAAACTAAGTTTACATACATATAACAGTATAAATAGTACAAATTCTTAATCCAAGGACAAGCAATTGGCGCAGTGGCAAGACGAGAGATAGGCAAACGAGCAAACGGGCAAATCATCACCACCGACAATATATATCCGTAATTCTAAAGGCACTATATAAAGTAGAATGTAAATTAAATTAGAAATATAAGGAATTAGACCTCCACGTCTCTGTATTCACAGTACGAATCGCGAAAAACGGTAATCGCTACCACTCGATGCGGATGTTGTGCGCGGATGTGGTACTTACCCTATCGAACCGACCTATTAGTGAATTTTATTACTTGTATTACTGTAATATCTACCTGCTGACGACATCGTCCAAGTCTCAAGCGTATCTATAAGACAATAGGACTGATTGCCTCTTTAAGAACGAGACAATGATTGTTTGCGGATTTGGTAAACGGCGATACATACATATTTGTACACCTGAATTGTATTAATCAAGGCGCATGTTTCAACCAATTGCATGGTTTCGAGTTTGGAACAATACGTCTTAATTACAGTATGTACGTTTGTTGTAAAACATACACGCCATTACTTGACATCGATGGTTGAAATGTAACTACTCATTTTTATTGTTATTCAAGCCAATGGGCTTAATTATGATCACTCGTTTGATACTAACGACCTTGGACGAACATATTTCACAACATATAGTGTCGTATAGTTGTCGTGTAGTTGTGGTAGAGCCACGCTGCAGACGAATACTTCGTCAAGAATGGCGTATTGTTTTGTCTGTAGCGTGAATGGGCCGGCTCGTCCGGGGAAATACCACAATCCCGCAGAAAATTGGCGTCTGAGTGGGGTGGCTTTGTTATCGCGATTCGTCCGGTGAGCGGTTAGCTTACGGGACTCAACCCCCCCCACCCCTCCTTCTCCCTTTTCCTCCCTCCCATAACGAAAATTGTCTTAAAGGCCGGCAACGATTTTGCATTGCCCGTGGTGGTGCGAATATCAACGGGCGGCGTTGTTTGTTTGCCATCAGGTGACACGCGCCTGCTAGTTTGCCCATAAAAAAAACATACATATTTACGTATATAATAAAAAACTATAAGGGATACAAATAAAATTCAATAACTTTTACTAAGAAGGGAAGTACATTTTTGGCAAGAAGCTACACAGTATTGTGTGAAAACAAAAATGCGTGAAGCCGAAGATAGGGCTAGAGACTTTTCCGACCAATTTACTGATAAGTGTAAAGTAAGTGTACTGTAAGTGAGGTTGTGTTTTTATTACATTTTCATAATCTTATATTATTATCAGTTATATTGTTTTTATAATTGTGATGGCGTATTGTACAATATAGTTTGATTACGACTTATAAGTGAAGTGATCATCTGTATCATGATTTTTTAAGTTGACTGAAAAAGTCAATAGAAGGTTTTGGTAGAATTGCCACCATTTTATCAAGACGTAACGTGACAAGTTGACTAGACATTTCAAGAGATTTGATATTATTGGATTTAACTTGACACTTATATTAGTTTTAATTAATTGGTAAAAGAAAAGATCGTGCTAAATCGTTACCTTTAAATTCTCCTTTGTACATAAATGCGTTCTCTGATACATGTTATAATTTTTATAAATGACTGGCTTAATAATCTATGTATGTATTGAAGTACTTTGGATATACAATGTTTTTGGATTTTCCGTCTGGCCCAAAAGAGTATGTTTTGGGTCAGAAACCTTAACGGTCGTAAGCACAACAATTCGCTAAAGATTATTAATGGAGTCAGGCGTTACTTTGCGGAAATCCATCACTATATGGACAGTCAAAAGTTTTACTTAGCTAAGATCCGCGACAAGTCACAAGACAAATTCACTTGTCGCGGATCTTAGCTAAGTAAAACTTTTGACTGTCCAATTCGCTAAAGTTTCATCACAATTGAATGTATGATTTAGAAACTTATAGAGGGCAAACATTAAACATTTATATATATATATATATATATATATATATATATATATATATATATATATATATATATATATATATTGGAATTGTTCAAATACTAATTAAATTTGGGAGAAGAAATTTCTCTTATACAAGTTATTCATTATTTTTTATTATATTACTTGTTTGTGTTCCTGTGAAGAAAAGTAAAATTGTCAAATATAAGGTACACACTGGCATGGTGGCTGTGACGTGAGCTGGAATTAAAACCGTCATTCGTTTCAAATTCGCAATTACATAATAACTTTATGATCCACTCAGCTAAGCGGCGCGCTAACTTCGCGAGGGATTGCTCTCAGTTTCGGGGGCGAAGCCCCTCGGGGCTCGTTAGGGGCCGGGGCCGTTTTCCGCTGTTTTTTTTTTTTGAAAATGATATTGTTGTCTGCGACCCCGCGTAATGATGTAAGGATATACTTGGAGTTCTGTTACGCCATCCAATTTGACGGTACATACACTTTTAATCATTTCAAATAGAAACGGAACCGTCTACCAACTTTACATGTGGTGGATTCTGTGTATGTGGTTTCTACATGTCAGAAGGAAAGCTTCGAGCTCCTTATAACTTGCTTTACTTTACGCCTTGACCGTAAATTTGATGCATTCCTAAAAAAAATAATTCGACTAAAAAAGCGAAAATGCTGTAAATGACACGTATGTCTAATTTTTTATTGCATTTTCGAATCACAAAAAAATACAGCTATGAATGATATGAGTCTCACAGCTCTGTGAATAATAGAAAAAAATATACAGCGTCAGTTTAAACTGACTGTTTTTGGGTGATATGATAAAATTTTTTCAGAAATCTAGTTTTTTTTGAGCTCCCGTGGTAAGTTTTCATTTTGCGGATTACTACGTTCTCGCTTTTTCGCGTCGATATCATTACAAAACGATATTTTTTATGGTATAGGGAGGCAAACGATCAAACGTCACTAGATGAAAGCAATCAATGTCGCCTATAGATATTTATAACACTATAGGCAATACATATATGCGTTGATGGCCTTTAAGATATGTTATGAATGCACATATATCTCATTTTTAATAATCATCCATTTATGACATAGTTGTATATCTACAAAACATACACACACACGTACGCGACCGAGTGCGCACATAAACAATTAGCTTAAACACAAAAGTTAACGTTTCATCTTGAATTGTACCTGATTTTTTTCTTTTTATTTAGACTTTATTTCTAGCATGTATATCGTCTTAATTTTCTAATATATATATATATATATATATATATATATATATATATATATATATATATATATATATATATATATATATATATATATATATATATTCTTGAGATAGTAGTAATTAAGTTTACTGTTATACAGAGCTTATATATCATATTATATAATGTATCGTGGAATAAGTTTTTGTTTGCACTTTTCCCGCCAACTTACAACAGTGATGTTCTGTTTTTATTTAATTTTTATAATCTTGTATTATTATCCGTTATATTGTTTAATTGCGGGGTGTATTACACAATATAGTTCGATTAAGGCGTATAAGTGAAGTGATATGAAATAAATACGTATATCGTGATTTTTTAAGTTGACTGAAAAATTCCATAGATGGTTTTGGTAGAATAGCCACCATTTTATCAAGACGTAACGTGACGACCTGACGAGACATTTCAAGAGATGTGATATTATTTCATTTGACACTTGACACTGCTATTAGTTTTAACTAGTTGGCATCAAACAAAAGAAAAGAAAAGATGGGGCTAAGTGGCGGTTGGGGCTTCTCGCCTATGTCCAATAGTGGACTACCGCGGGCTGTTGATTGATTGACTGTATACTGTTTGTTTGTACGTGTTGTTAAAATGGGGGCTATTTTATCATGACGTAACGTGATAAGTTGACGATAACATCAAACCTCTTGAAATATAACTATTTCAAGAGGTTTAATGTTATCGTATTTTATTAATGGAGTCAGGCGTTACTTTGCGGAAATCCATCACTATATGGACAGTCAAAAGTTTTACTTAGCTAAGATCCGCGACAAGCAAAACAATAACAGAAAATTAATAATGTGTGTTTTTCCGTTGGGTTTAGTGGATTTATTTGGAACTTAAACCAAAAACTTTCTCTATGGAAGACAACCGAAAAGTGTTTTCGGTTGTCTTCCGTAGAGTCTACTATACCTGAAGATGCCTCGTGTTGGAGCAAAACACGTGTCGTTTACAAGATGAAAAAGTGATAATGTGTGTTTGGTGTTGTGTATAGTGGTTGGTGGGTGGAGAATTGATGGCCGATTTTCGGTAAGTTTTTGGTTTAAGTTCCAAATAAATCCACTTAACCCAACGGAAAAACACATATTATTAATTTTCTGTTATTGTTTTGCTTGTCGCGGATGTTAGCTAAGTAAAACTTTTGACTGTCCATATAGTGATGGATTTACGCAAAGTAACGCCTGACTCCATTAATAATACGTTTCACAGTCCATCTTTATAATGGATTTCCATAAAGTTACGTTTGACTCCATAAATTACATCAATAAGTTTGTCTTTCGGATTTCTATATTTGTCTGTCGAATTTACCATCAGTACAAAAAGATCCAGTCTCTGCCAACCGCCTTGCGCAGATTGGCTCTCCATCTAGCAAGGGGGCGTCCCACACTATATTTACTGAGTCGCGGTCTTCACTTCAGCACTCGTCTACCCCAACGATTGTCGGTTCTCCGATAAACGAGTCCAGCCCATTGCCACTTTAGTCTGCTAACTTGAAGAGCCACACTCCTGTACGAAAACGGCGTCTGTGGGACGCCGTCCGGCTAGATGCAGCGATGATCTGCCCAAGGCATCCGGCAATGATTAGATGCGTGTAGCCCAAGATCGGGCAAGGGGGCGCGTATTGGGTGAGGTCTATGTCCAGCAGTGGACTGCCGTGCTGATAACGAATGAATAATGAAAAGCGAAAACTGCATAATTATGGTCTTGGACGACGTCGTTGATAAAAACATGCTATAAATAATGCGCATGTATGCATTATATAAAGGAACACAAAATGCATTCATACATTCAAATCCGCTGTTTCACTCACAATCGGTCGAGGTGAATTTTAATGTTTAGAGTTCAATAATCGAACAGTCGCAGCACAAATGAGATCAGAATAACGGTAATAAAATAATTTATTTAATACTTTATTGTAAACAAAATACGACATACAAGAATTAAAAGGAAAGAAGATGTACAAGGGCGAGCTTAACTCAAAAGTGAGTTTTCTTCCAGCAAACCCAGGAGTGAAAGAGAGATAAGATAAGCTATGAGGATAGAAATAAGTGTACAACAGCAAAAAAACATAATAATAGTATACATAACAATACATACTATATAAAACCATACATATATAAACATATAAATATTAATAACATATAATATAATACTATATAAATAAGAGGATACATATATATAATATACACATAAATAATAAATAAATATATACATATATAAATATTTTATACTGAAAGGAAATGTTCTTTAATTCTTCTCTTAAATACATCCAGTGAGAGGCTATCACGTATCGTATGTGGGAGAGAGTTCCACAAGCGCACTGCGTGTACAGTGAATGAGCCACCGTAACGTAAAAAAAAAATAATGGATAATATTATTATTATTGATAATAATATCATTATTATTAATAATAATAATAACATTATTATATATATTTTTTTTTATATTAATAATGGACAGTCAAAAGTTTTACTTAGCTAAGATCCGCGACAAGCAAAATAATAACAGAAAATTAATAATGTGTGTTTTTCTGTTGGGTTAAGTGGATTTATTTGGAACTTAAACCAACAACTTACCGAAAATCGGCCATCAATTCTCCACCCACCAACCACTATACACAACACCAAACACACATTATCACTTTTCCATCTTGTAAACGACACGTGTTTCGCCCCAACACGAGGCATCTTCAGGTATAGTAGACTCTACGGAAGACAACCGAAAAGTCAGTTATATATTAATAATATTGTTAAGAGAAAAATATGTAAATGAAGGTAATAATAATAAAATATATTTTTCTCTTAATAACAATATTATTAATATAAAAAAAAATCTCAATAAAAATATTATTATTACTAGGGTTATTAATCCTTCGTGGCGGGATAAACCAAGCACATGAAGGATTTTGCATCCAAGGAAAGAAAACTTCTCACGATCCTAGCCGTGCACAATATGGCTGCTTTTTGAATTTCGAATTTAACCCACTTACGTAAACCTAACTGGGACAGATGGGCGTCCAAATTTTAAATAATAATAATAAATTATATAATAATAATAAAACTGGGATGTCAAGTAATAGACGCGGGCCACACCGCGAACAAAGCTAGCTCCGTCTCTTTTTATACTTCGGTCCATTACACGAGTGACAGAGCAAAACCAGCGAAGCGAGAGATGACACGATATCGATATGAGCGAATTTTCATTTCGGATGTGGCTAGTGTCTTACAGTCAGACGGTCATTCTTTCACCGCGATGTAGGCGAGTATATCTAGATCCCTAAAATATCAATCTCATACCACACCTGTAATTTAGATGAATAATTAAAGGGGGTAAACAAAGCATTGGTGACAATGTGATCATTCTTACATTAAGATTATTGCAAAACATTTACGACAGGGGAACCTTAAAAAAAAAACATGCATCCTCTTGTCTCAAAGGACAACGCATTCTCAATGCCTACAGTGTTGCAAATGTCTATAGGAGGCATTTGTTGCTTTCCATCTGGCGACACGCTAGCACACTTGCCTCTTGAACCCATAAAAAATTTAGTATGGCCCCTTGGTTAAGCTGAGTGAAGATCTGCACTGATAGAGCGATGAAAAGCAATTATTTGAGGATCCTGATCCATTGCGGGCAATGATTCGCCTTCCTCTGGTTATATTTATGGGCAAATCCTTCTAGCATTGCTAAGGTCCAAATCTGTATTGGACCTTTCCAAGGCTAAGAGGACCTGTATTGCTCCTGCAGTTGGGGTATCCAGATATTTTTTTTCCATTGGATAACTGGCGTCCTAGCTTGTTTATATAAATACGCGGTGTTTCCATGTAAATAATATATGTCCATAAGGCTCCGCAAAACACCTCCGGCAATGCGGATGTCTATAAGCAGGGATCCGCATGATCGTTGTCCTGCTCTGCTATACAAAAAAAAATAGAAAATGAAAGGAACAAATGAAACGAGGAATTTTTCATAGTACTCCTATATACATGCATTATCGAATAAAGAAAAATATTATCCCTACCATATGGTAGACATATCTTTTCGTCACCCATACCTTAGAGCCTGAAGACGAAAGTCTTCGACCAATGTGTCCTACCCGTACGAGAGTACGGGTAGGACACATGCCTACGGCGCCGAAACGTGGACGCTGACAGTCCGTCTGCTTCATAAGCTCAGAGTCGCTCAGAGAGCTATGGAGAGAGCTATGCTCGGAGTTTCTCTGGTAGATATGATTTTGAATGAACAAATCCGCCAGAGGGCTAAAGTCACCGACATAGCCTTTCGAATTAGCAAACTAAAGTGGCAAAAGGCTGGTCATGTTTGTCTGAGATCCGACAATCGTTGGAGAAAACGAGCTGGAGTGGAGACCGCGTCTCGGTAAACGTAGTGTGGGACGCCTCCCGGCTAGATGGTGCGACGATCTGCGCTAAGTGGTTGGCAGAAACTGTAAGCGTGTAGCAGAAGATCGGACTAGGTGGCGCTCCATGGGGGAGGCCTATGTACAGCAGTGGACTGCCGCAGGCTGTTGATGTTGATGGTAGATATAATATATTTCTTTGAATTAGCAGCGGTCTAGTATTGCGGTATTTCCGAACCGATATTAGATTGGAAATTATTTTTATGGGATAGGAAGGCAAACGAGCAGGCGTGTCACCCGATGGAAAGCAATCAACGCCGCCCATAGACATTCGCAGTTTCATATGCATTGCAGATGCGTTGCTGGCCTTTAACGAAAGTGTAGGCTTGTTTTTGAAGGTTCCAATGTCGTACCGCTGGAGGTAGCTGGTTTCACAGGGTAGTGGGCCGTGGAAAGAAGTTCTTGAAGAATGCACCGAACTGGATCGCCACTCATCCAGATGGTGGGTATGAAACTTTAAAATTTTCAAAAACAAACGTATTTTAGTAAAAGTTAGTCGACGCTTTTTTGCCTCTGTTATTGCAGATGTCTATGGCGGCTTAGATTATTTTCAGTACAACACAGTCGCTTGTTATTATTACATAAAATACACAATATGAACGTTCCATTAGTAAAGTTTGGTGTAAATGGTTCGCATAAATTCGGTTAGAGTCGATGTAAAGGAGGCGTCGCATCAATGCAATTATTTTCCGCCACCCACGAGCTGCGCGACCGAGAGGAATAATATAAAAAGAATAACAACCCGATTCATTAGACACACGCGAACGATTAGAAACAGTCCAAGTGTTTCGCGTGAATCATACGAACACCTCGTTAAATATACTAGAATATTTGAATACTGAGCATAATATTCTCAAAGCACTTATTTATTCCCATATATCTTTATACTCCCGAGACTTGGAATGTAAACGAAATTAAAAAAAAATAGGAAAGACGATCTCGAAACTCGAAGATATCTTGGACTGAATTTGGGACAAATCAGTTTTTTCTAGAAAAACATGGTATTATAACACGGTCTTACTTCAGTCGTAAGTCGCTTAAAGCTTGCTTTATATGGACAGTCAAAAGTTTTACTTAGCTAAGATCCGCGACAAGCAAAAAATAACAGAAAATTAATAATGTGTGTTTTACTGTTGGATTAAGTGGATTTATTTGGAACTTAAACCAAAAACTTACCGAAAATCGGCCATCAATTCTCCACCTACCGACCACTATACACAACATTAAACAGTGGTTGGTGGGTGGAGAATTGATGGCCGATTTTCGGTAAGTTTTTGCTTTAAGTTCCAAATAAATCCACTTAACACACACAGGGTGTTGTGTGTGTGTGGTGTTGTCGATAATGGTCGGAAAGTGGAGAATTATTAAGAAAAAGTTTTTCACTAACACACACATTATTATTTTTCTATTTTTGTTTGTTTGTCGCGGATCTTAGCTAAGTGAAAAATTCTGACTGTTCACATATTAATAATGGATTTCCGTAAAGTGACGCATGACTCCATTAATAGAGTAATTAGTCAATAGAGTAATAAGGAGAATAGAAAATAGTATACAGTAATCGATATATCAGAAATCCTGTAATCTATGGATCAGGCATAAAAGACAATACGAGAGGGAGAAAAAATATTAGAGCCAATGGTAAGGGCCGATTCTATGTGGCCAGTGGTGCGTGGCAATATAATGGATGAGTAATAACATTATAGCCTTCTGGCCGCCTTCCTCTAGACGGGGTGGCTGGTTAGGAGCGGGTGGCTCCCTGCCTGGTTCTTGGGCGGGGTCTCCGCGCTGGACGTCTTAACTAGGTACACGCTTTATAACCAATTAGGGACACTTGAAAACGGAATACTGGATCAGTTCCACGCGAGGTTGTGTATTATTAAAAGTATTTTAATCAACCGCTGTTTTATTTTTAATTAACGCTATGTAAAGAATTCCGAAGTCGTTTAAAATATATATATGTATATTTGTATATATGTGTAGATTTTAAATTTTTATATGCGCTTTTCGAACACTAATGAGGAAAAAGTATAATTATATGGACAGTCAAAAGTTTTACTACAAGACAAGACAGAGACAACCGAAAAGTCTTCCGTAGAGTCTACTATACCTGAAGATGCCTCGTGTTGGGGCGAAACACGTGTCGTTTACAAGATGTAAAAGTGATAATGTGTGTTTGGTGTTGTGTATAGTGGTTGGTGGGTGAAGAATTGATGGCCGATTTTCGGTAAGTTTTTTGGTTTAAGTTCCAAATAAATACACTTAACCCAACGAAAAAACACACATTATTAATTTTCTGTTATTGTTTTGCTTGTCGCGGATCTTAGCTAAGTAAAACTTTTGACTGTCCATATAGTGATGGATTTCCGCAAAGTAACGCCTGACTCCATTTATAAAAGTATAATTGATGGTTTAGCTAGCTAAAAAAATAACAAAGAATAAAATCGAGAATATAATATTATATAAAACAATTGTAAGCAAAAATTATTATATTATATTCGATAATATTGATATTCGAAATGAGCAATATAAAACAAAACTGTGGTATATATTCTAAATAGATTAGTATATATACACAAAAATATTATATAAAATGTATTCCTTTTTGATATAATAAAACCAAAATACTTTTTTCTTTTCTAAATAATTCATAGATTTTAACTATATAGAAAAAAATATATATTCAATATACTTTTTTAATAAGCCGTTACAACCTTGTTATAAACGAATAATATTACTATATGTGGGTATATAATAAAATTTGGTACATTAAGTATCTATAATATTGATGAAAAATCAAATATTATTTATATTTGATTTAAAAAAATCACTTTAGTAGATGCCAAATTTTTTGTTATTACGTATTACTTTTTTGAAATACCCACTATTAAAGAGTAGTTACCCTCATTAATTTATTTTTGTGTATACTAATTTGACATAAACTTTCGTGTATTTATTAATAACAATATGTTTTCAATGTCAATATCATCCCGCGGCAGTCCACTGCTGGACATAGGCCTCACTCAAGGCGCGCCACCTAGCCCGATCTTCGGCTACACGCATCCAGTCTTGGCTAGCCTTGCGCAGATCGTCGCTCCATCTAGCAGGGGAGCGTCCCACACTACGTTTGCCGAGACGCGGTCTCCACTCCAGCACTCGCCTACTCCAACGATCGTCGGTTCTCCGACAAACGTGTCCAGCCCATTGCCACTTCAGTCTGCTAACTTGAACAGCTATGTCGGTGACTCTGATATTATTAAATACACACATATGACTACGATAAATGTCTAGATTCAGAATTAATTTAATCTTATTTTATTTATAACTAATATTAAAAATATACACAGATTTGTTGACCACTACTAATCTAAAGCTTTTTTTTTATATCTATATGTTATATGTTGTGTGTGAGCGTGTGTATGTATGAGAGGCAAGGGTGAATATTTAATAATAATAAATAGTTTTATTATACATAGACCTCGCGCATGAGATTTCCGCCGTGTGGCACGTTGATTCAACTGTCAATGTACCCATAGTGGTCTCTGTGAATGGACTTATCGGTAAAAATTTGGACGCCCATCTGTCCAAGTTAGGTTTAGGTAAGTGGGTTAAATTCAAAATTAAAAAAGCAGCCATATTGTGCACGGCTAGGATCGTGAGAAGGTTCCTTTCCTTGGAAGCATAATCCTTCGTGTGCTTGGTTTATCCCGCCACGAAGGATTAATAACCCTAATGATAATATTATTTTTATAGATTTTTTTTTATATTAATAATATTGTTATTAAGAGAAAATTATGTAAATAAAAGAGAATATAAATAGTTTTATTATTATTGATAATCTTTATTATTTTATTATTGATAAAATCATTGATAATCTATCCGTATTAGGATAAGTATTTGTATGGTGTATACCATACAAATATTTATCCTAATGCACGTAGATATCATATTTGAAGTGGTAGAGCCACGCTGCAGACGAATACTTTGTCAAAAATGGTATATTTTTTGTCTGTAGCATGAATGAAGAAAACCGGCGTTTGAGTGGTAGTTTAACTATCGCGCTTCGTCCGGTGAGTGGTTGAGTTCCGGAGGCCTAACCCTCTTCCCTCTCCCGCTTTTGCACTGCCTATGGCACTGTGGATGTTCATGTTGATTGCTTACCATTAGGTGAAACGTCTGCTCGTTTGCCTTCCTATACCACAAAAAAATCAAAGCCATAAATGCGATTCATAAATCGATAATTTTTCTCTGTGCCTCAATTACGATTATCATGTATCTAATTGCTCGTTTTACGTCCGTTTGTTTCGATTAATTAATAATGAAACAATATCGATTCATTCCAAAAAACCACCATAGACGATTAAAATCGTCAAAAATGATAGATCTTATCAAGAGAAATAGAGCTATTTTGATTTTTGAACAATCGAAATAGGTGCGAAATTTGGTAACCGTGGTTTCCAATAGCGTGTTACTTATTATTGAGAATTATTGTGAAGCTGTTTAAAATAAGCGCATTAAAACTAAGCAATGAGCAGAGAATGAAAGAATTAATCTGTGAAATACCTATACAAAACGTAAAATTAATTAATGAGTATAAATTTGTAGTGCAAACACCTCATCCAACTATCTTTCACGCTTTAGGCCACTGATCGTATACAATTATGTGCCGATAAAACGTACAATTTGCCTTTTATCGTTAATTTTAATAAATTGAACCTTACGCCTTGGGAATAAGAGTGTTGGACGCTGCACATACAAATTGGCATAGGCTGGCTCCGAAATATCGGAATGGTGTAAGAAGGCCATTAGCAATTATAATAGGTAGTGTCCCCGGGCGGGGGCAAAGTGCCTGCTCATTAAGGGCACGAAGCCTCCGGCGGAGCCTTATTGACGGTTGCTTTAATTTTGGCAAGCCATTTCTATATTTCACTTGCCATTTCAGTTGTGTAATTCTATACAATGTCGCATTATTACTAGCAAGAAGTCTATTTCGTTAAACGCCATAATTGACGGAGCCAAGCGTTATTTGCTGTTGAAGCGTTTGAATGATGCGTGTGTGTTTGCGAAGACGTTTATAGAAAATTAGTTACCGAGATTGGTCAGAGTCAGTATGTTTACTTAGCCAAGATCCGCGACAAGCAAACAAAAATATCCAAATAATACCGGATGAAGTGGATTTACGGGGAACTTAAACTAAATCTTACCGAAAACGCGGTCGTCAGCAGCTCTCCACTTCCCGCCCACTGTCAACAACAACAAACACACACCACCACTCTTCCACAATGCACACGACACGTGTTTCGCCTCAGGTATAGTAGACTCTACGGAAGACAACCGTTAAGTTACTTAATTTATTTTTCTATTTTTGTTTGCTTGCCACGGATCTTAGCTAAGTAAACATTCTGACTGTCGACGTTGTAATGGATTTCCTCAAAGTAACGCCTGTCTCCATTAATATATACTTACCGAGGAACAGTCATTAGAAAATCCTCCAACACTTCGCCGTGGTCACTAACATTAACAAAGTTAAACACAGAATACCACTCTTCACTGTATCGGCCATGTGATAAAAATTATAGACATTAAATATGTCAGAATGATGATAATGATTTAGTTTGAGTTCCTTAAATCCACTTCTTCCAGTAAAAACCACACATTATTGAAGTGAAAACTTCTATAGCCGCGTTACACGACTTTGGGTAGAGAAAAAATCTATGGGTTCGCGTCAGCAACATGCTAATTCTTAAGGTATATTACTAAAATATTAACATTATTTCTATATTACTTATTTATTAAAAATATTATTATTAATTTAAATTATTTATATATTATTAAAACTTCAACTTTTATTTACTTATATAATTTATATAATATTACAATTAGTTTAAAATTTCTAAATACAGTTTTAAGTTTTCACTTCTGTCGGCAGTATTCGTGATTGCTTCCGATTTATTTATTTTGTTTGTTTGTCGCGGATCTTAGCTAAGGAAAAATTCTGAATGTCACCATAAATTATGAGAAAATTTCTAATAAAAATTGATTGAAATAATTATAAGTTTACTGCGATCGAATTACGAATCACGATTGAATCACATCTATCTGGTGAGACACGTTTGAATCCATTACTACATTTCCAATATTAGCTGACGTAACAAACATCAGTCGATTTATGTGCACGGCGTCCCACTCTTCTTTTGTTCTATTCTAGTCTGTGTTAGTTGTTTGCACGTCGCAAATGGGATAGATGTCTCAAGTAATAGTTGAGCGATCGCCATGGGGAGCTAAGTCTCGCCGTGGAGACCATCCACCCAATGTGTATATCACAGCATCCACCGCTAATTGAATCCTGCAAGACAAGGCCACGTCGAGTGCCTTCCAATATTTGCAAACCACTTGACACAATGCACCAAGTGTTTAACTAATTACTTCACAACATTCGGGCGTGCGCAGCAAGCCTGTGGGAAATCGCAAATGTCTTCACATCTATCCCCGCAATTCACAACAGGAGCATGTGCAACTATCAAGAAAACAAATAGGGAATCCCATGCAGCAAATGGTGATGGTTTGGTTTATATAATAAAACGACATTAAAACTGCTGTACCAAATCAGTTGACGTTTGTGAACTAAGTTACGACCTGTAATGCACGAAGGCAACAAGTATAACGTAGGTAAGTCAAAAATATCAGCTGGCAAAAATGGTGTAGAAACTACATTCTTCTTCTTCTAAGAGTGCCTCTCCGACTTGCGAAGATTGGCAGCCAATTCAGCACAAAACTCCTCCTCCTTCGCGAGGTGCAGCACTTCTGGACCACTCGCTATCCCGGTCCACTCGCTGATATTACGTAGCCAAGACTTTCCTTTTAGACCAATTTGTCTTTTGCCCGCGACTTTTCCCATCACGATCAGTTGCAGCAACTTGTGCCTGTCATGTCACATGATATGACCCAGGTAAGCAACTTTTCTACCTTTGACGGTCTGCAAAAGTTCACGTTTTTGCTTGACTTGTCGGAGAACCTCTTCATTGGCCACTAAAACTAAATTGAAACTATATGGAACACCTTTGATGGTGAAATGATTTGAATGGAATTAATAGATGATATAACGGAAGAGCGATGGTGGGGCAGTAAAGGGGCCCCACCATAATATGTAAGTAATATCACTACAACACATTTCTACGCCTTTGGTACGGTGGTTTCAGGGGTTTAAAGGATCAGCTCCTATCCCATTCCTTCACTTTACCTCCATCCCCCCTCTTTCGTGTTATTAACGATCAAAGAAACAAGTTGTCACCGCAAAACGGACGACTTGTAAAATCCCACATGTTTAACTTGAAGTATCTATACGAAAATAAATCAAATTGTTTTGGGGTAACCCGATACAGTATTTCATCAGTCAATAGGCTGTGGGAGACACCCACGTGTGAAGGCAGAGCCACTTCAAACGTTGTAGCATGTAATACGATCTCGGCACAATTAGATACCACTAAACAGGAGTCTCATTTCGTGTGACGTATCGGATATTGTAATTGTATAATAGGTTAGGGTAAAAGAATAAATATATAATAGATAAATAAAAAAAATTATCCGTGATACCTTTTTTTAAATTGACACTTAAATAATATTTTTATAAATTGTACAAAATAAACAAAAAGAAAATAATTTAAAATTAAAAAATGTTACAAAATTGAATGCTAAAATTGAATCTTAAATAATATTATATTGTACAAATAAACAAAAGAACGACCGATTGGCTCAGTGGCGGGGCCCTCCGCCCACGGAGTCAATGATCGTGGTTCGATTCCTGCATCGGAATAAATATATTATAGATTTATACATATTTATTCCGACTCTGGTAACCCCCCAATCCGCATTTCCTTCCTTCTCTATCCTTTCTCTTTCTCTCCGCCAATCCACGGTCTGCTGTGCCAAAGGATGCGTGGCTAAGGGCGAGCTTAGTCGCAAGCGAGCCGACCGTCCCGGGATCGGCCTTACCTCAGCATACAGGGCTCTGCTGGGGCTTACCTCCATCCTCCCTTGCGGCACGTGGGATTCACTAAGACGAATTTTATATACCTCAATTTGTTGAAAAATGACGGCGATGTGGTTCGCCACCCATCACGTCCTGATTCTCATGAGAGTGAGAAGCGATCAATGGAGAGCCGTTACGCTGCGATGAAATGGTAGCGGATGGAGCTCTGTCCTATGTCCCCGAAGTGGGACAGAGGGCGTCCACAGTGCTTCTCCATTGCGATCGGTCATGAGGGACGCGCTTCACTTCAGACCACGTCAGCCCGATGGATTACATCGCGGCCGCTATGGAGCACTTCCAGGTGTGTTTGGGTCGGCCTCGCCTTTCCCTTGAGGAGTACAATCCAGCGCCTGTCTGGGAATGTGATCGATGTTCCTACAGAGATTTATGGTCTATGCAAGTCCACTTGCGGCGCAAGATTTGTAGAAGGATCGCGAAGAAGTCCAGCGGTGGATTTGTACTATTATTTTGACTGATTATTCACTCAACACGTTAAGTTAGGACGTAACAGAATGCAACATCAGTGTTCGATGTCTAATTACGACCACCGAAAAAGATCGCGAAGTCAAACGGCCGCGGAGGAAATCTGACGAGGAACAAGTGGCCAAAACGACCGACAGTGTATTAAACTGCTTGTTATTACAATTTGTCACCACTTAGCGCCGAAACAACGCGGCGCCTCTGAAATCCGACACCCGCCTGTGAAACAATCGCCGCTGTACCATTCGCTACTTTAGTGCTATCGAAATAGGGGCTACAATCGCAACGTAGCAGTATGCCAGTGTCAACCCAGTGAACAGTCGGCACTTGTCTAAAAATTGTCAGAAAAAGCGGCGCTTCCTCGCAAATGTTGCAAGTTACCGAGAACCTTTGCCGCGCGGAGACACCGGGTACCTACCGAATGAAAGTTAAGGAGTACGCGCCAGGAGTGTACCTCAGGGTGGAGAGCATCCACGAGTTTGTGATTCAGTTGGCTCGGAAGATGTCCGATCGAGCCGAAAATGGACCACACCCACACCTAAATAATTTTGCTCCCCTTCACGCACGTCCGCTCCCACGCGAAAATCCTCCTGTCGCCGCCTGGCTCCCGCGAGGGAAGAGAGCCAGCGATGTACCCAACGTAGGAATAGATTCAGCCATATCTCGACGACGCGAAGTCGTTAAAGGACGCCCAAAAGCCGCTAGGAACAGCGGCATCTAGGATCGGGGGGCGGTTGTCCCATTGAGTTGTTGCACGAGCAGTGGGGTTCATCCCAAAGGCGCGATCCCACACCTCTGCGCGGGGTGTGGACGTCCCCGATTGATTGATTGATTGATTGATTGAATGCCAGGAGTATATTTTGGTGGCCGTCAGAACTGTCATAGTCGCGACACATCCCATCGGAACTTGAGAAAAACTCACTGCTGTACTAAAGAATTTTACAACCACAAAAGATAGAATATTATAGATTTATTTCATATTTATTGAATCACCAATAGGGAAGATAATGTATTGGGTTGTCCGGAAAGTTCGTGTCGATACTTTGGGACAATTGAAACGCAGCTCATTTATATATTGATTGATGATATACATTTATTAAATTATATAGGTACTATTCTGCTAATTGATGTAATGTCGAGCGTGGGTTGTTCGACTCTGTTCTAATCATATATTCGTCTGTGGTGGACGACCTACCTGGGCGTTATTGATCTTCCAAGTCGAAATTTCCAGCTTTAAACCGAGCAAACCACTTTCGCGCAGTTCTTTCGGCTATAGCATCCTCGCTATAAACAGCACATATCTTATTTGCCGCTTGTGTGGCTTTTTTGACCTTTCGGAAAAAGAAAAGCATTAAATGACTATAATGCACTTTGTTTGCCACCATATTCTAAGGTGTACAAAACTGATAAAAATTAACGAATCGAAACCAAACTTTTTTCCAAATATGTCTGAAGCTATCTCTTTTAGAATATGTACACATGTCATTTGTCGGGTCTCTCGCGCTACCTACCGAAAATCGGCACGAACTTTCCGGACAAACCAATATAATAAACGGAAGACCAACGGAGAAGTGGAACGACTGCATTAAAAAGAACATAGTGGCGATGGTATGATAGAAAGGCAGGCGAGCAGGCGTGTCACCCGATGGAGAGCAATCAATGCCGCCCATAGGTATTTTCAGCGCCATTGGCATCGCTGAAGCGTTGACGGTCTTTGGGAAATGTAAATTTGTTTTTTGAAGGTTCCAATGTCGTATGAGAAGTACCGCAGGAGGTAACTGCTTCTAAATGCAGTGGTGCGTGGAAAGAAGTCTCGGGAGGAACGCACCGTACCGTATCGCCATTCTTGTGTCATATCTTGTTATAACAAGGCTCTGTGCAACTTCTCGCGATGTACAATTATTAAGGCGTAATCTGTCACAGGTCGAAGCCATTTGTCTGTTGTAACTTTGATCAAAATCCTTGAGATATATCATTATTCAGTAATAAACTTCAACAAGCTGTGTATGTGATGATTAGTATGCATAACAGCGCCATCTATTTTCTTTTTATCGTATTATTAAATAACAAATCGACGCTGCTTATTATCCTCATCAGGGAGGAGGTCCGGAGGATGAGAATCCTTTAGGAGAACAGGTGGCGGTGATAAACCTTTTTTGTGTTGTACGAGCATTATACTAGCATCAGGTCGGCCACATTCCAAATAAGAAATAGAACAAGACGCAAGCAATTTCTCCGAGATGCAATTTTTTCGTAAAACGATGACTATCGTGAATATAAAATAATGTATTCTCTACATTAGGGCAATAGTGAGGTTCTTACACAAATATGAAACGACCGCGTATCTTTGTATTTCTCAATGACACAACAGTAAGAGAACATCTGAATAATTCTTTGAGCAATCTTTAATAGTACAGTCTGCACGGTTATGGAATTTGTTGTTCCACAAATTCCATAACCCTGGCGAAGTCTCTACCGATTTTCAAAAAGCTTGCCAAAATCTATGTATCTTTTTTTTATTTACGGTTACTCATATTTATGTATACTTATATTTTTACTTATGGCTATTTATTACCTTTGATTATTATTGTGTTTTTCTATCATCCTAACGAAAACGTATCACCAACTTACATCAAATTATCTTTATAACACTATCCATCCTGCGGTTGCCTCGAGGCAATCGCTATTAGCGATAAGACCGCCATTTGTATATAAATATTATATAATAGAATATATCTGTCTATATAGAACAAATATAATATATAGAACGTTCAGAGAGAGAGAGGTGCTCATCGGAACTTATTGAACTGCATCATAATGGATCGCCATTCATCCAGATGGTGGGGATGAAAAATATAGGGACTATATACATGTAAAATATATCCGAATTAGTAATGATTAGTGCATTGATTAGAATTTGATTTTATTTTATTATGACATGGTCCAGTACAGGGGTTGTCAAACTATTTTGATCGTCAACCCCTATATAATTTTTCGAAAACCTCATCGAGCCCCCCAAAAAATTAATATCCATTTATGTATTTACAATAAAAATATCTATTAGATACTTTGTACATTTATCTTATGATTTTAAAGATTAATTAAAGTAATTTTACATTGTTACATTTTACAGTTTTTATAGTTTTAAATACCCTTATTTAAATATCTTAATATTTTTTAAATAATAAATAAAGTAACAGATTTATTGCTTTTTAATTAATGTTAATTTAAATCAATCTTGTTTCACGTGTCCTAAAAGTTTCAAAAAAGAACTTGTGTTAATTAAGGGTTTGAGTTTTAGATCTCGTGGACCGCCAAAATTACTTTTAATTTAATTCGACCCCAAGGGGTCGATATCGACCATTTTGGGAATCACTGGAATAGAACGATGCCACTGAAAAGTGTAACTGTGAAAATAACCTCAGAGAGAGAGAGTGGGCGCCGCCGGTTGCTGATTTAAATGGTACATAAGCTTTGTGTTGGGTACATAACGAGGACCCCTAATATCCAAATTAAAAATGGCGGCTTCCGCTAAACAATAGCAATGAAAACGGCCATCGCACTGCGAACGGCATTGTTTTACAAACAATAAAAGCTATGCGGCCATGATGGTGAAATGTCAAATGTACCCCGCGGTGTTGCAAATATGAAATTCGCGCGCAAAAATGGCGGCGAAGGCAATCATTACAAATGGCTGCCGGGGGTGACTCAGGTGTTTGGCACTCGCGTTTTCAGACCTTTGGGGCTGCAAACAACGCACTGTGAGACCGACCGGGGGCCCCTTGTCTTACCAAATCACAACAACTAGAGCAAACACATTACATAATTAAGTAATTCGAACACCCCAAGCCATCCGTCATCTCGACCTCTCTAATTTGCATTTAACGGGATATTTCCCAAAACCTCACGTCCTACCTCAGCAAATTCTTTTTGAAGGTCAACACCAAAAGGTCACATCCGATTAACAGAGCATTAGGAAAAAGCACTTTATGCGAGGGCAATGAAAGTCGAATTTGCAACGACGCGTGTATTGACATATGATTTGTTGTATTGGCCCGATAAGGCGACTGCGCCGTAACGTTTGGCGTTTGGCGGATTCATTACTGAGACAAAAGCGGGGAGCGCTGAGACGGGCGGGGAGGGACACAGGAGGGATCCTCTCCCTCACGCCTGAAGCCACCTCGAGTCACTTTCCTAAATCAGTGGCACATATCGGTCGGTATTAGTTTTAAGCCTACGAAAAAACATCCGCGCCGTGAAAAAATACACTGTGTTCTCTCAAAGTATATATGCATATCGTCTACCCTTATTACCAGGTACATTGTAAGAGAAAATTCTCTTACATACATACTGCCTTGTACAGGGGTGGTCAATCCGATTGGGCGGCTATTAGTTCTAATATAACTTTAATATAAAAATGCACGTATATGTAGTTTATTCTATCATGATTTGGAAAAGAACGTGTTTGGTGACAATGCTCCTCTTCAATCGTTCTGTGAATTGAATCACAAGTAAATAAAAAATAACAAATCTGTACAATATTGTCTAGTGTATGTTAATGTTATATTTATCTGTAATTAGGGTTACAATTTATATGTTGTACGAATTAATTAGAATAATGTATGTTAATTGTTGATGGTCCACAAATAGATTTAAAAATAAATAATAAATTTTTGTATACGAAGTGTGTATTGAACGAGCCATGTCGTACTTGCCTTTAAGATAAACGAGAACAACAAACACCCAGACACATAATAAGACCTTTGGGTCATAGAAATATTTATCATCATATGGGAATCGAACAAACATTACTCAGAAAGCACTCGTTGCGCTATTGTCCCATCTTGGTCATGCTATAAAACACAACCAAAACAAGTAATATAAAAAAAAATCAATTCCTACTTTTATATCTTGTACATGATTTGTTTTCTCCAAAATACAACTAATATTAATAAAGTTAATATTCAAAAGTCAAAAGTTTTACTTAGCTAAGATCCGCGACAAGCAAAACAATAACAGAAAATTAATAATGTGTGTTTTTCCGTTGGGTTAAGTGGATTTATTTGGAACTTAAACCAAAAGCTTACCGAAAATCGGCTATCAATTCTCCACCCACCAACCACTATACACAACACCAAACACACATTATCACTTTTCCATCTTGTAAACGACACGTGTTTCGCCCCAACACGAGGCATCTTCAGGTATAGTAGACTCTACGGAAGACAACCGAAAAGTGAGTCTTCCGTAGAGTCTAACTTTTGACTGTCCATATAGTGATGGATTTCCGCAAAGTAACGCCTGACTCCATTAATAATAATAAATTTAATTTAATTTATGAATTAATATTTGAAAGAACTGTATTAAAATCTAGTGTCATTCATTACAAGTTTAAAAAAAATGTATTTGAACTCGAGTGGATGAATAATAAAGTATTTTATTAGAGATTGAAAATTTAAACAATATATATATAGGGAGAGTGTGATACAATAATGAGAATTGAAAAAAAAATCTTTAAACTCATATCTCGGCAGAAACACGAAGAACAAACTCACTCGGAACAAAAACTTAACGCTATGTAAATAAATAGTAACTGGATCCGGGAATTGGAACCGTCCGGATACGGAAAACGCTACCATGCCATTGGGGTCTGCACTAGTTGTAAAAACAATCATTATGCTAGTCATTTCAAATAGTTTTTGCTTCTGGTTTTTTTAGCCTTTTAGCTTACCTATACATAGCTGGTTCTACCGTGTTCCGATGAACTATTTGGATTGATACCTATCGTTATAATACACTACCCATCAACCCCATGCAAAACCCACAAAGAACACATCTAAATAGCAGCAGGCAAAGCAGGAAAAATGAAAATCAATGGTATTTGATAATATTTAAAAGTAACTTACTTTTCTGGGAGTTCTACTTAAAGGAAAGTATTACTTTAAAATGACTATTATATAGTTGTTTATTATAATAAATTATAAAAACATATTATTAAGATAAATATTTATTATGGTTATTTATGAATAGTTACTTATTATTTAAAATAATTATTCATAATTATTGTATAGAAAAATTTGTGCCGCTGATTTTCACTGCCATATAACTCGCCACACAGAAAAGTTTCATCCCAACCATCTAGATGAATGATGATCCAGTGCGTACGCTTCTCTTGAACCTCCTTTCCACCACTAACCTGTGGAACCAGCTGCCTCCAGCGGTTTTAGCCACCGATTGCGACATTAGAACCATCAGAAAACAATTCCTGTGGCACTGCGGATGTCTATGGGCGGTGTTGATTGCTCTCTATCGAGTGGCACGCCCGCTCGTTTGCCTACCTATCCCACGAAAAAATATATAATAAAATATTTATATATAACTTACGTGTCCGCTAACTAAATTAACGCTTTATTGCGATTGTAAACCAAATTTTTTTCTCATTTAATTAGACTAAGCTTTATTGTAATATTTAACAAGAATTTTAGTAAGGTTATACCCAAAAAAAAATTGTCTGAAATTATTAATTATTATTATTCTTATACATACATTTTGTATTCTCCCCTCTGTGGGGGAGGGGGGGGGGGTAAAGAAGCACAAGCAAGTATTTAAAATGACCCTTTTTTTAATTATTAATATTTTTATTTTACGTTACGGATGTGGATAATAGGGTCGGTAGGGGGAGACCAAAGAAGGAAGGCATACCTTGACCATATTGCCGAAGTTAAGAAAGGCCAGGTCAAAAGTACCCTTAACCGGCGGGCTTGTATGAAGAGAGCGATGTGTGTGGATGAAGCAAAGAGAGTGTGACGAGATCGTAGCAGATAGAGATCTATGGTTTCTGCCTACCTCTACAGGTAACGAGTGGGGCGTGATGATGGGTATGTATGTATTATAAAATTATTAAAACAATAATAATATTTTAATTTTCAAAATCTATTACAGATTTTATATACAGATATTTTTAGACCCCTACGGGAAACGAGGGAGGCGTGATGATGTGTATGTCTGCATTATGTATTATAAAATTGTTAAAAAAATAATAGTATTTTAATTTTCAAAATCTATTACAGATTTTATATACAGATATTTTTCGACCCGCGATTAAAATTTGTTCTCTCTCTCTCTCTCTCTCTCTCTCTATGCAAATAAAATCTAAGACTGTAAAAAATAGTGCGAATAAATAAAAGGATGACACTTACAACCCCGCAAGGGGATTCCCCAACAACACCGGGGTGCTGTTTACAACAACAACACGCGCACAAATATTTACGAGAATCGAATCCGCGATCTTCAAATATGTATGTACTTACTCGAATAATTGTTTTAGAACAAACACTCCTTTTGCCCTCTCAGTAACTTCACAGTGGAGGGAAATATGTCGCGTTGCCAATTTGCACACATCATTAATATCTACGCAAAAAAAAAACAAAACAGCTTGTGTGTATATATGTGTGTGTGTGTATGTATATACTTATATATTTGCTTATGTTTGTTTATTAATATTTTTTTTCTATCTTCTCTATCATTATAATGATATTGTATCACCAAGCTACATCATCTGTTAACTACATCATCAGGTTGTCTGGTAGAAATCGCTATTAGCAACAAGACCGCCATTTGTATATGAATATTACAATCAATAATTAATTGTATGGCTTTGTTTTTTGTGTACAATAAACAATATATTTATCTATCTAAATGACCTAGATGTCAAAATATTTTATTGCATTTCGAGATCAGAAAAAAATGCTGCAACGAACGGTCTGAGTCTCGCAACTCGACGACCAATAGAAAATTTTGTACGGCGTTGAAACTGTTTGTTATTGTGTCAGATTGAAGTTTTTCAGAATTTTTGAGTTTTTATTTTTCCGTATATAGTTTTATGGTTTTACTGTATGGTTTTCATATCGTTTATGGTGTAACCTGAGAAATAGAAGTCTCCTCCAATTGTATAGAGAAAATGTTTCCATTGGATAAAGCAGGAATGGAACGAAAGGTATATCATCAGTTAAATTGTATAATTTTGGAGGCGTATTGTATATACATATATTGTATAATACTTGTATGACGATTGACTTAGTGGCGGGGTCTCCCATCTACGGAGTCAATGGTCACGGGTTCGATCTCCGATCGTAATAAATGTATGTATGGCCTACAGATATTTATTCCGATTCTGGTAGCCCCGCCAATCCGCATTGGACAAGCGTGGCGGGTTAACGTCTTTTGCTCCAGAAATTGAGAGGCCCGTGCTCAGCAAAGGGACATATGGGCCGTGAAAAAAGAGAGGTGTACAATATAGTTCAATTAAGAAGTACAAGATGAGTGATATGAAATAAATGATTGTATCGTGATTTCTAAAGCTAACTGAAAAAGTCCATAGGTTGCTGACTAGTACATCACAAGATATTTGATGTTATTATGTTTTATTTGACACCAACAATAATAGGTAGAGCCACGCTGCAGACGAATACTTTGTCCAGAATGGCACATTATTTGTCAGTAGCATGAATGGGCCGGCTCGTTCGGGGAAGTACCACACTCTCGCAGAAAACCGGCGTCTGAGTGGTAGCTTACCTACCGCGTTTCGTACGGTAAGCGGCTGAGTTCAGAAGGCCCAACCACCCCCCTCCATCTACCCCTCCCCCTCCCATTCTCACTCCCATAATGACACTTTCCTTAAAGGTCGGCAACGCTTCCGCACTGCCTATGGCGCTGTGGAAGTCTATGGGCGGCGTTGATTGCTTTCCATCAGGTGCCACGTCTGCTCGTTTGCCTTCCTATCCCATAAAAGAATGTGTGTATAGTGACTTCTTGACTGATAAAGTCCATAGTTTATTACATTTTATTTGACACGAGCATAATAGTTATAGCTAATTGACATCAAAGATGAAAAAATTATGGGATACTAGCCTTTGCCCGCGGCTATGTTCGTGTGGAATTTGGTCTGCCACATTTAGTTTCGTAACAGATCATTTTAAATAAATACATATATATTTTTTTTACTTAATTTATGGTTCACGATTTTGGTCATAGTGGCTTCTACATAAAAGGTAGATATATGCTGTGGCGGACTTTTATTTAGAACTATTCAAGACAAACAATCCTACGGTACATCATCTTTGTGTAACTCCAATGGTTTAGGCAGCGTACGCCAAGATAGCTCTCAGAGGCCACTTTTCCGACTGAATTGACATGTATCGTTATATTACAACCAAAAGAATTACATAAAATCATTACAAATTGTAGCCTATATGTTATTCCGATGTATAACCTATATTATTGTGAAGTTTCATCCAAATCTGTCCAGCAGTTTTTTCGTGAAAGAGTAACAAACATACATCCATACTCACAAACTTTCGCATATATAATATTAGTAGGATTTGAACTCACCAGTGAGGTGCGGCTGCGCCGAGGGACTGTAGGGGCCCTTCATCTGCGGGAAACCTGTGGACGAACAATTACATTAATTGAGCACTAAACAATTACGAAAGGAATTCCAATTTAAAGCGACGCCGCGCGGGCAGGTAGCCACGGACGGCCGGGGGCGGAGGCGCTTTCCCAGGGCAGACGAATCGCAACGATTTGCAAGCAAAATACTGATTCATTTAACTAATCTAGATTGTTACATTTCTTCAGGGAACGGTAAGTGTGCGGACGGATCCAATTCAATTTCGCTCGCTGCGCTTGTATTCACCATTTTTTTAGCTTACGCGCGCTTTTATTTTAATGAACGAATGACAAACGAATGAACTAATGAGTGATTCAATAAGCGAATGAATGAATTATACTTTTATTTATGACACATACACAACTTTAAAAGAGAATTGAACGATTTAACAACGAAAAACAACAGTTTGAAAAATGATAGGAAAACAAAGCATACAATGTTATATACCTGTGTACTAGGGTGATGTCATAAAGGGCTCTCACACAGCACAGGCCGTGATGATACATGTGGTCATGGAAGGGTACCGACCCTTCCATCCTCACAGGGGAAGACCAAGGAGAAAACACCTTGACCAAATTGTCAGTTCTTAAGAAAGGTCAGGACAAAAGTGCTCTTAACCGTAGAGCTTGTATGAGGAGAGTGACACTCGTCACTCTCCTCATACTCTCCGGATCAACAAGAAAGTATGCCGAGATCGTAGCAGATTTGTGGTCTCCAGGTAGAGACGACAGATCTGCTAACACAGACTATAGAACTTTACGGGAAATAGGCATGACGATGTGTATGAACATACATATATGTATGTGAACTTTGTTAATTACATAAAAACCCTACAAATAAGAGTGTGGATAAATGAGCAAAGCCTATCACTAATACACATACACACACACACATACACATGTATGCATTAGCCAGTGAGAAACGAAATAAACCTAACTCATTACAACGTAAGTGTCCGCGTGGAAATGAATAAAATCATTGAAGCTCTCCCTCGTAGGACACAAGAGCCGAGCGGAGCTAGGGGTAGGACCACTCCGCGATGTAACTACCATAGAAACCAATAATAAGTTAGTAGGCATAACCACTAGAACACGACGAACAATCGAAACATTCCCTCCGCGTGAAACCTACACGCAGGAAAACTACACCCGCCCACGCGAGTGATTCCAATTAATAAATCACAGTCACAACCACGGCTTATTATATAACGAGCCACGAGACGAGAGACTGATCCAATTATAAGTGTTGCCTACTTTCTGTACGTGTTTTGTAGATCGCTAGTTCAACGCTGGTTCCCGCGCTGCGCCTACTACAATGCGACCGTGTCTATTATGACAGCTCGCCAGTTGACATCACGTCATAATGGCGGCGCTAGTGACGCCGATTTATTATCTGTGCGAATTCATTTGACAGCCGTGAGTGGACTTTTAGCGGGAGCTTATTGATATTGTGTGCTTTTTATTGTCAAAAACTCATTATCAATTTATTTGGGATGTGAGAATAGTATGCTTAGATGATTTTAGCAAATAGATACAATGGACTGGTTTTTTTATGGCATAGGAAGGCAAACGAGCAGGCGTGTCACCTGATGGAAAGCAACCAACGCCGCCCACAGACATCCGCAACGCCATAGGCAGTGCGGAAGCGTTGCCGACGTTTAAGGAAAGTGAAATTATGGGAGTGGGAATCTGAGGGGGAGTGGGAGAGGGAATCGGAGGGGGAAGAGGAGGGTGTTGGGCCTCCGGAACTCAGACCGTTCACCGAACGAAGCGCGGTAGACAAGCTCGCCGCTCAGACGCCGGTTTTCTGCGGGAGTGTGGTACTTCCCGGGGCGAGCCGGCCTATTCATGCTGCAGACAAATAATAAGCCATTCTTGACAAAATATTCGTCTGCAGGCTCTACCACTAGAAAAAGGAAACTGGTGAAAGAAATTTACGTTACGGATGCGGATGGAAGGGTACCGACCCTTCCTTAAAGGTTTGACACTTTCCTTAAAGGTTGCCTATGGCAACGCGGATGTCTATGGGCGGCGTTGATTGCTTTCCATCAGGTGACACGCCTGCTCGTTTGCCTTCCTATCCCTTAAAAGGATAATAAATCTATGATAGTTGATATTAGTGTTCCGCATGACAAGAATCTCATCAATGCTTATTATTATCGTAATTAAGGTCGTTATTCCCAAAAAAAAATATCATTATCCCCTTTACTCTGTTTTGATTGGATTTAAATGTGAATTTAATGTAAAACTTTTTTAAACCTATCAAATTTCCGTAGATTACACACACACACACACACACACACACACACACAAAAAAAAACAATAAGAACAACAGAAATTGCGCGCTGTAATCGAATCGGGACAGACTAAATCGAATTTCGCGAGCCCATAGACAATGAGGCGAGACAATCGAACGCTAAGACAGCCCCGCATTCAGCCGGGCCGACGTGTTCCTATTATTTTTTCGTATTTCAAACGCCCGTTTAAGCCGATTGTCGTACAAATTTAACAATATTAAACGCGGGGAGAAAAAAAAAAATCACAAAGACGGTGTAAAGACTTCCTCAATTACGCGTGGAGTGATGGATAAATAAATAAATGAATTGGTGCGTGTAATGGGGGTATTGTGTGCTTGTCCGGACTTGGGTTGACCGTTTTGCTGACTCATGCACTTGAAACGGCATGATGGCGCGGGTAGAGAGAGACTCGGACGAATTCAGATGTCATCGTTATATTCTAACGGATAGCGTTGAGCTATAGGACCATAGATCTGAACTAAGAGAACTATAGATCTAAACTTAGAGAACTATAGATCTAAACTAAGAGAACTATAGATCTAAAGTAAGAGAATTCTAGATCTGAACTAAGGGAACTCTATAGTTTTATTTAGATCTATATCTAAACTAAGAAAACTATTGATCTAAACTAATAGAACTCTAGATCTAAATTAAGGGAACTATAGATCTAAACTAAGAGAACTATAGATCTATTCTCTCATCTCATTACTGAGGATCGTGATAATAGAACTCCTCAAACGGACTTTCGTCTCTTTTATGGTCCTACGTCCCCGAGGTGGGGCAGAGGGCGTCCACAGTGCTTCTCCACATAGGACCATAAGAAGAATTCCTATTTTTTAATTATTTATATATAAAGAACATAGCAAAGTTGGAAATTTTCTATAAAGAATATATAGCGAAGCTGGGTATTATCTATAAAGAACATAAAGCGAAGCTGGGTATTTTTTATAAAAACAGCAAAACTGGAAATTTTCTATAAAGAACAAATAGCGAAGCTGGGAATTTTCTATATAGAACATATAGCGAAGTTGGGATTTTTCTATATAGAACATAAAGCGAAGCTGGGTATTATCTATAAAAAACATAAAACGAAGCTGGGTATTTTTTATAAAAACAGCAAAACTGGAAATTTTCTACAAAGAACAAATAGCGAAGCTGGGGATTTGCTATATAGAACATAAAGCGAAGCTGGGAATTTTCTATATAGAACAAAAAGCGTAGTTGGGAATTTTCTATGGAGAACAAAAAAAGACGAATTGTATAAAACTCAAACAACCTAAAGTTAGTGTAAATTCCGGATGGTTCACGCGGATTTATCCCCGCGGATCGGCCCACACAATGCGAAGAGGATTACACGCCGGTGCCACTCGGCTCTTTTGTCCCCATTGTCGTCACATTGGCCCACTCGATGCGTCAAGTGCATTGACGACCTGTTGTAAGAAGTATTAAGGCACTCCTGCGCATCGTTCTCCCTTGAACAACACAGATTTTTTTTGTCACTAATGCAAACTATCGGTCGACCCAAATGGCGTAGTGTTGGATGACGTATTTTTTTTTATATATATGTCTGCCCATATATGTCCCACTGCTGATCACGGGCCTCTTCATTTCTGGAGGAACGGACGTTAACCCACCACGCTTGTCCAATGCGGATGATGTATGATTTTTATAAATCTATAAATGGATTGATCCTTTAATGATTACTACGTCGATTTATTCTTTCCTCTTCTTTTAGTCATTTGTAATTTTTTTTAGTATGGGATAGGAAGGCAAACGAGCAGGCGTGTGCCTTGATGGAAAGCAATCAACGCCGTCTAAAAACACCCGCAGTACCACAGGCAGTGCAGAAGTTGCCGACCTTTAAGGAAAGTTTTTTTTTTTTTTTTTTTTTTTATGGGATAGGAGGGCAAACGAGCAAGCGTGTCGCCTGATGGAAAGCAATCAACGCCGCCCACGGGCAACCGCGACACCGCAGGAGTCGCGGAAGCGTTGCCGGCCTTTTAGGTATGTATAGGCTTGTTTTTTGAAGGTTCCAATGTCGTAACGGTTCGGAAAGACCGCCGAGGGTAACTGATTCCACAAACTGGTGGTGCGTGGAAAGAAGTTACGAGCGAAACCCACCGTAGTAGATCGCCACTCATCCAGGTGGTGGGGATGTAATTTTTCTTTACGGCGAGTTGTGCGGTTGTGGAATTCCGCGGCGGGAATTATTCCAAACAATTCCTCGGAGCACTCCCCATGATAAAGGCGGTAAAAAATGCTGAGAGATGAGACATCTCTCCGCAGCGCTAGAGAATCAAGCCGATCGGTGAGATCTTGGTCATCGACGATTCGGATCGCACGACTTTGAATGCGATCAAAAGGAAGAAGTTGATACTGGGGAGCCCCGGCCCAGAGGTGAGAACAGTATTCCATGTGTGGCCTGACTTGTGCCTTGTATAGTTGGAGGCAATGGCCAGATGTGAAATATTGTCTCGCTCTACTGAGCACACCCAGCTTTTTCGAGGCCAGCTTGGCCTTTTCTTCCAGATGGCCGCAGAACTGGACATCATGCGATATGTCAACTCCAAGAATTCCGATATATGGCTTAAGATTGAGGGGAGTGTCTCCAAAGCGAGGAGCTACGACAAAGGGAATTTTTTTGGTAGAAAACGCGCAAACTTGTGTCTTATTGGGGTTGAATTCGATTAGATTACGCTGACCCCAATTCGAGACCTGGTCTAATGAGGTCTGTATTTCAGACACAAGTTTGTTCCGACACTCATCGGTATGTGCCCGAGAAATGTTAGCACGGCCGGAGTATAAGGCATCACCTGTGGTGTCATCTGCATAACAGCGTATGCTACTAATTTGTAACATATCGTTGATATGCAGAAGAAACAAAGTAGGTGAAAGCACACAGCCTTGCGGAACACCAGCATTCACGGGCTTCGAGTCCGAGCAAAAACCGTCTAAAACGACTTTTATGCTCCGATCCGTCAGGAAGCTGGTGATCCATTTGCATAATTTATCGGGCAACCCATAGCACGGAAGTTTAGTTAGAAGAGCCTTGTGCCACACCCGATCGAAGGCCTTCGCTATATCCAGGCTTGCTGCTAAGGCTTATCATTATGGAAGGGAGGAGGAAGAACTGGGCCTCCGGAACTCTGCCGCTCACCGGACGAAGCGCGGCAGCTAAGCAGACGCCGGTTTTCCACGGGAGTTGCACTTCCCCGGGCGAACTCACTAATGCTACAGTGAAATTATATGCTATTCTTAACAAAGTATTCGTCTGCAGCGTGGCTCTACCACTACAATGAATGAATGAGAAATTTAAACAGTAAAATAAATTTAAATGATCTAAATATATAAATAAAATAAAAAAAAAAACAAAATTCAAGAAGAAAGCTTTTATAAGAACACTTTTTTTAAACTAAACTTTCTTTGTGGCTAAACGTTCTAGTTAAGTGGTTGTAAATTAATTCGGTAAGTAAGTCAATGATGGGACCGCGTCAGCCGCCAGGGTTGCCACAGTTATTCACATAATGCTACGCTACTTAAAAAAAATAACTTTTAAATAAATCAAAGACAAATCTAAGACACTGTGGATGTGTAGCCGGTCGTTTTAGTTTTATTTTTTGAAGTCATTTATTTTGTATCCTCATATCAAATAATTAATATAATAAATAACCATCCACAAAACTGAATAATGTAAGGAGAAGCAGGAATGAAATGAAGAAGAAAGGAGTTATGTTTCTGAATTCCTGCACACACCAATTGTGATACCATTCACACACCATATGAATTGTGATAGCACGAAAAAATGCTACCACTCTTTCCAGTCAGTCCGTTCACATATCGCTCTAATAAATTAAAGAAAGTCGTTTCTGTTTTTTTTTTGTTTTTTTATGGCATAGGAAGACAAACGAGCAGGCGTGTCACCTGATGGAAAGCAAGCAACGCCGCTCATAAACATCCTCAGACCCATAGACAGTGCAGAAGCGTTGCCAGCATTTAAAGAAAGTAATTTAAATAGAAATTCGATATGCCTAAATTAAAAAAATATATATATATGAGTTGATAAAAGACAAAAAATGTTTTCAATGTGTATTTTTTATGTATGCACTGTGTGTGTTGATTCCAGCTATTTTTTTAAGATTATACCCTTCAATAATTTCCGTAAATGTCTCTCACGAATTTTACCCCAAAATTTGGGGAAATATTAGCCAGCTGGTAACCCTGTTCGCCACCCACAACGATCCAGGCACGGCGGTGTAAAAGTGAAGCGTCAGCTGACGCCACTAGCCTCATAAAACTGCGTATAAAGGCTTTGTCTCTGTTAGCATACTCGATACGTCGAGTGTGCCATTGATATTAGTCAGGATCATCTCCTTGTGCGCCCCCCAACGGGTCGCGTAACCGTATTACTGTAAACAAAACACGTGAACAGAGTCACTGCCAGGTCTGTCTATGCTGGACAATATTAAAATAATATAGACATTTAGGGAGTATCTTTGCCTATACGCTTGTCCGGTAGTTATTGTATTGGTAGATGAGTACGCGACCCCGGCCTCCCGAGCTGCTACCGTATCAATCCTTGTCTTCCGTTACGGTAGTATCATATCCCTATCATCCTGTCTAAATTCATCTTTCCTTTCCCCTGCCTTTTACGTTCCCCTCTATCCTTTTCCTGTCCTCTCCTCTAATCCACGGTCTGCCGTGGCTAGGGGTGAGCTTAGTCACAAGCGTGCCGACTGTCCCGGGATCGGGCTCTCCCAAATACTATAGTGCCTTACTTCAGCATGCTGGGCTCTGCTGGGACTGACTCCCATCCTCCTTTGCGGCTCGTAGGATTCACTATGACGAATCTTAATATACTTAATTCGTTCAAAAATGACGGCGAATTGGTTAACCACCCATTACATTCTAATTCCGACGAGGACGAGAAGCGAGTAATGGACAAAAACGGATCTCCGCTATGGTAATTGTGAGAGGAGGCTGGATGAAAAGATGGATGAGTGCGGAGGAAGCAAGGAAGGTGTGCCGCGATCGTGGCGGATGGAGATCTGTGGTCTCTGCTTACTCCAACTACAGACAGGCGTGACGATAGGTATGTATGTATGGTATGTAACATGTAACTCCTGTTGGTGGACTACAAATAAAGTCGGATAAATCAGTTGTAAATAAGATAAAATATGATAACCATATCATCGAATTACACAGTGCAAAGCGCATTCTTTACTAAAACCTCTATCTACAGGATGTCCCAGAACTCAACGTCACGCCGAAACGGGGTGACAGGATTGATTGTAACCATCATGAGAAAAATCAGAAAAAAATCTATCTGAAGATCTTAAAATTAAGAAGAACCTACCAAGAGTTTGTGCGAATAAAAAAACATTTTAACTGTGTAAAATGGGTTAGGAAAACTTGAGGTTTTTATTTTTTAGTATGAAACTAACAAGTATTGTACCATTTTACAATCCTGATTAAATGCGCCAACTTTTAATGGCACTTGCCAAGGCACTCTAGTACTTTCAAAGTCGACAAATTTTGAAAAATTTAAATTCATAGTTTAACAAATAGACTTAACTCTAGGAAGCTTGGGGCAATTGTGTCATTATTTTTCACTGTGATTCTAGAAATGTTATTTAGGACTACGGTTCGAAAGTTTAAATGAACAAAAATAATAAAAATTAACCACAATAACCGAAAAATTGTTACAGTTTGACCAAATCTCTAGGTTTTTCTTAAATGCCCATAATTTTCTAACTGCATGGGATAGATTTCTTTTCTGATTTTTCTCATGATGGTTACAATCAATCCTGTCACCCCGTTTCGGCTTGACGTTGAGATCTGGGACATCTTGTATAATCATAACAATGGTATGTTAACACATCCCTTAGATATAATTACAATCAAACTGCATTCGTATCTGGTTACAATTTGGTTCTCATAAAACTAAATTAATTCATTGTTCAGCTACACACGAAGGCGCTATCATATCATCGTGTGTGGTTTCTACTATACTAGCGTACTTATGTGATGGTCCCCATGAGTTTTATTATCATATTGTAATAAATAAATGCTTTTGAGATGATACTGGAGACTGTGGATCATTCAACGCACGAATATAACCAGCTGCTGAGAGTAAAGACGCGGCTATCCACCGTATCTCGCCAATGCGTCCCTGCATCACGCCTGTTATCCGTAGAGGTAGGCAGAGACAACCGATCTCCATCTGCCACGATCTCGACACACTTTCTTCGCTTCATACACATTTATCACTCTATTCATACAAACTCGTCAGTAAAGGATACTTTTGATATAGCCTTTCTTAAAAAGCTGAGTTATTTGGTCAAGATATGTACCAATTGGCTCAGTGGCGCGGAATAAATATATATATGGCCTATAGATATTTATTCCGAGTCTAGTAACCCCGCCAATCCGCATTGGACAAGCGTAGCTGGTTAAAGTTTGTTCCTCCAGAAATGGGGAGGCCCGTGCTCAGCAGTGGGACATATGTGGGCTGTGGAAGTGGAGGTCGGCATTTATGTTGCGGATGTGGAAGGAAGGGTTTTCATCCACATCTGCAACGCATTATCGAATCTATCAGGCTTTCCAGCCGAAGATCTTCAGGGATGGAAGCTGTTACTGCACTATAAGCGTTTCTTTGTATGGGATATGAAGGCAAACGAGCAGGCGTGTCACCTGATGGAAAGCAATCAACGCCACTTATAGACTTCGCTTTACGAAGCGCGGTAGCGAAGCTAACACTCAGACGTCGGTTTTCTGCGGGAGTGTGGTACTTCACCGGGCGAGCCGGTCCATTCTCGCTACAGATAAATATTGTGCCATTCTTGACAAAGTATTCTTCTGCAGCGTGGCTCCACCACTATTAAGTCAGCCTACTATAAGATCGCGAGTATCACCCGAAATTGTATTGAGAAAGTTAAGAGAAGGAATATTACATCAATGAAAATAATCCGTTCTCTGTCAGCAATCAAATAATCAAACCAAAACTCTCGTAACTAGATAAATTGGGATCTGTTTACACACAAAAGAAACGGCTCAATTGAGTCAGCGCATTTCGGAGCCCGAACTGCGTTGTCAATTCGTATCAAATTCCTTTCGTTTAATTAATGGGGACGTGTTTCCCCTCGCGTCGCGCCCCCTCCCCCCCCCCTCGCCGCCCTAACACCGTAACGAGCCAGAAAGTAATGACTCACCGTGAATAGGTCCCGTTGTCTGTCAGTGCTAATGTCCGCTCTTAAATTTATTGATTAACTTTCAAATTACGACGCTCCAAGCTTAATTGGGGGATGACTGCTTAAGGTTGTTCGTACGAACGCTTACAATGGGGATTGCAATTCGTTTCTTTGTACAGTCATCCGTCGTGGAGTTTACAAAACAGATGAAGTACATACATACACACATACATACCACATACCTCCATCTGCTACGATCCCGGCACACTAGTGGTAGAGCCACGATGTGGACGAATACTTTGTCAAGAATGGCATATAGTTTGTTTGTAGCATGAATGGGCCGGCTCGCCCGGGGAAGTACCACAAGCCCGCAGAAAACCGGCGTCTGAGTGGTAGCTTAGCTACCGCGCTTCGTACAGTGAGCGGTTGATTTCCGGATATGGGATAGGAAGGCAAACGAGCAGGCTGCGGAACAACCTGATGGAAAGCGATCGATGCCGCCCATAAACATTCGCAGTGCCATAAGCAAGAGCAGAACCTTCGCGCGCCTTTAAGGAAAGTGTCATTATGGAAGGGGGGAGGGGGTTAGGCCTCCGGAACTCAACCGCTCACCGGAAGAAACGCGATAGCTAAGCTACACTCACGCGCGGTTTTCTGTGGGAGTGTGGTACTTCCTCGGGCGAGCCGGCCCATTCATGCTACAGACAAATAATATGCCATTCTTGACAAATTATTCATCTGCAGCGTGGCTCTACCACTACAAAATGGGGCGCTTTGGCGTTTGCCTTCTATATCACAAATTTTTGCTAATGTTTAAGTTGCCATATACCATATAAATCCACAATGATCTACAGTCCACTGAAATTATACGGGCCTTCCCCTAACTAAAAATATAAATCACTGACATAATATATAGTATATTACTGTTGCTAACTATTCCATCAAAACTGTAAAGTGCATTCGTGCAAGGCTTATGCAAACGTGTATAACCTGCTTAAGCCATTCTATCGACTTCTTGCTTCAATCCTATCCTATCCTACTAATATTATAAATGCGAAAGTTTGTGAGTATGGATGTATGTTTGTTACTCTTTCACGAAAAAACTACAAGACGGATTTGGATGAAACTTTACATTAACACTTTGCCTGCGGGCACGGTTTTCCAAGTTTTTGAACATGTAGCGGGCAAATCCAGCTGTTTGACGTGGGGGTTAATTCGATAATTTACGAATGTTATTGATGTGAGGGAACTTACCTTTGTAAATAAAAGGCTAGCTAAATAATTTAAAAAAAAATTATTCATACTTCTGTGAAAATAAAAAATGTCCATTTTACTGAAAAGTAGTATTTAATTATGGAGTGGTAACGCTCATCGTCTTCAATGTCCAAATCATTCTCATCTGATTCTGAATCACTGTTAGGTTAATAATATGTACGTGGGCGTTTTCTCGTAGGAAAAATATCACAATCCTCTGAGAAATAACTGTCACTATTTGAACTCTCATTATCAAGAAAAATGAATATCTGATAATTTATCAGCAGTGATTTCACTATCATCGCGATCGAAATCACGCGAATCCATTTTTAAAATGGGTAAAATTCAGTAAAATAAAATAAAAGTCAAAATTGGTAGCGCAAGTTTCTCACAGAGTCACAGAACGCCTAAGGAGATGCCGCATAAGAAGTCTATCACACAACTGAGATTACAGTCTCCCGCTTTCAACGATTGTTCTTTTTCGGACTGTAATCACAATCTCCCGCCTGAAATGTGTTAATATAGGTTACACATTGGAATAACATATAGGGTACAATTTGTAATGATTTAATGTAATTTTGGTCGTAATATAACGATACATCTCAATTAAAAAATTTGGTCTCTGAGAGCTATCTTGGCGTACGCTGCTTAAACCATTGGAGTTACACAAAGATGATGTACCGTAGGATTGTTTGTCTTGAATAGTTCTAAATAAAAGTCCGCGACAGCATATATCTACCTTTTATGTGGAAGCCACTATGACCAAAATCGTGGAACCATAAATTAAGTAAAAAAATGTATTTATTTAAAATGATCTGTCACGAAATTTAATGTGGCCAAATTCCAAGCGAGCGAAGCCGCGGGCAACAGCTAGTCATATATAAATCTTCTGGATTGAAAGATTTGTCCAACCAAGATGAACATGTGCAGTTCTCAAAAATTTTATTCGTGAGACATTTAGCGCTTCAGTTAAGTAAAAATTAGCATCTACCAATGTACCTGGAAAGAATTTTCGTGTTTCCCCACATACGAGAAAACAACAATAGGCATGTTCTGCCGAGTCACAGTGAAAAGAGTTGGTTTTGTCGAGTTCAGTGTTACCAGTATTCCAACGTATTCAGGACAAGTAATATTTATATTTTCTAAAACGAAATATTTTTTTAACAACTATGAAAAATGTATTTTTTTTTGCTTCACTTCTTACCATCTTCGTGTACCAGACTGTTTTTAATTAATCAATCCACACTTAACCTTCAACTTAGAATTCCTTTGTATGTCAATTACCATAAACTTTATTTTATTAATAATAATAACAATCCATAACAAGATGAAAAAAGACGTATAAAAGCTCCATCACATTGCCACTTATGGCGTACAAATTCGATTAATTATTACATACATAGAGATCTAATTACATAACTAAACTATATTGTCATTAAAATTATATTTGATTTATCTATTACATACATTCGATCGATCTTTTAAAGCAAAAAAAAATCCATTCGTATAGTTTTTTTTTTTAAATAATCTTGTATTTAATTGTTTTAATTCATGAGATATATTGTTGTAGATTCGTATATACACGAACAGGCAGCTTTTGATATATTTACTAAATCTTAATTTTATTTGTCATGATACGTTTTCTGTCATTTTAGAAGGATCTCAATATACAGGAGCAGATATTTCCTTACCACACAATTCGCTTAAAAACACAAGTTACCCACCATCTGGACGAATGGTGAGTGCGTTTTTCCCGAAACTTCATTCCACGCATCACCTGCTGCAGCTGCAAGTAGCTGATTAAATAGGGTTTAATCAGCTACTTGCAGCGGTAGTTTTGAACCGATGTGGTATTGAAACCTTCACAAAACAAACCTAGTTATATCTGAACAGAGCCATACCACGCATCACTACGGTAACTAAATGCATAAAAATACCAATTTACACACATTTAGTGTATAAAATCATTTGCTTAAGATAAATTCAAGTACAAACATATGTGTTTTAACCTAACTCGATCTTTGGTTACACGCATCAAGTTCGGAGCTTTGCAGGGAAGATTTTCTACTTCATCGATTCTCGATAGTTCTCCGACAAACATAACTACACCATTGCCACTTCAGTATGACAAATTGGAGAACTATGTTCTCTGACGTTTTCTGACTGACTTTTGTTCTCTGACGGATTTCTTCATTTCGTGTCCTATCTAGCAGAGAAATTCCGAGTATAGATAGACCTTTCCATAGATCTTTGATTGATTTTAATCTTTTGAAGAATACGGATTGCCAGAGGTCGCGTTTCTGCACCTTTCATTTTCCTTTCATTTATTTTAATGTAACATACGTACATATCGTCACGCCTGTCTCCCGTAGGGGTAGGCAGAGACCACAGATCCCCATCTGCTACGACCTCGGCATACTTCCCTTGAGTTCTCCACACTTATTATTCTCCTCATGTAAGCCGGCCAGTTAAGTGTACTCTTTATTTTAATGTAAAAATAATTATTTATCCCAATTAAATAAGTTTATATATGGGCACGATATAAACATTATTTAAATCGGAACTATTATGTCTACATACTTGTATGTTATTCTTATTTGTAATGGTGTGAAACAATATTTTAAAGTTTGTATAAAATTAAAAACAAGAATGATATACGACTTCTTTGTTTGTATGATTTAGAAATTATGATTTATCTTGCGATTAAATTCCAAAAAAAAAACTCGCTGAATTGTCTTCAAATTTCGCATTATAAGCTGGCCACCCGAGTGGTATGGTAGACAACGTGGTAGGACGGACGTGTTGTGCATGCAAATGCGTCGCGGCAAGATGGCGGAGGGGGGACGGGGGCGAATTAACGAGCGCTTTGATAGCCATCACGATGACAGCCTTCATCCCGCAATGACTTTGTTCCAATTAATTTGGGATCAGCCATAATATAAGATAATTAATCGCAGCCTCAAACTTTACGCATTAGAATGCTCCACTGTTACATCTGGCCCGTTCTTCTATACGGATGTGAGGCTTGGACGCTTAAAGAAGACCTCAGAAAACGTATAGAAGCGTTCGAAATGTGGGCATATAGACGGATGCTTGCTATCAGCTGGGCTCAAAAGGTGGACTCAAAACGAGGTTCTTCGACAAGACAAGCAAAAACGTGAAAGTTGCAGACCGTCAAAGGTAGAAAAGTTGCTTACCTGGGTCATATCATGAGACATGACAGGTACAAATTGGTGCAACTGATCATGATGGGAAAAATCACGGGCAAAAGACAAGTTGGTCGAAAAAGAATGTCTTGGCTACGTAATATCAGGGAGTGGACCGGGATAGCGAGTGCTCCAGAACTGCTGCACCTCGCTGCTGAATTGGCTGCCAACCTTCACAAGTTGGAGAGGCACTTTTAGAAGAATAATTTGGGATCATGGCGATCCACGTTCACTGTTTGAGTTTTTTTAATCGGTTCAATTCAGACAAGCAGGTGATTAGCCCGCTGTGCCCTAGTCCATTGGCGGGGCTGCCGCCTCAAAGTCCAGACTGATTCGGTTTTCTTCAGGTGTCCTCCCGTAGTGTTCTCTTTTAGGGCGCAGAAAGTTCTTCATCCTTAGCATCTAGAGATGCACTGTGTGTGACGCCCTCTGCCCCACCTCGGGGACATAGGACCATAAGAAGAAGAAGATCCACATAGCACGGCGACTGAAGCTCCGCTTCGTAACCGAAAGTTACACATTCATCAGTCAACCTATGACGACCGATTCCAGTTGCAGGTCTGTCAATGACGCGATCATTTCAATTCGATCCACACATCAGAATAAACATATGTATGATAGATGGATAAGAATACAAACAATTTTAAAAGTAACAACAACCAGAAATAAAAATTAAGCAAAGAAATTAGAGAGTAAAATACAACACATATTTTCGGAATAATTTAAATTAACATACATGCATACATATCGTTACGTCTGTCTCCCATAGGGGTAGGTAGAGACCACAGATCTCCATTCACTAAGATCCCGGCACATCTGCCTTGCTTCCACCACACTGATCCATCTTTTCATCCATCCTTCCTGACACACTCGTCGTGGAGAAACGGCTTCGTGGAAATCAGGACATGACGGGTGGCAGATGTGAAATATTGATGACGCTTCTGTCTTCAACGTATGCTCATGGCCACATGTAATTGACCCTGTATAGGGTCGAGTGGAAGGGGCGTAGACTGAATCGAGACGACGGCTCGATCTACGATTTCACTCCGGACAAGATTTTTCACATCAATAAACGTGCGAAGAAATGAACTCTGGAAAAACAACATGTGAACAGTTGGCCACTTGTACCATCGTCTTCTTCTTCTTATGGTCCTACGTCCCCGAGGTGAGGCAGAGGGCGTCCACAGTGCTTCTCCATTGGGATCGGTCTTGAGCGACGCGCTTCACTTCAGGCCACGTCAACCCGATGGATTTCATCTTGCCCGCCACGGAGCGCTTCCAGCTGTGTCTGGGTCGTCCTCGTTTCCTTTTCCCTTGAGAAGTCCATTCCAGCGCCTGCCTGGGAATGTGATCAGTGTTCCTTCAGAGAATATGGCCTATCCAAGTCCACTTGCGGCGCAAGATTTGAAGTCCAATCGGCGGTTCGTGACAAAGATCCAGATTGAGACAGACCAAGATTTGTACCATCGTAATACTCCCAAATTGATAACACGCCGGCATTTCGATCGGAACATATGATGGTAATAAATTAATACACAACCTATGCCCCGTTTAATTGAAACGGGCCGTGTCGCGGCGAACTTGTAATCCGGCAAGAATTTGCCGCGAATAGTGCATCGCGACCAACGTACGTAGACCCCTAGCGAGGGGCCAAGCCCGCCCTCGCGCAGCCGATGCCCCGCGACTGAGGGCGGCGGGGCGTATCGCCCTATACCGGTACTTGGAACAGTCTAATACCCGCCGCTATTTCAATTACGGGCGTGGAGTCGGTCGCCCTCCGCAATTCGCGGCTAATCCGCCAACAAAGGAGCTCTTATAATTTGAGATGCGAGCCAAATCGGCCAGCGGAAGGTAATTGGAATTTTATTGCGGCCATTTCGTGCCGCGCGAATTCGGTCGGTTGCACCAAACTGCGCCTCGACTCGTTGGTATTGAGAAATAAAGTTAGCTAAGTGCTACACGGGGTAACAAGTCACAGAAATGTACTTAGTCTTTCGAATTAGCAATCTAAAGTTGGAGGAGACTTTCATCCAGCAGTCGACTACTACAGGTAGATGGATTACATGATGATAGTGATGAATACGTAATGTTCACAAAAAACAATACGACATTAGAACCTTCAAAAACAAGCCTACATATTTCTCAAAGGCCGGCAACGCTTCTGCACTGCTTATGGTACTGCGGATATCTATGGGCGGCGTTGATTGCTTTCCATCAGGTGACACGTCTGCTCGTTTGCCTTTCTATCCCATAAAAAAAAACATATGTTGCACAAGCTCAAAGACTTGTTAACCCGACTATGCTATTAACGGTCGGTTCATATCAATTGTCCAATATAAGAATTAAACAAGTTTATATCGTGAATACAATCCTCACCAACCAAATTTATTAATAGAATAGCATAGAATAGAAAAACTTACATTTATGACACCATTTTTTTACAATAACTAAAATTAAATCCTTAATAATATTATATATACAAATAAAAACACAAAAAAAAGGAAATAATTTTAATCTAACGAGTGTCATAAAATGGTTCTTGCTTAGCATACGCCGGGCGCTCTAATTGGAACACCCGGCGCTGGTTTTCAGCAAGAACCACTATATTAACATACATACATACATATATATCATCACGCCTGTTCCCCGTAGGGTTAGGCAGAGAAATATCTCCATCTGATACGATCTCGGCACACTTTTTTGCTTTACCGATACATCATTCTCTCACTCTCTTCATACAAGCTCGCCGGTTAAGGGTACTCTTGACCTGGCCTTTCTTAAACACTACTGTTTTCCTTGGTCTTCCTTTACCGATCCTTCTAACCACATCCGCAACGTAAATTTCTTTTACCAGTCGTCTTTCATCCATTCTCTCTTTGTCTAAACCATCTAAGCATCCCATTAAATTTATTAATGTGTGTTTAAAATATATATAAATAGATACATATCGAAAAAATATATGATTATTTAATTAAAACGCCAATTTCTTATAAACCGAATTGGTATTCCTATAGAGCATTATTAGCTAAGCATATTTTCTAAAGAAAGCCAGCAGTCTCCGTAATCCCCATTCATCCCACAATCGCCTTTCATTGACAACAATAAAGCAGCGAAACGCATTACAATCGACTCCAGAGCAACAGACACCGGGCCATTGTCGCCCGAAATCGCATAATGTAACGCTTCCTAATCTGGCTGCGTCGCACGAGGTGTGTCAGTTGTCACAATATTGTGACGTATGAATAATGTAACAGGCCGCCGCGGCGGAAGGGTTGTCGCCGAATGTAACAAACGCCTCCCCGCTTTGTGCTCCATTGTTGCGTCTATTACTAATGTTATTGTAATGCGATGCATCACGTTGCAAAGTTGTAATCGGCCGTTTTAATGTTAGCCCATAGGCCGGGGCTTCCGTGCGCCCGGGTGCGGTGTGCCCCGTACTCGAAAATAGAACGCGACCAGCTTGTTTTGTAATTAAATAACAGCCTGTACTGCACTGTTCGCTAAAATAAGCAGTTTTATTTTTAAATGGCCGGCCCGGACTTTGTAAGCGCGGCTTAGTAGTGGTTAATTGCTACACACTTTGAGTACTCGTCTAATAGGGTTCACGGCTTCTGCGTTCGAATCTTGGTCGAAAAGTTTTTTTTTGTATCGTTTTCATCCCCACAATCTGGGTGAGCGGCGATCTACTACGGTGCGCTTCTCTCGAAACATCTTTCCACGCACCACCACTCTATAGAACCGGCTGGCTACCTTCGGTGGTCTTTCCAAACCGATACGACATTGGCACCTTCAAAAAGCAAGCCTACACATACCCAAAACGCCAGCAACGCTTCCGTGTCGCACTTATCTATGGGCGGCGTTGATTGTTTTCCATCAGGCGGCACGCTTCCTCGTTTGCCCTCCTATTCCATAAAAACATATTTTTATAGCAAAGCGGGCAAAAGCAAGCGGGTCACCTGATGGTAAACAATCACCGCCCCCCACAGACATCCGCAACTCCTCTTGAATATCCCCATGTCTTAATCACGTGAGATTATAAATATTACATTTTTCGGTTCTTTAAATGTACCCAAGGACTTACTACATCGTCGTGTTTTTGTTACATTTTTATAATTTTATTTTATTATCAGTTATATTATTAAATAAGTCTTTCATCTATCCCCTGTAAGCAAGTGGATGCAAGGATTCATAGGAGAAGGACAAAGGAGAACGTACCCTGACTAAATTGCTGAAGTTCTTAAGAACGGCCAGGTCAAGAGTACCCTTAATCAGCGAGCTTGTATAAAAAGTGTGATGAGTGTGAATGATGCAAAAAAGTGTGCCGATCGTAGCAGATGGATATATGCGATCCCTGTCTTACCCTACAAGGAATAGGCGTGATGATATGTATATATGTATTTATCGGTTATTTTGTGGCGTATTACAATATAGTTTGATTAAGGCGTATAAATGAATTGATATTACTGAACTACGTGTACCGCGACTGCAAAAGTTCATAAAAGGTTTATGTAGAATTGCCACCATTTTATCGAGACGTCAAGAGACAAGCTTACTAGTGAATTTCGAGATACTTGATGTTATTATATTTTCTTTGGTTCTGATTATATTTAAATAAAGACGAAACAAATAAAAAATGCATGAAAATTTTCTTACAATAGTATCCAAAGTAATATCATTACATTAAATAAAAATGGATAAGTATGAGTGTTGCCTATTTACCCGGTTCTATCATCTTACCCGGTTGACACTTTTGAGATTTCTCAATAGGGATCAGTGTATCCGAACGGGCCAAGATAATTCAAATAATTTAACCTAGACAGCACCCCCTACTATCGAGGGAACGAATGACAAAACCGCGTAGCATATTATTCATAAATAAAATAAATATAAATAAAATACAATAAAAATAAAATATAATAAAAATAAATAAATAAAAATATACAATAAAAAATAAAAAAGCCCTTTTTGTTGTTTACAGTGTTTAATATTATTGTAAATCATTAATGATCAATCCACTTTTTTTTTAATGACAGCTTGCCTCCGACAAAGACCTCTTTAAAAAAACTAAGATCATCTTACCAGAGTTTTGTTTGTGATTTATTACTCTATATAGAACAAATGTATTATTCTATCATATTTTTGATAAGAATTCTTTCTTTCTTTTGACCAGCCGAACTGCATAGAATCAATAAAAACCAAATATCGGAATATATCGGAAACAACCACAAAATAATATGCAAAACAACAAAAACAACCTGGGTGGGTTGGTAGGTTGTTTATATATAAATATAGGTATGTATACAATATAAAAATAGGTGAAGAAAAATTTTCTCCAACCCTCCCAAAAGTAGCCAAATATTAACCCATATCAGTCGTAAGTCACCTCTCACGTGACAACAGTACTTGTCCCTGCGGTCGTAAGTCACGTGAGAGGTGACACGACGAGACATGTTGAATCTCGCTGTGTGAGAAATGCAGGCACTATTGCCTTATCAGTTTAACATCCGTAACAGAGCAATTGATATCTCCAGTTATATATCATCGCCTTTTCCAATTATTTTTTAATATTGAGCCCAAAAATGAATAAAGTCAATGAAAACTGTATCTGTAGCTACAACCTAGCGAGAATCATGTGTAAAAAGCTAGCGAACGATAAGGGTTAAAAAAATATATATATAATTCTAATTTATTTAATAATATTTTTGGAGAAAGAAAAACGTGAAAATTTGTAAACAAAAACGTATCTTAATTGCACATATTTAGAGATGGTATTGTTTAATTTAAATTTTCGAGGTAATAATTTAATAAGTTTGCCAACTTGTGACAAAAACAGTTCCGCGCTCCGTCGTTTATGCAAGTCCTTGGTTACCTTCTGCCCAAATCATTGTGCAAATTGTCTACGCACAACTATTCATCTTCTCCCACTAATATAACGGTTCAAATTCATTTCCACCGCTCGCAGAGACATCGCGATCCGGAAACTCAAGGGATTAGGAATCTTATTTCAAGTAATATTCGGTGTTGTTTCAAATGATTAGATCAAGAGAAAGAAGCCGCAGGCAGCAAGCGCTTTAGTGATGGGAATTTTTAATTAACTAACTTCATTATAAAAACGCATTAAATTATAATTTTTAAATAAATGTATTCAATACAATTTAATTATAGAACACAACAAATAACAGTAGATAGATAAATACATAACTTTATATCCTACTAATATTATAAATGCGAAAGTTTGTGAGTATGTATGTTTGTTACTCTTTCACGAAAAAACTACTGGACGGATTTGGATGAAACTTTACAGTAATATAGGTTATACATCGGAATAACGTAAAGGGTACAGTTTGTAATGATTTTATGTAATTTTTTTGGTCGTAATATATCGAGACATATCAATTAAGTTGGAAAAAAATACGTGCGCTGCCTAAACCATTCGAGTCACACAAAGATGTATCGTAGGTAGCATATATGTACCTTTTATGTGGAAGCCACTATGACCAAAATTGTGAACTATAAATTAAGTAAAAAAAAAAAAGATATATTTATTTAAAATGATCCGTCATGAAACTTAATGTGGCAGACTAAATTCCACGCGACCGAAGCCGCGGGCAAAAGCTAGTCAAAACATAATGAAACAAGTAATATAAAAAAAAAAAAAAACTAAAGTCAATCCCTACTTTTGTTCCAGCGATCTACACGATTCGCTACTGACGATATTCATTCAATTTATATCATCATTCAATTTATATCACGCTAAATATCTTATATAAGAGAGGTTTTTAACATACATATAGTCACATATATACATACATATAGTCACGCCTGCCCCCCCCCCCCTGTGGGGTTAGGCAGAAACCACAGATCTCCATCCGCTACACACAATTTGATATATATATATAAAGAGTGTGAACTATTAGTAGGCATTGAAAACCTCCTATCTAACCTTATTATGGGATGGGAAGGCGTTTGCCTTCAGGCAGGCAGGCGTGTTACCTTATGGGAAGCAATCAACGCCGCCCATAGACCTCCGCAGTGCATAGACATTGCAGAAGCATTGCACAACAATTACATGTTGTTACATGTTTCTTTATTAAGTAAAATAGCTTTGTTTTATGTAAAACGTAAAGCCACTATAGGCGGGGTTGATTGCTTTCCATCAAGTGACACGCCTGCTTCTTTGCATTCCTATTGTATGAAAAATGAAGGCTTTATTTGTTTTTTATGGCATAGGATCATCGCCGCCCATAGACATCCGCAACGCCATAGGCAGGGCGAGCCGGCCCATTCATGCTACAGACAAATAATATGCCATTTTTGACAATTTATTCGTCTGCGGCGTGGCTCTACCACTAAAAAATTCATTTATTAAATTAATTACACGTAACGTGTAATCCATTCGCGTCCATCACTAGCGCGCCACCGGGAGGGGGGGGGGGAATCAGCAGTGCTAATAGCAGGCAGTTAGGGCTCTTTGTACTACGTGTGAAGTGAGCACTAGGGCCCGTGAGTCCTGAGCCAGCCTCGCCCGAACACCCTGACCCTTAACTCCCCCCGCGATGCGTACAGACTGACGCGACACGCGGGCGACACTACGCACTGAGACAGCTCCAGTTACAGTGGCGGGCTGATCGTACGAAACCCGTTTACCGCGACCTACCCTGCTTAGCTTGCCGGTGGACGTGTACACACTACCGCATTTATCGCGTTTTCAGTTCGCGGCGAGCGCAAACCTAATTCGGACTTTAACCTATACGAAATAAGTATCAGAATTCACCAGATTCAAACCTGATTCGCTATGTTACCGCGCTGCGTGGTGCACTCGAAAGGTTTATAGATAGAAGGCTAGGTGTTGCGTTAGTTGTATAAACGCGGCGCCGCGAGCGATTCCGCCGAAGGGAGTGCGCTTGTTTTGGTCCAAATTAGTTTGGCTATAGGACGGTCCAAATTTCGACTGGCCTTTTGTCCCGGGAACCCTTCAAAGGCGGATGATAAACAGTAATCACAGAAAAAAGGTTTAATGTAAAGTATAATGTATGAATGGATGTATTTTAGCAAACAAATCTGGTGTATAACTATCTGGTAGTAACACATATTGGAGCTCAACAAATATTGGAGCTCAAAAGAAATATTTAATAGCAATTTGCTAATAAAAAACCAAAACCAGTCTTCAACTCATGCCTTCAGAAGTTTTATAACAAAAAGGAGAAAAAAGAAGAAAAAAAATCATCAAGCGTCAACAATTATTTTATGAGCGCAGTATGATCCATGTTAATAAAAAAATACGTCATTCAAATATCAGAGCCCTTACTAAAACTACTAATGCTCTAGTATACGCCCTAGGATTAGAGAGGAGATGGGCTGGACATGTGGCGCGCCTCCAGCATCAAAGGTGACAGCGTGGAAAGGCACGCAAGGGACCGTAAGAAAGGGAGATGGGAAGACGAGATCAGGGAGATAGAACGTGCCTGAAACCGGCGTCAAATAGGTAGCTCAAGAGAGCAATGGGTGTCCTTGGAGGAGGCCTTCATCTGCAGATGGATTCTTTCTTAAAATCTACTATAAAATTTAGTTCCTAAAGCGGTCGATATCGACCCCTTGGGGTCGAATTCGGTTTTCCATGTCGACATAAGCAAAAACTGTTTTTAGAGGGCGACGAGTTTTAAAAATCGACCCCTATTAATTTACACAAGTTCTTATTTGAAACTTTCACCACGCCAACACACAACAAAGACCAACATACACCCATCTCATCGATCAAGAAGCTATAAATCTGTTGTTACATATTATTTAATAAATATTAAGGTATTTAAATTTCAACTTTAATATTTTTTTTCATTTAAATATCGTGTAAAATTAGTTTATTAAATTATTTAAAATTATCAAATAAATGTAAAAACACAGTACTTGATAAATAGTTTTATTTTAATGAAATGAAAATTACTTTAGGGGGGGGGGGGGTCAATGGAGTTCACGAAAAAGTATACAGGATTCTAGTCAGTTTCTAGTTAGCTTATTACAATAGGTTAAAATTTTTAATTATATCATAAAATATACATTCAGGAAAACGTTGAGAGTTCAAAGGGCAATTTATCATTATACACCCTCCACCCCACATCTGATTGTCCTGGACGTTTTAGCTGTTTGATGTCATTTCTAAGACAAGCACTCGACCCGTCGACGTGGCGTCAATCAAAAATTGACCGTAGCGTTTTGTGTGTAAGGTGTCAAATGGCTTGTACGGGATACGATTTAATTCCTTAACTAGATTGCCGGTGTCGCGGCATGTCTCACTTTGTTTAGGATCTCAAAGCTCGCCGGTTGAATGCCAATTGGTTTTTTATCGTTTTCTGAAGTCGCAACTACCCACCACCCCATTTCCCAACCACTCACCTACTTATATCTTCGCAATGTATACTATTTCATCATCGGTGGCAGATTTAGGTTATTATTTATATTTATATATTCACGCCTATCCCCCGCAGGGTTTGGCAGAGACCACAGAACCCCATCCGCTACCATGCATCGCAGCGAAACGGCTCTCCATTAGTCGCTTCTCGCCCTCGTGAGAATCAGGACGTGAGGGGTGGCGAACCACGTCACCGCCATTTTCAACAAATTTTTGGTATATTAAATTCGTCTTAGTGAGCCGCATGCTGAGGTAAGGCATCATAGTACCCGGGGCAGGCCGATCCCGGGACGGTCGGCACGCTTGTGACTAGGCTCGCCCATTGCCACGCATCCATTGGCACGGTAGACCGTGGATTGGTGGAAGGGATAGAGAAGAACGGTAAGGGCAGGAACGGAAATGCGGATTGGAGGGGTTACCAGACTCGGAATAAATATTTATAAATTCATACGTATATTTATTCCGATGCGGGGATCGAACCCGCGACTAATGACTCCGCGGGCGGAGGCCCCGGCCACTGAGCCAATCGATTATAATTTATTTATAATGTATTTATTAAAACAAAGTCCCTGTTAATCGGGGTTTTTTTTATGGTAGAGCCCTGAGTAGAGAAGTCGCTCGCTGTTATATAACAGCCGGAACGCAGCCTTAGTGTTATTCGCTTGACCCTAATTTGCCGGGAAACTCTGAGCGTCTGTATGAAACGCCCGACCAAATGGAATTGAAAGGGGGCGCGCTTAATTATGTCGGGTCCGTGTCTTCGAGGTCGATTATCTTCCACCGAATTACGGGACTTGTGTAATGGGTTGCATGGTGTTGTCTGCGTACACCCATGCCTTGTATCATGACGATCAGAATAAAGTCATCAAAGAATTAAAGTCAACAACTGTATGTGACACAGTATTTCTTTAACCAATCAACAGTCCAAAGCAGTCCACTACTGGACATAGGAGTCCCTCAAAGCGCAATCAGTCAGCCTACTGCGCAGATCGTCGCACCACCTAGCCGGGGGGCGTCCCACACTACGTTTGCTAAACGCGCTCTCTAGCTCTAGCTCCAGTGCTGGGGACTGGTCTGCTCCAGCGGTAATATTGTTTACTTCGTCCCACTGTCAATCCCGATTTACGCGGGCAATTGATGGAACCTATCATACTTCTCCAAGGCGGATTGACGGGACATCCAGATTAGGAATGTGTTCTACAAATATTTATCCTATTTTTATGGTATAGGAAGGCGAACGAGCAGGCGTGTCACCTGATGGAAATAAAACGTTGCCCTAAAACATTCACACCTGTGGCGTAGTGCAGAAGCGTTGTCGGCCTTTAAGGAAAGTGTCATTTTTGGGGGGAGGTGGAGGGGGAGGGGGGAGGTGGAGGGGGTGGAGGAGAGGGGGAGGGGGTTAGGGTGTTGGGCCTCCGGAACTCAACCGCTCACCGGACGAAGCGCGGTAGGTAAGCTACCACTCAGACACCGTTTCTCCGTGGGAGTGTGGTATTGCCCGAGGCGAGCCGGCCCATTCATTCAACAGCCGAATTATATGCCATTCTTCAAAAAGGTATGCTTCTGCAGCGCGGTACAACCATTACGATCTACGATTTGATCTATTTAACGAGTAATTAGCTCATAAAGCAGATTTTGTCATGCGCAACATTTTCAATTAATCGACTGTTAATATAATAATAATAAATTACTATCAACGGATATTATAACAATCACAGTGATTGTTATAATAACAATCATTATGATTGTTATTATAACAATCATAATGATTGTTATAATAACAATCATTATGATTGTTATTATAACGATCATAATGATTGTTATAATAACAATCACCGCACAATAAAATAACTCTGTTAGTTAACGCGGTGGCATATTATAATTGCAAACAACATAATTAGCCCGTTGGCTAAATCGACGGTAACCCAGATTGAACTATTAATTCCTCGAACGGAGCTATTGTTGTAACGGGAGAATGTAAACAATCCAAGTTAACTGAGGCGATTATGCCACTACTGTAAGATGTGGAAATCATGATTTATGATTTTGATTTATCGAAGAAGTACACTGCGGCTTGCCTAGCCGTACCGCTTACCTCGACACACGGGATCTTTAGGGTTTTTTTTTATCTTATTTTCATACTTTACATTTTATATCTCAATATATATAATTTCAATTTCTTATGTCGGACTGGTGACATGTCTATCGAGAGACGACAGTCGAACTAATCTTTTGTTTTTATAAAACAATTTATTTCTTTTTTTTATTTTATTTTAAAAAGTAATATAATGTAAAAGGTTTTAATGTATTCATATAAAAAGTTTTATTACATTAGTGATACATTTATCAATGTATCACTGCGGTACCTACGTACGGTGTAAAACACGTAAGGTGTCGTGACAAACGTTGTGTAAAACATGCTTAGATGGTTTTGGGCACATACAGAGGATGGATGAAAGATGATGATTAAACAAATTTATGTTGCGAATCTGGATAGAAGGGTCGGTGGAGGAAGAGTAAGGAAAACATTTCTGTTTTTGTTTTCACAGCCCCACACACGCAGGAGGAACAAACTTTAACCAACCACGCTTGCCTAATGTGGATTGGCGGGGCTCAAGCTCAAAGCAAACAATGTGAGCTAATATAGTAGCAGATGAAGATACGTGGTCTCTATCTACCTCTATAGGAAACAGGCATAATATGATATGATAAAGAGGTATGAGTGATTCCTGCAACTGAACTCGACTACTCCGTAGTGGGTGGGGGAGATGAGGGAGGGGGGATTGGGCCGCCGGAACTCAACCGCTCACCGGACGAAGCGCGGGAGCTAAGTCACCACTCAGACGCCGGTTTTCTGCGGGAGTGTGGGTAGCACTTCCCCAGGCGAGCCGGCCCATTCATGCTACATACAAATACTATGCTATTCTTCTCGGTCTGTGTTAAGCTGCGAACTGCCGTGGGCTGACGATGAATGGGATCAGGAAATGCGGTGAAGATGAGGTAATAAATAAATCGACGGAAGAACATTGTCTATATTGCTGTACGCCTCAGAATTCATCTACAATACTAACATTTATAAATATAAATTCATTCATAACACTCCACCGAGGTGACTAGTCCACCTTAAGGCATTTCTAGCAGAAGTTTCACGCCAATTAAATCATCGCGAGTCGGACTTATTCTGAGGTGTCTGAAACGTCTCTTCATCGCGGTATTAAAAATGTACATTTTATCAATGTAAAATGTAATTTGTAATAACACTTTGATTTAAAAACTTCTATATAAGATGATTAATTTAGTTTAATTTCCCCGTAAATTCACTTCACGTTCGTCGACATTTGTTTTATTTATTTATTTAATTTGCTATTTATACTAGCCGCTGTCGTTGTATATTACTACCTAAGATATATGTGTATTTTACTACCTAAAAATATATGTTAATTATTAATTAAAATAATGATAATTCTGTTGTTATAAACTTGGTCTTTATGCGAGTGTGTTTTTGCGTGAATGATGTGTGAATGTGTATTAGTGTGCGTGTGTTCATGTATGTGTGTGTGTGTGTGTGTCTTATAATAAAAACTATATAAACATTATTTTGGAACCCGTAAAAGTTCTTTCTAAACATTATTTATAAGAAATATATCTTTATATATTACTGGTGGTAGAGCCACGCTGAAGACGAATAATTTGTCAAGAATGGCATAATATTTGTCTGTGGCATGAATAGGCCGGCTCGCCTGGGGAAGTATCACACTCCAGCAGAAAACCGGCGACTGAGTGGTAGCTCAGCTACCGCGCTTCGCCCGGTGAGCGTTTGAATTCCGGAGGCCCAAGCCCCTCCCATAATGACACTTTCCTTAAAGCCCGGCAACGCTTCTGTACTGCCTATGACCCTGCCGTTGTTTATGGGCGGCGTTGATTGTTTTCCATCAGATGACATGCCTGCTCGTTTGCCCATAAAAAAATAAATTTTTCTTTAAATAGGTGAAAGTACGCTGAGGCAGCCCTAGAGTCATCTTGTGTAAGGCAAAGTGTGAAAGCGCCTGGCAGGATGGTCGGAATACCTTCGGGCGATGGACATTTTCTTATTGACACGTTAATGAGGTCCCCCGACACACAAAAGTCACTGCTCAGCACCGCTTATGGATTAAAGCTAACGCTAAACAACTAATTATTTATTCGCTACGAATTAATTTTGATTATTTTATTATTTTACACGTACTAGTTGCTGCAACTGATTACGATGGGAAAACTCACGGGCAAAAGAAAAGTTGGTGGGAGAAGGGAGTTTTGGCTATGTAACATTAGGAAGTGGGGTAGCGAGTGCTCCAAAACTTCTGCGCCTCGCAAACGAAGAGGAGCGTTGTGCTGAATCGGCTGTGAACCATCGCAAGTTGGAGAGAGATCAAAAAGACGCATGCAAGAAAAAGAGCCAGAAAGACTTTTAAGATTTCTCAAAAAATTGTATTTAATCACTCGAAAACAGTCTATTTCAATACTGTACATATTTCTATTGGTTGTAGAGGATCCAGACTATGGACCATTCGACGTAGTATTTCTTTCTGATCCGATTATATAATAACAAGATTTTGACATTTGCGTCATTTTATTATGCGATAGGAAGGCAAACGAGCAGGCATGTCACCTGATGGAAAGCAATCAACGCCGTCCATAGAAATCCGCTGTGCCATAGGCAACGCAGAAGCGTTGCCGGCCTTTAAGGAAAATGTCATTAGGGAATGGGAGGGGAGCGGGGTGAAGGGCCTCCGGACCTCACCCGCTCACCGGACGAAGCGCGTTAGCTAAGCTACTACTAAGACGCCGGTTTTCTGCGGGAGTGTGGTACTTCCCCGGTCGAGCCGGTCCCATTCATGCCACAGAGAAATATTATGCCATTCTTGACAAAGTATTCGTCTGTAGCGTGACTCTACCTCTATGAAATCTAATCTAACCACTATGATATATAATCTTTTACCGATTTTACTACAAGGAATATTTCGAGGTATTTATTGTTCAGATATAATTTCTACGACGAATTCCACTATCGCACAACTCATCACAGACAAAACTTTCATTGGCATCATCCAGATGAATCGCGATCTAGTACGGTAAGTTTTTCTCGAATCTTTTTTCCATGCACCACTACCCTGCGGAGCCAACTGCCTCTTGCTAGAGGCAGTGTCGTATCAGCTCGGAAACACAGCAGTGTTTGCTGATACGACATTGGAACCATCAAAAAACAAGTGTACGCATCTTTTAAAGGCCGGCAACTCCAAATGCCTATGGCAGAGCGGACGTCGATAGGCGGCCTCGATTACTTTACATCGGCTAAAGGCAAACGAGCAGGTAATCCTGCTCATTTGCCTGCTTGGGTCCACAGATCTCCATCTCGGCACATTTTCCTTGCTTCCTCCATACTCATCACTCTCTTCAAGCAAGCTCACTGGTTAAGAGTATTCTTAATCTGGCTTTTCCTAAAACTTTGTGCAATTTGCTCAAGGTATGTTTTCCTTGGTCTTCTCCTACCGACCCTTCCATCCACATCCGCAACATAAATCTCTTTCGCCAGTCGTCTTTCATCCATCCTCTCTATGTGCCCACACCTAATAAGCATTCTTTATTGAACTCTTGTCACGATACCTTCTCTTACTCTTATATTGAATAAATCCTATCCTACTAATATTATAAATGCGAAAATTTGTCAGTATGGATGTATGTTTGTAACTCTTTCACGAAAAAACTACTGGACGGATTTGGATGAAACTTTACAGTAATATAGGTTATACATCGGAATAATATATAGGCTACAATTTGTAATGGTTTTATGTAATTTTGGTCGTAATATAATTTTACTACTAAGTAAAAACAAAATATATTTATTTAAAATGATGTGTCACGAAACTCAATGTGACTGACCAAATTCCACGCGAGCAAAGCCGCGGGCAAAAGATAGTACTTAATATAGATTGACCAGCATTTCCGTTTATAAGAAATAAATAGTGTAATCCGATCATAAAAAAGGAGTACGCGATTTCGAACATTCCGCAAACAAAACGGTGTAATCCCGCGTCGGCTTTGGGACTTCTCAAAATACGTAATAACCGCCCGCCCCAAGCCCCGCCGTAATTAAGCACTTGTCGGGCGTCGGGCGGCCCAAAAACAAAACCAGCGACTCGTGGAGGCCGCGAGGTAGGCCCCGGAAGCCTATATACGTCTCTTCCGAGCATTGTCCGCACGCAACGCTAATCTCGAAACGTTTACCCCCAAACAAAACCCACCCCAAATCAACCCCTAACGACCTAATGGAGTTCTTTAAAGAAAGCCAGAACGCCGGGGCGAAAGAAAATTGAGCCATCTTAGCTAAAAAACGTCCAAAACTTACGGCGGGGGTACAAAGCGACGGCTTTGTACACCCTGAGAGGAGGGTATAGATTTTCGGGGTGCGTTTAACTTGGTACCGGCTGTAGCTTAGGTGTGTTAGTGATGCTAAGATGCGGAACAATAAGCGGGCGAGTTCAATGCCCTCGTCATGCTATTACCAGTTAGATGAGTTAGCTAACTATTAATATTTTGGACTATCGACAACATGAAATCGAAATATCAGACTGTATTTCAGTCAAACTCTCAGAGTTTGACTGAAATAGAAATAGTAATAGAAAATTTTATTAATAATACCTTCTTTTTTGACAAAAACTTAATGCTAAAATTATAACCCAAATATTATTATGCCCAAATATTATAAATCCTGATTCTCACGAGGGCGAAAAGCGACTAATGAAGAGCCGTTTCGCTGCGATGAATGGTAGCGGATGGAGCTCTGTGGTCTCTGCCAACCCCTGCGGGGGATAGGCGTGAATATATAAAAAAAATATATCCATTTAGAAATAGAAATAGAACATTTTATTAATAATACCTTTTTTTTACAAAAACTTAATTCTAAAATTATAACCTAAATATTTTTATATTGAACATATAAACAATATAAATACATATATATATATTGTCACGCCTGTTTCCCGTAGGGGTAGGCAGAGACCATAGACCATAGATTCATGAAATATAAGTAACTATTTATTATGTAACATATATTAATTTTTAGATCGCATATTCTAGTTATTAAACAGTACATCTTAGATATTATTAAGTTGGCCAACCCCGATATACATCAGCCGGCAAAAAATCTTAATATACAAGTATATAGAGTTCCAAATACATTAATAAAATTACCATAAAGCTATTGGCATGCATTCACATTAAATAACTCATTGTAAATAAGCGCCCAATTCATATTCAGCCCGGGGAATATTATCATAATCGTCATGAGGCTGGAGGGTACCCGCTTGTGGGAGCGAGACGCAACGATATTAGCGACAGAGATGAAATATCCAATAGGGCGCTTGCCAAAAAGCTCACTTTTATTAGAGCTGTCTTCGGGTAATGGCACGAAAATGATTTAATTGGAACAAAGTTCGTTGTATTTTAATGTGGTAGGTACACTGAAAGTGTCTCAGCACGGCTCGTTGGCTCGTTGGCTTGTTGGTTCTATGGCGCGTTGTCTCGATGGCGCGTTCGCACGTGGCGCATCGGCTGATGGCGCATAGTCTCGTGTTTTTTTGTAAACGCACTATTTCAATTTTTATTATTTTTTTTTTATATATTCACGCCTATCCCCCGCAGGGGTTGGCAGAGACCACAGAGCTCCATCCGCTACCAAAAACTATTAAGATTGTAAAAATTTTGTATATAACACGCAGGAGAACGCATACAAATTTTATCTTAACAGAAAACTATGATAGATTTATTAATTTTTAATAAAATTTATAAGGCTCGCATATTCTAACTACAATATATAATATAATAATAAGTTTAAGGGTAAGTGTTTAAATTATAAGTATAAATTATTAAAAAGTCAAGGCAAATGTTCAATCTTTATTCAGTTCCTAGTTTCTAGTACACACTCTCCTTATAAATATTTACCTATTTATGTATATCTTGTTCAAATTTTCAATCACCCCTATGCTTTAAATACTAAATTATTAATGGAGTCAGGCGTTACTTTGCGGAAATCCATCACTATATGGACAGTCAAAAGTTTTACTTAGCTAAGATCCGCGACAAGCAAAATGCTTGTCGCGGATCTTAGCTAAGTAAAACTTTTCACTGTCTATATATTAAATACTAAAGTCAGAAAGAATTCATTGTGAAACAAACTATTTCGATAAACTAAATACTTTTATGATTATACATCATCACTATTACTGTTACGTATAATTTGTTCTTTTTGTCTCATTAATAAACTAGTAATTATAAAGAAAATATTTTATGTATAATAATTAACAAAGAAAGAATAGATCTTTAGTATATCTTTTTCAAATTATGCCTTTTGTTGATTCAATGAGGGTGACATATCATAGAGCATAAGTTCTTCTATAAAAAAACATAGTTGCACTATGTACAACATTTGATTTGATTATGACTAAACCATAGAAGATGCCTTAGGGCCCCGGGACTCGGCACCCTCTCGACTGCTGGAAATATTCGCACTTTAAAGAGAAAAAATAGCAGAATCCGCGGGAAATCTCGCGACTCCGTGAGGTCGAGTATCCTCTATTATTGTTACCAACCGTCCAACGCTAAAATAAATTTTAACTGGCAACATTTAAAGTCGAAATTCTAACTGCGGCGGGACATTGTCGTTTTCAGGCTAATTAGAGACGTGGAAAGTGTCAGCTGGTGTTAGGTGAATTTAAGCTCTAAGTTACACCGAATAGGTTTTAATTTACATCGTCTGAAATCAAAGGTTTGTCGATAACTAGGAAAATAGTGCTACATTTGTTTGTTTTCTCGTGTGGATTTGCAGAATTCAAGTCCGCTGGTGCGTCAGCTTTTAGTTGTAATGGCGCACACACAAGTCTCCAACGTTCCAGCTGGAAGTTTTGGAAACATTAGCTTACTTAAGTTAATTGCTGTTTATATTTATTATAATTGTTTAGAAGCTCTCGTTACTTCAAAAGTCTATTAAAAAATTAAAAATGCGATATTTATAATGCCTAGATGGTTTGGGTACATAGAGAGGATGGATGAAAGACGACTGGCGAAAGAAATTTACGTTGCGAGAGTGGATGGAAGGCCGACCCTTCCATCCACTCTCGCAACGTAAACTCCAGAGTAAGACCACGGAAAACATATCTTGACCAAATTGCTAAAGTTTTTAAGAAAGGCCAGGTCAAGAGTAACTTTAATCAGCGGGCTTGCATGAGGATAGTAATGAGTGTGGAGGAAGCAAGGAAAGTATGCCGAGATCGTAGCAGATGGAGATCTGAGGTCTCTGCCTACCCCTACGGGAGGCAGGCGTGACGATACGTATGTATGTATGTATGTATGATATTAATAATTATTTATCCCTCGTACTATAACTATTTCTCTAACCGATGACGTCATAAATAATTAAAAAATACAAATTAAAACTACTTCTTATTTCAATTATTGACTTCCACCCTGAGGTCCCTCGCTATTACATCATTACGAACATGGCGAGCCGCCCCCACGATGTTGCGCAGAGACAGATTCAGCTGAATCTGGACGCGTTTGCGTTGGGTTACTGAGGCGAAAGACCACCAGGCCGGCGCAGCATAGTTCAGTCGGGAGCGGAGGGTAGGCGATTTGATGTTAATATAGGTCGAAGGACCGCACGCGCGGCTTTCGTGTTTTTCACCACGTGTGTTACCTGTGCGGACTCCGAGGTATGTAACTGTGTGTCTCCCAGCGTACGATCTGCCCCCGAAGCGTAAGCGGTTTTGGTAGTTTACTGGGCCGGTCACAATGGCGGATGTCTTCCCAATGTTGACAGACATCCGCCATGTGTCCAGCCACTCGGGTAGCAGACGTGTCACCCAATCAACTGCTGATTTTATAGTACAAGAGGTGAGTCACGTGTCGGTAGTAGGTATGTCAATAGCGCAACTATACTATTGACATGACTCGCTTGTTTTTCTTAATAAAATGTAAACAAGATTTTAACATGTTCCACATAGTTTTCACACACTACACGCCATGAAAATTGATTCCATCCCCATCAACTAGATGGTATACCACCGTCCGATTATGTATGTATGCGTATTTGTGTGTGTGTGTGTGTGTCCTATATCAATATCGTGACTGTGGTCCGCGATCTGACCACGTTGGTTATCGCTGAAAACCAGCACCAGGTGCTCCAATAGAACGGCCAGCATACGCTGAGCCATAATCATTTTATGACACTATGGTATATATTAATGACATTATTTTCGTTTTGTTATGTTTATTTATATATTATAATATTATTAAGGTTTTAATTTTAGCTTTTATACAAAAAATGTGTCGTAAATAAAGTTTTTTTTTAAATTCTATTCAATTTAGTCGCGGTTCTTTACCATGAACTATTCATATTTGGAACGATGTACCAACCGCAGTATCCCCATGTACTATAAATACGAAATATAGTCATCCAAGAGACAAGCGTATGTGTTCACAAGAGATCGGGAACTCATCTGAGATGCCTCCAGTGTTGGTGATCTCTATGGGCGATTGTGATCACTATATACCCAGATAATCTATATAATTGCCTGGTCTGTTTTATTAAAAAAATGTTAAAGTTAAAAACAAACAATCTTAGAAGCAATTTACGATGGAGTAGACGAGTTTTCGTGTACTACAATCAAAACTCTCTCAATATTGATCTGTCAATCGCAGATTAAAAATCATTGCGTCTTACTCCTCTATATAAAAAAATTCCGATTCTGATAACCCCCTCAATCCGCATTTCCGTTCCTTCTCTTTCCTTTCTTTTCTATCCTTTCCCTCCTTCTCCTCCAATTCCCGGTCTGCCGTGCCAATGGATGCGTGGCGAGCGAGTCGCAAGTGTGCCGACCGTCCCGGGATCGAACTCCCCTGAGTACTATGGTGCATTACCTCAGCTGCTGGGGCTGACCCCCATCCTCCCTTGCGACTGGTGGGATTTACTAAGACGAATTTAATATACCTAATTTGCTGAAAATGACGGCGACGTGGTTCGCCACCTGTCACGTCCTGATTCTCACGAGGGCGAGAAGCGATCAATGGAGATCCGTTTCGCTGCAATTAATGGTAGCGGATGGAGCTCTGTGGTCTCTGCCGGGATAGGCGTGGCGTGAATATATATATATATATATATATATATATATATATATATATATATATATATATATATATATATATATATATATATATATATATATATATATGTATATATAATGTCTTTGGCAACGAAGCGTATTGTATTCCAGATCAAGCCAAGGAATGTGATGACCATTCCGTAACGTCCGGGTTGACGTCCCGAAGGCGAAACCGTTAATTAAAAATGTACAGGCGCGACCCCGTGTCGACAGCTAGCGGTTTGAAACTAGCTATTAGCGGCTAGCGCTTTGTGTGGAGGTGTCGGGCCGTTCGCTCTCACCACCCTCGCCTCTCGGAACCTCTCGGCACCACCTCACCCCCCGCCCCTCGCCCCCGCGCACCGCTACCACGCGACGCGAGTAATTGCTGAACAAACCTTTTCCTTTTGAAGATAGCGAGACAATTTGCCAACACACGACTCCATTCGGCCTAAATCAAGCGATGCCGAGCGCTAGACTCTATGCGTATACCATCCTTACTACGCGCGTACAATACCCTCTACATAACTCCTAGACATATTTGCCGTGATAATCGTTGTCTCGTAGTCTCATCTATATAATATATATGTATGTACAATTTTTTTTTTGGGATAGGAGGACAAACTTCGAAAGCGACTCTACGAAAGACAACCGTAATAATAAATCATCTGGTAACAATCACATAGTACCACTTTTCACCCCAAACAACGCCTTTCGCCTCGATACGAGGCATACTCAAATGTAGTAGACTCTACGAAAGACAACCGTAAAGTTATCTTAAATAATAAACTGTAATCTTAGTATTGTATAGGTAAAATACGTACTAGCACCTTAGTAAAATGACGTCAAGTGACAATCACACAATACTACTTTTTATTACAAACAACGCCTTTCGCCTCAACACGAGGTATACTCAAGTGTGGTAGACTCTACGAAATACAACCGTAGAGTTATCTTAAATAACAAACCGTCCTCTTAGTATTGATTAGGTAAAATACGTACCAGCACCTCAGTGAAAGGGCGTCAGGTGACAATGCGTGGAGACGCCATGACAAAGGCTGAGGTGTTGGTGTAGTGTTTTACGTAGGTACTGCTCTTCATAATCAATCCCATGCCCCTTGGCCCCAAACAATGGCGGGCCGGTAATTCCTCATCCCGTCGCTCCAACGTACAAGTAAGTAAGCAGTTTTCTCCTCCATAACAAGCGCGGCTAATATCCTCGCTTCACACCTTCGCACAAACACTCCCCGCGTTATGATATGGCTCAAGGCACGAGCGGAAGCGGGGATCGGTTCGGAACGGGTATCGAGCATGTATCTAAGTGATTGCGGATTTTGTCAGTAGATGCCCCCAAATAATGGAGTATTATATAACGTATATTGTTTTTATGTGGTTTGGATCCCCATCTTTATGAACATGGAATAACTAAACTGCTTGATAAATGGTAAAAGGTCATTGATAAAAAATCGGACAATAAAATTATGCTTTAATCCACTTATTTAAAATCCGCAATTACTTACATGCAAAACCAGTAGTAAATAAGGAAACTATTTATAGTTTAAAAAAGGTACAAGGAAAACATATTACAATTCTTTGACTCAAAATACATCGTAAGATGATAAATAGATTCAGACGTTAATTTGCGAAAATCCATTATTATATCATATATATTTAGACTATCCATAATAATAATAATATATAATAATATCCATTATTCTTACTGGGCGACGTCCTGTGGAGCGCCCCAGGTACCGCTGGAGAGACATGGTGGAGGATGACTTGCGCAACCTTCAAATCTGCAATTGGCAGGAGGTGGCACATGACAGGGCACGGTGGCGTAAGATCTGTTCGGAGGCCAAGATACATTTTGGATCTCTGCGCCAACCAAGTTTTTTTATGGACTATAAAAATTGACCTAATCAAATCAAATCAAATCAAATCAATCAACGTCGCCCACAGACATTGCCATAGGCATTGCAGAAACGTTGCCGGCCTTCAAGAAATACGTCAACTTGTTTTTTGGAGGTCCCAACGTCGCATTGGTTCGGACATACCGCTGGAGGCAGTTCCAGAAGGTAGTTGTGCGTAGAAAGAAGTTTTGGAAAGCAAGCACCGTACTGTATCACCATTCATCCAGATGGAGAGACTTTTCTAATTGACTTTAATATAGTGGAATTTATTTTGTTTAAAGCTCTTGACTTGGACCACAAATGAACGAACTGGTTGTAGCGGTGAAGGGTAGGTCCACACACACACGCGAGCATAGCGAGTGTGGACGTTTATATGTGTGTGTGGTATGTCGGTTACGAGAACCAATAACCGGCAACCCTTTTGGGTAAAGGCATTCATCCTCTGATAGCGATGATCATAACAACTTGCCAAAATATATTTTATTAATCTGAATCCCTTGTACACTTAAAGCTTCTGAAGGCTCTTTGAAGGAGTTTCATCAGTATGTGCACAGTTAAAACTCTTACTTAGCTAAGATCAGCGACAAGCGACAACAATAGAAAATTAATAACTTGTGTTTTCCTGCTGGATGAAGTGGATTTACAGGGAACTTAAACTAAATCTTACCGAAAAATGGCCGTTTGCAACTCTCCACCTACAAACCACTATACACAACATCAAACTACCACTTGTAAACGACACGTGTTTCGTCTCAACACGAGGCATCATCAGGTATAGTAGACTCTACGGAAGAACTCTACGGATGCACGTACTCTACGGATACGGATGCAGATTACAAGGTGGAACAGTGGTATTGCGTGTTTGGTGTTGTGTATAGTTGCCGGTAGGTGAAGATTTGCTGATCAACATCAACTTCGATGCATATGGCGCCGTCGAAAGGTATTATACCAGGTTCAGCTCTCCAAGGTCGTGTGCTTCGCCCTATCCGAATCCATATTATCTCCGAATAAAAATAATCCTACACCTATTACACTTCAGTCAATAACATGTCAGCCTGTCAGTCAGTTGTAATGCAGCTTTCATCATCATCAGCAGCCTGCGGCAGTTCACTGCTGGACATAGCCCCCCCCCCCATTTGGGGAGGCCAAACAGCGTCACCTAGCCCGATCTTCGGCTACACGCATCCAATTTCTGCCAGCCGGCCTGCATAGAATAATATAATAACGAATGCAGCTTTGTATAATATTAATAATTAATAAGATAAAGATATTGTATATTTAATTAGTCTGTGTTGAAACGTTTAATTTTGCCAAAAATGAAAACAATTAGTAATGCAGATATATCTACATGTGTGTGAGGAGGGGACTGGTAACCCTGTTAATTTGCTTGTCTAATTTGTACCGTGGCGGAAAGCCGTGGGTCGATACGGCCCGAACCTGCCTGTATCTTCAATTGCCAAATAACAGGAATGCCTGTAAGATATTTATTTTGATAAACGAAGTTTAAATCTAACTCATCGTTCAGTAATATTTGTTCACAATTATTCAATTCCTTCAATAGTTAGTTCACGCTATCCCTATGTACATCTTGTTCAATTTTTCAAACGTTAATAAAATACTTTTTATATGGACAGTTAAAAGTTTTACTTAGCTAAGATCCGCGACAAGCAAGACAATAACAGAAAATTAATAATGTGTGTTTTTCTGCTGGATGAAGTGGATTTATTTGGAACTCAAACCAAAAACTTACCGAAAATCGGCCATCAATTCTCCACCCACCAACCACTATACACAACACCAAACACACATTACCACTTTTCCATCTTGTAAAATATACGATATGTACGATAGGGATGGATTTCCGCAAAGTAACGCCTGACTCCATTAACAAAATACTTTTTATTCATCCACTCAAGTTCAAATACATTTTTTTTCAAACTTGTAGTGGATAACACTTGATGTTGATACAGTATTTTTTAATAATAATTCATTAATTAAATTTATCAATTTTAGTTTTATATGTGAGACAAAATTAATCTTTTATATAAGATGTTTTACAGGATATAAAAGTAGGAAATGACTTTAATTTTTTTTTATTCTAGATTATTTATTGCTTTGTTTTGTTTTTTCTTCAGCCGCATGTTCCATTGCTGGTTAGGGACCTGCCCATTTCTGGAATAGTTGACTACTACGCTTGTCCAAATAGGTCGGTGGGTTCAGTGGCAAAGTTGCTATGTCGGAGTCAACTCGTGGGTTCAATTCCCGCATCGGATCAAATATATGTATGGCCTTCAGATATTAATTTAGAATCCGTGTTCCTGAGTTACTTGCGATAAACAATCATAAAATGGAGAGGCTTATACATTTGCTTATGGCTATTATCTTTGTTTATTAATATATTTTTTTCTCTCTTCTCTATCATTTTAATGATAACCTATCACCAACATGCTTAGAATTATGTTTTTAACGTTGTGTCCATCCTACGGTTGTCTGGAAGAAAATATATATTATCGCTATTAGCGATAAGACTGCCATTTGTATATAAATATTATATTCAATAATTGTAAAACTTTGTTTTTGGTGTATATATATATATATATATATATATATATATATATATATATATATATATATATATATATATATATATATATATATATATATATATATATATATTATCCATGTCCATTATAAAACAAATATTATAATCCATGGTAATATGTAATAAATTACTAGAAAATTTAAAAAAAATTTAAAAGCTAACTTACCTAAAGACAAACAACATATGCCTTCTTCAATATAAATTACTATAGAATAGTAGATAGCTTAATATTTATTTTGATTGTTACTTCTGACTTTCTTATATGTATCGTGCCTTGAATATACAAGTTATATGGCTATATTATTTCACTATAAGATTTTGAAATTATACTATGATATTTTTATTAATTTTAGATTATATAGTAAATAAAAATTATAACAAATTAAGATCTGCATGTAGATATCCCGGAATATCAGCGTCAAGTGATATATTTTATTTTACTGTCGCATTTCGTAAGACGAATGAAAGGATCGGAAGGCTCTTTTCTTATTCCCCTTGCATTATTTTTAACCTAAGGCAATACCATACTGCATGTGTTCTTAGGCGGTTGTAGCTGAACCACTCACTAGGCATCCTATTTCCGTAGAGATATAGGAATATGTTCCAAATTCGTCTTTCATCCATCCACTCAATGTGCCCAAACCATCTAAGCATCCCTCTCTCAACTTTTGTCACGACACATTCTTTTACTTCTCATCATTCTCTTATAACTTCATTCTTTATTCTACCATTCAAAGTCACTCCACGCATACTTCTCAACGCTCTCATTTCCACCGCATTCAGTCTGCTTTCATGACTCTTCTGCCTAATCCAAATTTCACTATCGCACATCAGAGTCGAAACAAATACTGCCCGATCAATCGCCAGTCCGACTTTTTTGACACACTCTAACTTTTCTTTAAGGAGTGCAGGGGTCCATTAACTTGATTACCAGCTTTTACTCGCCTTTCAATGTCACCTTATTTGTTTAATTGTAATTTATTTAATAAAAGTTATATAGAATGGCAAACGTAGTGTGAGATGCCCCCCTGCTAGATGGAGCGACGATTTGCGCAAGACGGCTGGCAGAGATTGGATGCGTGTAGCCGAAGATCGGGTTAGGTGGCGCGCCTATGTCTAGCAGTGGCCTGCCGCGGGTTGATATTGACATATAATGACAACAAGGTGGTGCTTACAAGTGTTAGATTGAGTGCCAACCTTCGCTATTCAGAGAGGCACACAGAAGAATAATATTGAAGGCAATCTACCGCCACAGCCCTTTCATACGTCAATAAATGGTAGTTCATTGAGGACAGCGGATAAAACAAGGCAAAAAACGGAATAAGCCAAACGCACGGATCGCGCGTTGAGTCGAATTCAAAGCTCTTCTAACCGACTGACCACTAATTCGCATTGGGGCCCGTTTTGCGGGTATCAACTAACCTTTTATCGAACTGACAGAATCTCAACACAAACGGCGCTTTGTGCGCTGCGCATTGTGCGCACACAAAGCCGCCATTGGGTAGGTGTGAGCGAGCTCTCGAGATGTCTTGTCTGTTCTCAGGCTGCGCATAAAGCGCTGTTTTGTTGGGTAGTTTGTGAGGTGTCGCCAATTGTGAAGAACACCTTATTATTACCACGATCCATTGTCTCGTGTTTATTAGTTTACTGTTGTTAGACATAACCAGTTTAGTCTGAGCCCTTCCGTGTACCTACTAAACGCGGCGAGACAATTAAATGAAGTACATGCTTTCCGGGACATGGCTTCTGTGTCCAAATTTTAATTAAATATGAAAAAAAATTATATTATAGTCTTCGGGTCTTTGAGTGCATCCAAGGATGACTAAAAGATTCAGGCGTTACCTGCCTTGGCGTGTCACTTGATGGAAAGCAATCAACACAGACCATAAACATCCGCAGCGCCATAAGCATTGCACATAGGGAGGGGGGTTGGGTCTACAGAACTCAACCGCTCACTAGACGAAGCGCGGTAGCTAAGCTACCACTCAGACGCCGGTTTTCTGGGGGAGTGTGGTACTTCCCCGGGCGAGACGGCCCCATTCATGCAACAGACAAATAATATGCCAATCTGAACAAAGTATTCGCCTGCAGCGTGGCTCTACCACTCTATAAGGCATAAGGGAAGGGAAGGGATGTTTTTTTAAGTTCCAGTGTCACGAAGATTGTTACTAAGTAACCTTTAAAGGGTCAGATGTGATTTGACCCTCAGTGTAACATTAATTTACGCGACGGAACCGAGAGATATGACTTCTTCTGAATAAAAGAAATCCAAAAATTGCACTATCCAAAAACAAGTTTTACGTGACTGGGAGGTAAACGAGGAAGCGTATCGCCTGATGGAAACCCATCAAGACTGCTTTGTCGGCCTTTGAGTTATGAGTGGGCTTGTTTTGTAAAGTTTCCAATATCATATCGGCTCTGAAATATTTTAAAAGGTAGCTGGTTCCACAGAGTCCTTATAATCCTATTACTATGAGCATTTACCTTAATACTTTTGTGTAGCAATAACAAACAAATGTATAAATAAAAAATCTATTTTATTATTTCCCTTACAAAATAAAATGTAATGTTTAAATATTGAAGTTTTATTTAATTTTGAATTGAATTTTATATTGAATTCTTTTCTTTTCTTTGATGGCAATTAGTTATAACTTTTATAATAGTGTAGTAAATTGTAGTGTAGTAAAATACGATAACATCAAATCTCTTGAAATATAACTAACTAGTCAGCTGTCACGTTACGTTTTGATAAAATGGTGGCTATTCTACTAAAACCTTCTATGGACTTTTTAGTCAACTTAAAAAGTCAAGACACACGCATTTATTTCATATAACTCCACTCATACGCCTTAATAAAATAATATAAGATTTCATAAAAACAAGTTACTCATGTAAGTTGGCAGGAAAGGTCTCATATTGATTTCTTAAAATAATCAAGTTTAACATGTTTTGTTTTTGAAAAATGCAAATTTCTATTTTATATAGTATTATTATTTAAATTTAATATATAATATAATATAATTTTTATATAATATAAATTTTGTATAACAAAATAGATTTTTGAAACATGATTTTTATATTTTATATTATGATTTGAATTAAATTTATATTTTCTATGTTCATTTTGTTGAAATCATATTTATATAGTTAAAATCTTCGTTCGTAAAAAAACATTGATATATAATGAGTAAATATCATTTTATAACTTATTTCCCTAAATTTTATAGTTACAGTTAAGTTCCTTTTTTCTGCCTAACGTTTAATGTACTTTTATTTATTATAAAACCATATTATTTGCATTCTTAGTGCTATTAAAATCTTTTCTCTATTTTTATTCCTTATTATTTATTATTGGATATATATTTATTTATTTAATAATAAATAATTCATTATGGTTTTATAAAGAAGTGGCTGTATCTTTGAAAAATCATAACCATTTTATTGGATAATATTAAAAAGAAACGGATCGCTCGCGCTTTGCCGCCGACGGAGAAATGTAAAAGGACTTTTTGTTCAAAATTTTAACGAAAATAATAAATAAATAATTATTATGCAATAACGTTTATGCTTATTTTATTTTAATGTTATTATTTAGATTACTAAAATAACTTTAATTTTAAATAAAGCTATACTTACCGATGTTTTTAAATACAAATACCGGAGCATATTTTATAATTAGAATACCTATTGAAACATGATACCAGAATGTTATTTATAACACAAAACTGTATATAATTCGCCTTTCATACATACACGTTTTCGCATAAACAATGTCGCTTTATAATAATCTGTTAATAAAATAAACTCACAATGAATTGTGTAATTTATATAATCCATATATTTACAACAAAAACTGTAGTTATTAAAAAAAAATTAAACAATATACAAAGCGATCGTATCAATATACATATTGCATGCAAATAATATTATAATAAAATATAAGTCATTAATATACACTAAAGTAGGTAGATAATACAAAATAGCAAATTAAAGAAGCAGTAGGTAAACCTATAACAATTTATTAAAAATCTAAAAAACTATTTTATGCTTCAGAACCGACGTTCAAAAATCTACGTATACAATAAGATCATTATAAAGTTTTTTGTCTTTCATTTTATCGGGAATAGTATATTTTTAACATAGCGAGACTCTACGGAAGACAACCGAAAAGTTGTCACTTTTCGGTTGTCTTCCGTAGAGTCTACTATACTTGAAGATGCCTCGTGTTGGGGCGAAACACGTGTCGTTTACAAGATGGAAAAGTAATAATGTGTGTTTGGCGTTGTGTATAGTGTTTGGTGGGAGGAGAGTTGATGGCCGATTTTCGGTAAGTTTTTGGTTTAAGTACCAAATAAATCCACTTAATCCAACGGAAAAACACACATTGTTAATTTTCTGTTATTGTTTTGCTTGTCGCGGATCTTAGTTAAGTAAAACTTTTGACTGTCCATATAGTGATGGATTTCCGCAAAGTAACGCCTGACTCCATAGTTCTATATCCTCCAAAGTTTTATATCCTGCTAAACATATAAATTAAATAAATCTAATTAATGAATTAATATTTGGGGAAAAAAAAAAACTGTATTAACATCAAGTATTATCCACTACAAGTTTAAAAAAATATATTTGAACTTGAGTGGATGAATAAAAACGATTGAAAATTTGAACAAGATATATACATATATAGGGAGAGTGTACACTACTATTAATAGTAGCCAATGAAGTGTAATAGTGTTTAATAGTCCAGTAAAACGGGCCTATTGAACACATATATTTCTAGAAAAAAGGTTTTCGATGTCGTTTTGTAAGTTAAAGGCTTAAAAACATACACTATCTAAATATTCGAAAAGTATCTCATTGTCCGAAAAAAATAAAACTTTATATCATCTTGTCTTTATAATTTCTATATTAAATCTGTAAGTAAGAGTTTTTACAAAAAATGTTCTCTTTGGAAATTTTTCAATTTGATTCCGAAATCGGGATAGATAATTTTGAGGCCTATATTTATTCGTTCCTAGTGTCGATAAATCTAAATGATATGTGTGATATAAACGAATGCATGACAAGATAGTGTGTGGTGTTATGAGTGAAAAACGTTTTATTATTATTAAAATACAAACATATAGAATAAAATTTTATCTTTCGCGTATTATCATACCTGATTACTAAATGATTTGAAAGGATGTTTTAAAGTTGATACATCTGATGTACTTCGAACAAATATTTTCGCATTATATCCGATAATTAATGTGTGTATATATTTTTATATATATTTTATATACCTATATATATATTTATTATATTATATTTATAGTATACTATAGTTTGTAATAAAAGTGTATGGAATAAAATAGTCACTTTCGCGTATTATTCTTCCTGTTTATTAAATAATAATAATAATACATATATTTTCAAAATGATTTGAAGGAAAGATTTAAAAGTTGATATATCTTATGTATTTCGAATGGATTACTATGCAATATGTCCGATAATTCATGTGTATATATAAATTCTATATATATTTATTTATTATATTACATTTATAGCAAAGTTTGTGATAAAAGTGTATAGAATAAAATAGTCACTTTCACGTATTATTCTTCCTGTTTATTAAATAATAATAATAATACATTTATTTTCAAAATGATTTGAAGGAACGATTTAAAAGTTGATATATCTGATGTACTTCGAACAGATACCTCCGCATTATATCCGATAATTAATATATATTCTATAAATATATATTTATTATATTATCCTATAGTTTGTGATAAATGTGTATGGAATAAAATAGTCACTCAAGGAACGATTTAAAAGTCGACATATCTGATGTATTTCGAATCGCTAAATGATTTGCAATTCGAAATAAATCAGACTATTACGCAATATATCCGATAATTAATGTGTATATATATAGATAGAAAAAAATTAGTTTGCGTTGTAATAAATTATCGTTGTAAAGATTGAGCCACACCGTCCGGGTCGCCGTAACCGGATAGCGGCCGCGGCCGCGGGGACACACGCACGCTAATTATGAACGAACACAATGCAATTGAACGACCGCTTCGAACACGACAGCTTTGTGCACGAATGCCAGATTGGACGCTTTGGAATCGGCTTTTGTATTCGAAAGCCGCTGAACCGCGGTGTTTAATTTACTTATGGGCAAATAATTATTAAAGCAATCGAGATAAATGTCGCCAGCGTATATTTTTTCATATTTATAAACTATTGGTGTACTGATTTTAATCAAGTTTAAAGAAAGCGGAAGATCAGAATTTCACCTAGCCAAGATCCGCGGTGAGTTATAGTGTGCCAAGATCCGCGGTGAGTTATAGTGTGCCAAGATCCGCGGTGAGTTATAGTGTGCCAAGATCCGCGGTGAGTTGTAAAGCTTATTGCGGATCTTGGCCAAGTGAAACTGACTGTACACATAACAATGGATTGCTGCAGAGTAACGCCTGAATAATTAATCATGTTCGATGGAAGTGTTTTATTTTGTGTTCACTTGACTCACCGGGTGGGGCGTGGAGTAGTGGTGGTCCGGGGAGGAAGGCAGCCGCTACAGCCGCTTGCGCGTTAAAGGCCGCCGCATACGCTACACGGCTGGCGACAGAGGCTGGTAATGGGAACTGTGGGGCGAACGGGCCTCGCCCGTCGCGGGCATCGCGCCCGTCACGGGACTGCCCGTCGCCTTCATAACGGTCCCGCCCGTCTCGGCCATCGGATAGACCCAGCAGTTCCTGTATGGCGAACGGCGACCGTTGTGGTGCCCGTGGCGCGCTTGCGTTCGCACTCATCGCCTGCATTTTAACAACTTGTCTCGTGTAGTCGCGGCTTTACATTACTATTTTGCGTCTCGCGGAAACAATAAAGTTTGGTGCCTGCCCTCGTACTGTCAAACACTAATTCTTACACTTCTTAAAAGGCGTGGTTACGTCGAGTGATTAGGAAAAAAAAGGCGTGTTGGCGACCGGCTTAACGATTGCAAGTTGCGAAATTGAATGTGCAACGTACTGCGGCTGAAGCACAACCGCTCACCGCGACGTCTGGAGCGCGTCTGTCGGCCCGCCCGTAGCGCCGCCGCTCGCCACCCTCGGCCCGTTTACGCGACTCGCAGTGTATGCGGAATAACGTTGTAACCACCGCGTTTCTTGCGCAAGTTGCGTCTTTTCTGAACTGGGTGGGAGAGCGTTAGTCGGGCGGGGCTTCACTAATAGCCAATACGGATATTTTGTTACCGCACTGTATTGGCCAGATTTCTTCACGAGCTCCGCCTACTCCACGCTCTGTTGCTTGAAACGAAACTCTAATGGGAAGAATTAAGTCTCAGAATTGGGTGCGGATTTGTGAGTTCATTTAAAGTTGATTAACTTTAAGAAATGAAACGACCCGAAGCGTGCGGCCGCCGGTGCACCGCTGTGTGGACACAGCTTTATTAATAATTTGATTTAGACTTAATAATAAATGTAACAGACATGATAATGTAGTAATAATTAAGAACAATAGTATTTTGTTATTTATTCTAATTTAATTGTATCATAAATTTCCATAATAATATCAATAATGACACATTATATTTTATCAATAACTTATTTATTTATAACTTATTATTAATTAATCAATTATATTCATAAAGTAAATATTAAAAATTTCACTATGTAATAAAAATTAGGGCAAACTGTATTTTATTATTAATTCTGTTTAAAATTTATCTAATGTATAAATAATGAATTTTAAAAATTTATATGGATTTATTAATTAAATTAGAACTTTGATAAATTTTAATTCCAAAATTTAAATTTTAAAGTAAAAAAAAATATTTTTATTTTTATGTTACAGCGCACAAATTTCTTTTTTTATGGAATAGGAGGGCAAACGAGTAGGTATGCGTTTCGCCTGGTGGAAAATAATCAACACCGCTCATAGACACCCTCGACACCATAGGTGTTATGGAAGCGTTGCATGTCTTTATTTCAAAATATATATATATATATATATATATATATATATATATATATATATATATATATATATATATATGTACACAATGAAAACTTAATATGATATTGATACTGTAAGCATGCTAAGAAAATTTGAACATAAACATCCTTAAAATGAAGTTATAAATATTCAGAACAATAAGCAACCAATACAATTTTTTAATATACAATAATAACTCACTTTTCTGAGACTATACGTCCCTTTCATAAAATAGTTTGAATCTTAGTATTTAAAGAAAGTTATTAATGGTACATCATAATAAAACAATAAGCTTTTTATTATTTTATTAAAATAATAAAAAGCTTATTGTTTATATTGAAATAATGTAATATAATAGTCTAGATTTATTTGTAATAATTTAATACTTTATAAATTATTACAAATAAATCTAAACTATTATATTAAATTATTTCAAAATGAACAATACAATTTTTATTATTTAAAAAATATTATAAAATATTTTTATTATTATAATATTATGTACAATAACTTTATTTATTATTTCTCGAAAAGTTATTTATTATTTGTTGTTATTGTTCAGAATTATTCCGGCCGCTGAACTCCACTACCGTACAACTTGCCTCAAGAAAAGCTTTCATCCCCACCATCTGGGTGAGTGGCGTTCCAGTACGGTGCGCTTTCCCAGAAACCTCTTTCTACGCACCACTATCCTGTGGAACCAGCTACCTCCAGCGGTATTTCCGAAAAAATGCAACATTGGAACGCTCACAGCTCAAAGGCCGGCAACGCATTCGCAATCCCTCTGGTATTTGATGCACATGGGCGGCGTTGATTGCTTTTCGCCAGGTGGTCACGCCTTTTTCCCGTAGGGGTAGGTAGACAGATACCACAAACCTGCCATGATCTCGGCACACTTTCTTCACTTCAGCCACACTCATGGCAATTTGGTCAAAGTAAGTTCTCCTTGGTCTTCTCCTCATCAGTAATCTTTCATCAATCCTTTCTATTTGCTCATACCACCTAAGCCTCCTCATACCAGTTTAATGAAATAATTGTGAAATTGAGTCTCCCAAGAAATTAGTGTCTATAGGAGTTTTACCGCCAACTTGTATTAGTGACGTGTTTATATTTCATTTTCATAATCTTATATTCTTATTATATATCCATATTATATTAGGTCGGGGCAAAAGTATTTTCGTATTGTTCATACAAAGGAAAATATTTTTTTTAGGTATAATTTTTTATTTATTTATAATATGTATGTGCCGTTTTGATCGATGACTTGTTGCCATCTTGTGGGTAGTGCCGTGATCCCATTCCTGTAGAAATTTTGAGATTTTTAATTAAAAAAATCTGACAGGTAGTGTTCTTTTGAGGTTAGCTTTATGCTTCCTAAAGAGTTCTGCAATGACCGAAACAGGTGGATATCTGATGGAGCAAGGTCAGGGCTATACGGAGGATGCATCAACACATCCCAGCCAAGCTCTCGCAATTTCTGCGTGGCTATAGATGAGTGCGGTCTAGCGTTGTCATGGTCTCTCAGTGAGATTATGTGGTACCCACGTGTCAAGTTTTTTCTTGTACCCAGACTTTCGTAAATGACGTAAAACTGTTTTATGATCAACATCCAGTTCTTCAGCAATGTCGTAGCTACTTATATGTCATCTTGCTCCACTTTCTCAAAGATGGCACTGATTTTATCTGAGACAGGGCGTCCAGAGCGAACCTCATCTTTCACACTATAATGTCCAGATTTGAAACGCTTGAACCACATTTGTGCTACTCTTATTGATACCGCATTAGGTCCGTAAACTACACTAATTTTATTCGCGACGTTTGCCGCATTTTTACCTTTTTTGTAATAAAACTTTAAAATGTACCGAATTTCTTCGTCACATACGTTCATTTTGCTTGCTTGAAAAACAATTGAAAAATGGCGGGAATTAGTTTTTTTTTATTTATTGCATCTTTAGAGTGTCACATTTAATATGGTATTAAAACCAGCCAGTTACATTCAGTACAGCCAAAGAGGATTGATTACTAATAATACATTCAAAATAAGAAAATACTTTTGCCCCGACCTATTATATTGTATGTGTATAAGTAGTAGTATATATATATGTATATGCGTGTGTGTCAGTATGATTGTCATCACTGAGGTCCGCGATCTGACCACGTTGGTCCTTGCTGAAAACCAGCACCAGGAGCTCCAATAGAATACCTGGCATATGCTGAGCAAGAACCATTTTATGACGCTTGTTAGATTAAAATAATTCTCTTTTTGTTTTGTTTATTTATTTGTATATTTGTATGTTATAATATTATTAAGGTTTTAAATTTAGTTATTGTAAAAAAAGGTATGATAAGTAAAGATTATTCTAATTCTATTATTTTTTATTTTATATGTGTATTTAATTATATTTCATCGTCATAAAATCAGAATAAGTCACCTTACTGTAGCCATGCTGTGCCCAAATCTTAAGAGTTATAGTCCGGGCGTTATTAAGTTTATATTATATGTTAATCTTTATGACTGTAACTTGTTTTTGGGCCGAATAAACGAATGAAAAAGATCTTATAAGTTTTTAAGAGAAACTACAGATCAGCTACAAAACGCATCTGCGACGCTTCTGGCGTTGCGGATGTGGACAAAACGGTCATCACGACTTACCACCAGGTGACCACTTGCGTTTTCTTGTTCTGCTATACGAAAAAAATCTAACAATAGTAGTTTTTTTACGTATGTAAGTTTGACTATTTTCTGATTTCCAATACGGTGGACGGACCTGATGAAGGTTGCACTCAATAGCACCCTACATGAATGAAAGAAGGCAGCCGTGAGGGATGACCCACGAATTATTAATGACCACGACTGCTCTACCAAGAGCATGACGACCTAGAAGAAAATTGACTAAGAAATAAAAAGGACAGTCAAACTTACTTTGCTGAGATCCACGAACATAAATATTGTGTGTTTTCGAAAAAGTGTATAGAGATTGTATCATAAAAATTAGTACAACGAACTGCAAGAAACAGCAAATTACCCGCAAGACTTGAAATGAGGGGGTAGTAGCATATTCACTATGTTAAAATAATAAAGAATATGGTTAGCATACATACATATAGTCACACCTGTCTCCCTGTAGGGTAAGGCAGAGACCACAGATCTACGATCCCGACATCTGCTACGATCCTGACACATCTTCCTTCCTTCCTTCACACTCATCCATCTTTCCATCCATCCTTCCTTTCACATTCATCGCAGCGAAACGGCTCTCTGTTCGTCGCTTCTCGCCGTGGGGATGGATGATAGGGATATGATACTACCGCAACGGAAGACGAGGCGCTAGTAGCTCGGGAGGCCGGGATCGCGTACCCGTGTACCAATAGTATAAATACCGGATAAGTGGCTAGACAAAGATACTCCATACTAAAAAAAAAACAAAAACGAGAAATCCTTTCATATTAAAAACGATAATAACTATAGTTTTCAGTGAGGAAACTGAAGAATAAAAATTCGTCAACTTCAATTGACGTCTAGATTTGCTTTTTGCCACAAGAGTAAATCGATGATTAATCAATAATCAATTAGATTTTTAAAAGGCAAACGAGCAGCTGTGTCACTTAATGGAAAGCAATCAACGCCGCCCACAAACATCAGCAATGCCATAGGCATTGCAGAAGCGTTGCCGACCTTTAAGGAAAGTGTCATTTTTGGAGGGGCGAGGGGTGAGAGGGGATTGGGCCTCCGGACCTGAACCGCTCACCGGACGAAGCGCGGTTCCCACTCAGACGCCGGTTTTCTGCGGTAGTGTTGTACTTTCCCGGGAGAGCCGGGTCATTTATGCTACAGACAAATAATATGCCATTCTTGACAAAGTATTCATCTGCAGCGTGACTCTACCATCACATATTTAAAAATAACTCACTTTTAAATGACTATTATATTAAAATATTTATAATAATTGTTTTAATGAATCAATTAGTTGTTTATTACAAAAAAAATATTATGACAAATATTTTGTTTATTGTTATTTACAAATAGTTACTTATTATTTTAACACTTGCACGCCTGCCCATTTGTCTTGCTATCATTAAAAATCCTAATTTTTCTGTTTATTTTGATGGATCCGCGAAACAAGATGCGAATACAAAAAAAATAAATCTCTTAAAAAACTGTCAAAAGACCAAAAAATAATTCGTACAGATCGACAAGTGACGACACATCTGACCAGCACAAATGAAATGATATCCAAACAGGAGAAATTCGAAACGCGGATTTTGTACAGCAGCGTTCGCTGGACCGAAAGATCGAAATACAGCGAAAGAAAAAAAACGCCGTGTGAACGAAATCTAAGGTGCGTATTTACATCGGGAGGTGAGAGGGACGAGAAGGACAAAGAGGAAGACGAGTCCACAAAGGCGGTGTCGGTTGGAGTCCATACACCGGTAACCCAACACCAAGCGTGGGGGCGTCACGTGTGAATCGGACCTTACGTACAGGACTCTAAAGAAAAAAAGTCGCCCACTGTTATAGAGATGCGCTGAAAGGATTCTGCTAGCTGTTGAGGCGACACCTGTATGCGATATTCGACTTAAAGAATTTTTGACATCTTATTTGTGATGAACTAGGATAATACGATGTGATTTACTTGTGGATTTTGTTCCTCCGTAGATTTTTATTGATATTTGATTTTGTTTTGTCTTTATTTTCAATAATTAGTTTAACAAAAAAAAATTAAATAAATTCCTACTTTTATTCCGGCGATCTACACGCTTCGCCACTGACAGCATTTATTCCTAAATTTATATCCTACTAAATATCTAATCTTAAAATCTAAAATAAGTCTTCACCGGAATGATCACATACTCTCTCTTCTTTACTCTATTTTTTTATTATATATTCACGCCTATCCCCCGCAGGAGTTGGCAGAGACCACAGAGCTCCATCCGCTGCCATTCATCGCAGCGAAACGGCTCGTCATTGGTCGCTTTTCGCCCTCGTGAGAATCAGGACGTGACGGGTGGCGAACCACGTCGCCGTCATTTTTTCGACAAATTAGGTATATTAAACTCGTCTTTAGTGAATCCCACGAGCCGCAAGGGAGGATGGAGGTCAGCCCCAGCGGAGCCCTGCATGCTGAGGTAAGCACCATAGTCCCCGGGGGAGCCCGACCCCGGGACGATCGGCACGCTTACGACTAGGCTCGCCCCTAGCCACGCATCCATTGGCACTGCAGACAGTGGATTGGCGATTTACTCTATTTTATTTAATCCATATTACCTCTCTCATCTTAATTATATCCTTCTAAATATCTTAAATAAGTAGTCACCGGAATGCTCACATACTCTCTCTTCTTCACTCTATTTTATTTAATCCATGTTACCTATCTTATCTTAAGACTCGTTTTATATTTCCCAATTAATCACATTCGAGGTGTTTGGTTCTCAAAAATCTGAAAACTTCATATTAAAAATGCCTGCTCATCATATCTAATTCTTTGACCAATCTTTCATAGTACTGGGTATTCTATGGAATTTGTTGCCGCTGGAGGTGAGACAAGCAGTCTCTCCCAAATTTCAAAAAGTTTGTCAAAAATCACTATCTATCTTTATAAAAGGCCAAGTTGGCCTCGAAAAAAGCTGGGTGTGTTCAGTAGAGCGAGACAGTATTTCACATCTGGCCATTGCCTGCAACTGTACAAGGCACAAGTCAAGCCACACATGGAATACTGTTCTCACCTCTGGGCGGGGGCTCCCTAGTATCAACTTCTTCCATTTGATCGCATTGAAAGTCGTGCGATTCGAATCATTGATGACCAAGATCTCACCGATCGGCTTGATTCTCTAGCGCTGCAGAGAGATGTCACATCTCTCAGCATTTTTTACCGCTTCTATCATGGGGAGTGCTCCGAGGAATTGTTTGGAATAATTCCCGCCGCCGAATTCCACAACCGCACAACTCGCCGTAAAGAAAAATTTCATCCCCACCACCTGGATGAGTGGCGATCTACTACGGTGCGTTTCTCGCGTAACTTCTTTCCACGCACCACCAGTTTGTGGAATCAGCTACCCTCGGCAGTCTTTCCGAACCGATACGACATTGGCACCTTCAAAAAACAAGCCTACAAATACCTAAAAGGCCGGCAAGGCTTCTGTGACTCCTGCGGTGTCGCGGTTGTCTATGGGCGGCGTTGATTGCTTTCTATCAGGCGACACGCTTGCTCGTTTGTCCTCCTATCCCATAAAAAAAATATCTGTGTATCATTTTATTTATTCATTTATTATTTACATTTAACCTATATTTATGTGTGTATATGTGTCTGTATGTATATGCTTATATATTTGCTTATGGCTATAAATAATTATTTTTCTTAACTATTATGCTAGTGTCAAATAAACTACAATAATATCAAATCTTTTGAAATGTAACTAGTCAGCTTGTCATGTTACGTCTTGATAAAATGTTGGCTATTTTACCAAAAGCTTCTATGGACCATTTCAGTCAACTTAAAAAGTCACAATATACGTATTTATTTCATATCACTTAACTTATACACCTTAATCGAAGTATATTGTAAAACACACTACCACAATTAAACAATATAACTGATAATAATATAAGATTATGAAAATGTAATAAAAACACAACGTCACTGATGTAAGTGCAGGGGACAAGTCCCAATAAATTATTATGTTACACGGTAAAACATTTTTTTTTTAATTTTAAAAAACAAAACAACAGACAACTAAAGTATCTGTGAATTCGGCCAGTTTCAAGTCAGCCATGGAAGTCATACTATAAAATAAAAACGCATAAAAAAATCATAACGATAAACTCGCATCGCATATTTTACGAAAGTACTAAAAAATGAAAAATGAAACTATACATAAATGAAAAGAAGGAACTGATCTACAATAAATGCTACTATAATTAAAATAAAAAAAAAAATATAATTTTATACATAAATCCATACACACATTAGTTATCAATATTTGACAATAATATGATGGAGCGCGCTGGCGCAAGGCGGCTTACAGAGACTGGATGCGTTTAGCCGAAGATCGGGTTAGGTGGCGCGCCTTGAGTGAGGCCTATGTCCAGCAGAGGACTGCTGCGGGCTGACACTTCCGCAATGCATATTACACTGTTAATGTCTATGGGCGGCGCTAATTGCTATCCATCGGGTGAAACGGCAGCTCCTTATCCTTACTATCCCATAAAAAAAAGAGTAAACGTTACTCAAATGGATGTAGAATATCCATTTGAGTAACGTTACTCAAATGGATGCAGAAATCAAATCCGTATTGTCTATTGTTGATATATACATATGGGCTTCGTCGATTATTTCATTCCTAACACGTATACTCATTTACCACCCTATCCCGTAAAAGAGGTATGAAAGAGACACCTGTTTTACACAATCCACTCGACTTACTCGCACCATGTTCTTGTTTCAGCCCTTTGTCGTTAAGCGCCTCGTTACCTTTCTTCTTTCTTGATCGCTTTAATTGTCGCTGTCATCAGTTAAACTTCTAACGCTACGAAGTAAGAGCACTTACTTGCATCGCAGGAACAACTTCAATTACATTTTTATTGTTAAACTGCACAACGGTCGGAATTAAATGTTTATCCTTCATGTTAAATATATTTAAATAGTCTCATGTCTCAACGGCACCGCTTCCGCAATGAGCACGGCGTTGCGGATGTCCATGGGCGGCGTTGAACGCTTTCCAACAGTCCATCAGCTCGCCATCTTCACAATTGTAGGATAGGATTCCCTATGAAGTGTGTGCCATTATAAATATATACTAAACTAATGAACACCCAGATACAAAACATAACACAACAAGATATTTGTAGATCAATATTCATAGAATAATAAATATAGAACAATATTCACATTAGATATATATAGATATATATACGACTACGACATTGACAAAGCGTAGTAAACTGCAAAATGAAAACTTACCACCAGAGACAAAAAATCTCGTAAGATTTCAGAAAAATTCGTATCTGACCACGAAAAACAATCATTTTCAACGCTGTACAAAAATTTTCTATTGGTGGTAGAGCTGTGAGACTTGGACAATTCGACGCGGTGATTTTTGTAATCCGAATATGCAATATGTTTTTACACATACACAAACTTTATTTATAATCATATAAAGAATCAGCAAATGCCAAATTAGCTAATTAAACATAACATTAGAAATAAAGAAAGTTTAATTTTATAATTCTTTTTTAAATTAAACGGTTTTAATGACACACTATAAAAAGAATATATATATATATATATATATATATATATATATATATATATATATATATATATATATATATATATATATATATATATATATATACGGCGTATAAGAATTTAAATTAATTATACAGTCGACATACATTCTTATACACAGATGTTTTTTTAGTGTGTTGATAAAACTTCAATTTAAAAATTTTAGTGTGGTAATAAATCTATTCAACTTAATACTTATTAACTTAAAATTTTAGTGTGTTAATAAAAATGTTTAACTTAAAATTTTAGTGTATTAATAAAAATGTTTAACTTAATAATTTTAGTGTATTAATAAAACTGTTTAACTTAAAAAAAATTCTGTATTAATGAAACTGTTTAACTTAAAAAAATTTGTGCGTTATTAAAACTGTTTAACTTAATTTATTTTATCTGTTTTTATATTATTGTCTTCAGTTTGTTGTTTTATCACCAAATATAATATATGGGATTAAACATGGGGCAAAACTTAAGGGGATTACTAATATGGTTAGAACAGTTCTACTGTTCACCTCCTGACAGACCAAATTGAAACTATGATAATGTTGTATTATCACAAGAATTCAATGTACATATTATATATTATAATAAACTTTATTTGTTAAAAATGACGGCGACGTGTTTCGCTACCCGTCACGTCCGTCCGTCGATGAATGTGAGAGGGAGAATAGATGAAAAGATGGATAAGTGCCGAGGAAGCAAGGAAGGTTTGCCGGGATCGTAGCGGATGGAGATCTGTTGTCTCTACCTACCCCTACGGGAAACAGGCGTTACAGATACCCAAGAAACAAAATGGCCGTCAAGAAACAGTATACCCCATACTTCTTTCTTGACGGCCATTTTAGTGGACTATATTTTTAAAAAACACACTACATACTACACTTTTACATACTATGTACAGTGTATATAGTGATTTTTTTCATATAGCTGAGCAGGCAAACGCATCCGCAACGCCAGAGACGTCGAAAATGCGTTGCCGGCCTTTAGAGGGCATATACGCTCTTTTCTTGAATGTCGTATTCACGTGGGAACATCTTCTTCTTCTAAGAGTGCCTCTCCAACTTGCGAAGGTTGGCAGCTAATTCAGCACAACTCCTTCTCCTTCGCGAGGTGCAGCAGTTCTGGAGCACTCGCTATCCCGGGCCACTCCCCGATGTTACGTGGGAACACCGAATGTGGCTAATTGTTCCACATTTGCACAGTTTGTGGCAGAAACCTGCTTCTAAATCGCACTGTTGTGAACACACATATTTTCGAAAAAAAAATATAGCAGTCACGGATTCTTTGGTACATAAGCTAGAGACGGTGGTTTGATTCTTGCTTCGAAATAAATATTTGTGTCGCCTATTCATATATCATTTGTTTCGTATAAATTTTATTAAAATAATATATCACACGATAATACTATTGTCCACATTTCGCCAAAAATAATATATTAATTGACCATAACACTAACACATTTAATATTTCCTATACTAAAATATATCAAATAAATCAATCACTCTAAAACATGTTTGGCAACTGGTAGATTACACGTGAAATTATTGAATAAGTAATTCTTATTACTTGTTACTAATAAAACCATTCTGTGCGCAAATATTTTTTTTTATGGGATAGGAGGGCAAACGAGCAAACGTGTCGCCTGATGGAAAGCAATCAACGCCGCCCATAGACAACCGCGACACCGCAGGAGTCGCGGAAGCGTTGCCGGCCTTTTAGGTTTGTGTAGGCTTCTTTCTTGAAGGTGCCAGTATTAAGAATTATAGTGTAGACTAGAGGTCACCAAAATATTATAGATCTGGGGATCTATTTAACATAAGTAGCGGTCGATTGGGGATCGAAGGAAAAACAATTCTTAATACGCAAATCACACATACCAATGTGGGTAGTCAGAATTTTTACTTAGCTAAGATCCGCGACAAGCAAACAATAATTAAAAAAATTATAATGTATGTTTTTTACTACTTCTTCTAGTTAGTGATTTACGAGGAACTTAAAACAAATCTTATGGGAACGGCTGTCACCAACTCTTCATCTCCCCAACCACTATCAACAACACCAAACACACACCACCACCCCTCCACAATGTACACGACACGTGTTTCACCTAAACACGAGGCATCATCAGGTACAGTAGACTCTACGGAAGGCAACCCTTCAGTGATAACACTTTTTTCCGTAAAAATCCACTTTGTCCATTAAAAAAAACGTTATCATTTTTCTATCTTTGTTTGCTTGTCGCGGATCTTAGCTAAGTAAGAATTCTGACTGTAAACATAATAATGAATTTTCGCAAAGTGACGACTTATTTGCTAATTTTATATGTAGTGCCTAGACACAGGTGAGATTGTCTTGCTCTTCAGCACAGGTCTCCCCAAGTGATTTCCGTAGACCACAGAGTTCATGAAGTCTGTGGTAAACCATATTCTTTATTAATTTAATGTAATCTACAGTTACATGTTAACGGTTGTCTTCCCGTGGTGCTGTATATATTTATATATTTGTCCCGATTTACATTGTTAGTGATAAGATCAAAGCTATGCACTCAGAGATTGATTTCCAATTATCTGCAATGGAAACATGTAATTAAGGCGTATCCACACTGTTGCGCCGGTGTGTGCGAACCCTTGGCGAAGTAATAGGCGGGCCTGCACTCTGATCAACTTCATCTTGCTCAGGGCTTTCAAACGGCTATATTGTAAACCTAATATATATTTAATGTATAGAAAAAAACTTGAATTATCCTTTGTCAACGTTAATATTTCAATGGCGATTTGTACTCAACATTATTCACTGCTAACCTACCTTAAAAATGAGAAGTAATGCCATAATAAGCGCGTTTGGAGGACGGACTGCAGATTAGATTTGGGATTACAAGTAGAGGCGACTTTGGGTGTCGAACCACACTGAAGAGGTTTTTTTTTATGGCATAGGAGGGCAAACGAGCAAGCGTGTCGCCTGATGGAAAGCAATCAACGCCGCCCATGGAAGTGGAACCTCAGGTGTGGTGGAAACCGCCGAACGGGTAATAAAAAAATAACGGATAATGTTATTTTATTGAAATTAAGACCCATTCTAATAAAAATAATACTCCATCTACTAGCAGTACAATAAGCGGCAACCGAAAGGATAATTTTTACTTAGCTAAGATCCGCGACAAACAATAATGCGCATGCAATGAAAAGCAATAATGCAAACGAAATAGAAAAATAATAATGCGTGTTTATTAATGTAAGAAGTTAATATCGGTGAGATTTAGTTTAAGTTCCCCGTAAACCCACTCGTTCCAGTAAAAACACACACATTTTTCTATTTCATTTGTTTGTCGCGGATCTTAGCTAAGTAAAAACTCTGACTGTCCATATAACATTCCAAGTGTTGGTATCAACTTAAATGAAGTAACTTAGCTTAACAAAGCAAAGTTAGATTTGATTTGTTAAGCTTATCATGATATCAGCGTTCATCAAGCCAAGCTTGTCTTTATCAGCACTGAGACGATGGTCTCGAACTCTGATATCTAAATTGTTCTCTAATCGATCGAAAGATAATAATTACATTGAATAAAGAAACAATACAGATTATAGACTGTTTTATTTATTTGTATACAACTTTAGAGCACATAAACATATATCTAACGCTGTTGATACTTCTAGCATATCTTCAAAGAAGAAGAAAAAAAGTCTGCATTGAGATATTCAGCGTATTATCGTAATCTTCGTATTCAGCCTAAAGCCCAAAAGTGGCCAATTACTAGGTTTTCCGATTAGTCAAGTAAAAACGTCTATTTTTGCGGACTTTCAAATGTAGGATAGAGGCTTTACCTGGATCATATTATGAGACGTGACAGGTACTAAGTGTAACTAATTATGATGGGAAAAGCCGCGGGTGAAACACGGGTCAGAAACGAAAGTCTTGACCACGTAATATCAGGGCTGGATCGGAATAGTAAGTACTCCAGAATTGCTTCGCCTTGTTAAAGATTAAGACACTTACACTTATGTCCCTATGTCCCCCATGTGGGGTAGATGGCGTCCACATTGCTCCGCCATCGCGTTCTATCTTGAGCTTATTATGCTATATTTCGCTCCAGGTCTTTCCCATGCTACTCGCCTCTGTTATCGCCGTACGTCTTCATGTTTGCTTGGGGCGGCCACGCTTCCTTTTGCCTTCGACGTTCTAATCTAGGGCTTTACTTGTTGCATCGCGGACATATCACCTGTTGGAAAGTAATACGCGGTGCACGTAGACACCCGCAGTGTCAGGCTTTGCAGAAGCGTTAATATTATTACAGCATTATTTCCCACACTTTTTTTGTTAGGTTTTGCTAGATTTCCTCTTTTCCATTGTGTGGTCCCTTTTTGGGTAAAAGCCTCCTTCATTTTTAAAGATTTCCCACAGTCTAGAGCTTGGCTCATCCGGTTTCTTCTTGCTGTTTCTACAATGCCGTCTGCCCATCTTTTCCTTTGTCTTTCTATACTCCTTTTTCCTGTTAGACCCGTCCATTTTGTTATCTTGTGGGTCCACCTATTGTCCATACATCTCACAACATGCCCTGCCCATTTCCCTTTATTTTCTAGACAATATTCGAGAGTTTCTTTTATATTCTTTTTTCTCCTAATGTGTACATTTATCACCCTTGGTACTCTATTTTATATTAATTTCAAAATGATTTTTACTATTGCGCAACAAGACTAATTAAACGAAATAAATAGAAGAACAAACTTAATTTGGAAAAATAACTGAGTAAATAAATCATAAAAAAAAATTATAACTCTACCAAGCCTGGCAGAAGAGTTGCCGGACTTTAATTCATCAAGTATTAAGTTTTCTTAGCAGTTTCTCGGAATTCATGAAAATTGGCTTTAAACATAACAGATTAATAATAAATACACACAAAAGTATTGTCATTTGTATGACAAGTGAAAGATGGGCCAAGATGATCTGATGAAATTAATAGAATTGCAGGAATTGACTAAATATCCAGTTCTTTACACCGATTTAACGTCTTTACGTCGCCCCTGACTCCATTTAGCCAGCTTCTTCATCAGCTTAGGCTTTCCGCTGCTTCATCAACTATCTGTTATGCAGTCTAGTAGGCGTTTGGGTACTTATTTCATATTGCGTGTTAGCAAGCCTTTTATAAAATAAAAATAAAAAACAAATCGACAACCCTGAGCAGCGTGACGGGACTCAGGGCCGCCACAAATTCGCGCAACACTACTCTTTTATTGAGTATCGCGGCGGGTGCGACCCCACCACCTCCCGTCGCCCCCACAGCTCTCCCCGCGCGCCCCATCCGCCCCGCTTGCCCCCCCAACTCTCCCCCGTCGGAGGGTGCATAATTGCGCGCGGCTGCACCTCCATGCAACCTGTGACGCCGGGGAAACTTAGTTATAAGCATTTTGCGGCGCCGTATCGCTTTGTGTGCAACCTAAGACGGTTAGCCCGCCGGATGCTGCCAGTAATGCGATCACACGAGATACACAGCCTCTCCTGAACTCCCGTCTCACAGCGAGAGGGTCTATGATAGCGCGTACATACTTCGAGCAAGATGAATTGGACAGTGTTGTACAGAAATACACGAATAAGAGTTATTACATTTTAAAACATTAAAAAATATTTCCAGTGACAGTAACTCTGTTATATATATATCATTTTAAAGAGAATTTAATTCTGATTTCGACACTAATTGTTGCTTTTTTAACGTTTCATAATAATGTCTTGCTTTGACCAGTTTTTGGTATGGGTCACTTTTGCATAACACAATCCAATTGTGCTCGCTTTGCATAATCAAAGGGTTGTGCATGAGAAGGAGATTTTATTATATTTCAAAACGCATCACTATCGAGAAATATAATCAAAGACAATGAAATGAAATGGTTTGAAGATAAAAGTTAATGTATCTATAGATTTGTATAAATTTAGCTAATTCAATTAAAAAAAAAAATAAAACACTTTAAAAATAAAATCAAAATAAACACTTGTATCCTTTTATGGAATTTCGCGAATCTTGTTTACCGTTATAAATACACAAAATGTCGAAGATATACTCTCGGTTCCAGAAGAAGAAATGCCTGTAGATTTAGTGTAGAGCAGAGTAAACAAGCAACTTATTTTAGGTCGGCAACCCTTCCTCACTGCTTATAGCGCTGCGGCAGTCTATGGGCGGCGTTGATTGCTTTCCATTAGGTGACACGACTGCTCGTTTGCCTTCCTATCCCATAAAATAAAATTCTGGATCCAACTGTGACGGAAGTCACTTGAATAATAATTGTATTTATCTAATTGTATATTGTCTTGAATAGTTATTGTGTTTTATTGAAAAGGCTCCCAAGGGAACCGTAAACAAGGCAGATCCGAGAGACAACGAGATCAAGGAGGTATCCGGGTCAAACTGGCTTCAAATAGCTCGCTCCAGGAAGTAATGGACTTCTATAGTAATGGACTTAAATTCTTGTTTAAAATTGTGTATGGATTTTGTTTAAAAATATTTTATTTTTTCGTAAATTGTTTTCAGGTAAGAAATAAAGGGATTTTATTTTTACTTATTTATATAAATTTATCGGAGAACCGACAACCGCGAGACGAGTGCTGGACTAGAGACCGCGTCTCGGCAAACGTAGCATGGGACGCCCCCCTGCTAGATGAAGCGACGAGCAGCACAAGGCGACTGGCAGATCAGCTAAGGTGGCGCGTTTTGGGTGAGATACATGTTCAGCATTGGACTGCCGTAGGCTGATATTGATATAATTTTAATATAGTATATTTTTTATTGTTTTTCTTTTATTTGTGACAATTTATAGGTGAAGTTGGAACATAGTAGGTCTCACTAGGCAGGTCCGTGTTGAGACTCTTCTATTTCACTGTAGTCGAAGTAATAATATTGAATTGAATTGTAAAGACGAGAAAGAATGACAAGGGCGATACAAAAGAATACACCTTGTTATTTTTTTTTCACTATTTCTTATTCAATCAGATTAAGGCGCCGTTCTTAAAGGGTTCATTGTAAGCAATATTGTATTAAATATCGTTATCCGAATTTACAGCAGCGATATTGTGTGTGAGATTTTTTACAGTGTGAACTTCTTTTGATATTGTTAGTGTGTGTGTGTTTGATTTGCTGCATAGTCAGCCCACTTCCACTTAGGCCACTGGGCGTGTTGTCCAGAACTTAAAATGATTTTACGGATATAATTACACTTTTGTTTATGTGTAAGCCTTAATTTAAGATGCTCCTTTCCATTGGCAGGTTTGTATTTTATTTATTGTTTTTTTTGTATGGGACTAGAAGGCAAACGAGCAGGCTTGTCACCTGATGGAAAGCAATCAATGCCGCCCATAGAATTGCAACGCCATAGGCAGTGCGGAATGGTTGCCGACCTTTAAGGAAGGTGTCATTATAGGATTATTGTTGGGCCTCCGGAATTCAGTACGCTGATCGTACGAAGTGCTTCCTATTCATGAAAATTAACCCTTTTCTTGTTAGTGTATCTGTAGAGATACATCATAATTAAAAACTTAATATATTTATCAATGCTTTTGGCAATGTATCCCACAAGATACATGTGATTTTATTAAACTACCCTCATGATATTTTTTTTTCTAGACACCATGAATCATTGAGGTTAAGTGCTATGAGTATTATTTTGATATTCAAAAAAATAGTCTGCCAAGTTAAGGGTTAAACAAGCACTCATCCACTCCAGTTATTGTCGTATCTTCGATAAACGTGACCCATTGCCACTTCGGTTTGCTAATTCGGAAGACTATGTCCGTGGCTTTGGTTAACATCAACACCGCTCACAGATATCCGAGGTGCACATTGTGGAAGCATTACCATGGAATATATACGGATCAAAAGTGCTCTCAACCGGAGAGCTCGTATGAAGAGGGTAAAGAGTGTGAATAAAGTAGAGAAAGTGTGCCGGGATCGTATCAGATGGGGATATGTAGTCATTGCCTACTACTAAATACTAAATACTAAATACTAAATATTAAATACTAAATACTAAATACTAAATACTAAATACTAAATACTAAATACTAAATACTAAATACTAAATATTAAATACTAAATACTAAATACTAAATATTAAATACTAAATACTAAATACTAAAAACTGCCGTAAAGGAAAATTTCATCCCCACCATCTGGATGAGTGGTACTACGGTGCGTTTCTCTCGTAACTTCTTTCCACGCACCGCCAGTTTGTGGAATCAGCTACCCTCGGCGGTCTTTCTGAACCGATACGACATTGGAACCTTCAAAAAACAAGCCTACACGTACCTAAAAGCCCGATAACGCTTCCGCGACTCCTGCGGTGTCGCTGAAGCGTTTTTTATTCAGCGAAAGCTAAAGAATTTTATTATATATGTTTATATAAATGGTACAATCAATAATATCCTATGGATCCGAACGTTCAAAATATATGTAGATCGCCATTTATTTCATAACATTTAAAAACAGATAATATTATATAGATAATTTGTCATATTATGATTTTTATAGATAATAAGATTAATTAAATTGAGAGGGATCTGGGCCCAGGAAAAACCAATAAGGTTTATTGGGCTCATATGTTATAATATAACATTATAGTTTCTATCAATTAAATAAATAAATAAAAAAGAACTGACTCAACTAATAATATGATCTGTTTGATCTCAAAAATTTCGTATTTTATTTCCAAAAAGACTTATGGTGTGCCATATTAAACAAAATTACTCTATCTGTAGGGATTTTTCCCGCCAACTTATATCAGTGACGTTGTGTTTTTATTTCATTTTTATAATCTTATATTATTGTTTAAGTTATATTGTTTAATTGTGGTGGCATATTATGCAATATGTTTCGATTAAGTGATATGAAATAAATGCGTGTATCGTGACTTTTTAAGTTGACTGAAAGAGTCTATAGAAGGTTTTGGTAGAATTGCCACCATTTTATTAAGACGTAATTGTGATAAGTGGACTATTTATATTTTAAGAGATTGGATGTTTTTTGTATTTAACTTGACACTGGCATAATAGTTATAACTAATTGCCATCGAAGAAAAAAAAAAGCAAATATCTGTAGACCGTATTTAGCGTCTGAGCCAAGTAGACGGTGATGTGTAGCTTTGGGTGTGTATAATTGTTTCATATTCCAGTTCTTTATCTTTTTTATTGGTGTGCCATTAAAAACAGCCTATTGAGTGTTTTGAAAAGAGACGAAATGAGCACATGCCGTAGTTGGAATAGTGTGTAACGTTGAATCGGCGGGTATACCGCGAGGTCTGTCTGCACCGGTCCACCTCACCACTCCATTACCCGCGCGCTAATGACGCAGGGCGGTTGATTAAAAACCTTAGGCGTGGCGCACCGCCCTAAGGGTTGCCACCCCGAACCACTCAAAGTAGCGACTTACGCGGGACTCTGCATTGAAATCGGCCGCATTTTTTTTTACACTGGCAACATTATAAATATTACCAGATTGATTATTCCAACTAAGGTATATGTTACTTGCCGTTTCACACGGCGTTGCTCGGGTTACATTATTTTTTAGTCCGGGTTGATTTAAAATAAATAACGTAACTATGATCAACGGTCTCTATGACAACCGTTGCTATAGGCAACAATCTCCATAACAGGTACGTATTAAACACAATTTATAGAGTAAGGCGTTAAGTAGGGGGAAATAGGGGAAATTCATTATAAAGGACAGTCCAACTTACTTTGTACGCTTCGTTACTTGTAACGCCAAGATCCGCGAAAACAAATCAAAGAAATAATGTTGTGTGTTTGCGAAGAAGTGTATAGAGGATTACTTATCGAGAAACGGCCGTCAGCAGATCCGCCAACACATCGCTGTTGTCACTAACGTCGGCAACGTCATACACACTTATTATATCACTATTATATCACTTGTCACTGCAAAAACCTGCAGTGAAAAGCGATATTGTGTTCTTATCTATATAGATACATACATTTTATCAAAATGTGTATTACATATGCACACATATTATATGAAATAGTTTTATATATTCCTCCTACGCGCCAATTCTTCCGTCGCCACCTGGCTCCCGTGAGGGCGAGAGGGCCAGCGACAGACCCAAAGTAGGAATAAGTTCAGCTATATTTCGACGACGCAAAGTTGTTAAAGGACTCCCAAAAACCGCTGGAAACAGCGGAGTCTAGGACTAGGAGTCGCCCCTTGAGTTGCTGCGTTAGTGGGGTTCATACCCGAGGCTTAATCTCACACCCCTGTGGGTGTGGATGTCCCCGTTTTGTATGTATGACAAATAAAATAAATTTACGCCGTGGATGTGGATGGAAGGGTCGGTAAGTGAAAACCAAGGAGAACATACCTTGAACAAATTACTGAAGTTCTCAAGCAAACCCGGGTATAAGAGGAACCGGATAAGTATTCTTAACCGTTGAGCTTGTATAAAGAGAGTGATGAATGTATATGCAGCGAAGAAACTGTGCCGGTATTGTAGTAGATGGAGTTCTGTGGACTCTGCCTATACCTAAGGGAAACAAGCGTGATCATATGTATGTATGTATGTATATATGTAGAAAGAAAACTAGCAATGCTATATATTGCTGGGACTTGCTGCAATTTTTACAATTTTAACTTCATTACATGCTGATGATAGGAAATGCTCTCGTTGATTAGAGAATTCAGAAGTATAGTGTAATTTCAGCTCAAAGCTAAAGGGGTGATACTACGACTATATAACGAGCTATGTTATTTTTAATTGAACTATATCGAATTTATTATAAATACTTGTTGAGTTTTTCAACGCCTTACCGACTGTACTGTAATATCCCGAATTTACGCCTACAAAACGAGGACAATCTTTACAACCTTCACGGTTGTGTGACTGTCAACGTATATTTCAGTCGCAATTGCCTACTACCTCGATATTCATGATATTAGGATATTCAAAGGACAATCGAGTATCCGTTGTCTCATATTCATCACCAAATTAACTCATGGAAATACTATTCTACATTTAAGAAATAAGAAGTAAACTAGTCGAATTCTAGACGCCAAAAATCATTTTCATTATTCACATAGCTTAGGTTTTGATTACATTAAGTCATTTGTTTTGAGTTTTCCCGCCCACTTACATCAGTGACGTAAAGTTATTTTCTTTTCTTTTCTTTTCTTTGATGGCAATTTAAAAAAAAATAACTTTTCGTCACTGATATAAGTGAGTTTTACTTCACACTGGCATAATAGTTGTGACTAATGTCACAACTATTATGCCAGTGTCAAGTAAAATACGATAATAACAAATCTCTTGAAATATAACTATTCAATTTATCACGTTACGTCTTGATAAAATGGTGGCTATTCTACCGAAACCTTCTATGGACTTTTTCAGTCAACTTAAAAAGTAACGATACACGCATTTATTTCATATCACTTTAATTATACGCCTTAATCGAACTATATTGTTTAATATACCACCATAAATAAATAATATAACTGATGATGATAATATAAGATTATGATAATGAAATAAAAACATAATGTCACTGGTGTAAATTAGCGGGAAAAGTCCCAAAAACAGTACAAAACAATAGACAACTTACATACTCGATGACAGCGCTTCTATTATCTGTTGTAATATTAGCTTCAAAATGGCCGCTGTAACTTTGACAACTGTTGAAGCTTCACAGTTTTTCCCACTGAAAACGCAAAGATCGAAACAAAACTACGTGTGCAGGATACGCGACGCCATTACAACTGGCTTAACGAGGCTGGAAAACAATAGTGCCTTGATCGCCGACGCCATATTAGCGAGTGTGGTTCCCGCCAATAAATTGACGGCGGTAGGCAATAGAGCGCGCGCCCCGCCTCCCATTGGCTGCGACCGAGTTAATATTTAACGGCCAGTGTTAATTAAGGTCCGATCACAACTCTATCGAAGCGCGTGATTCAGCGAACGGGCCCAATTGCTTTGATATGTTAATGGTTTTTGTTCACAAGTGCCTTGTCACCGGGACGCCGTTCAATTGTTTCTGATTGGTGTCAAACACAATAATATTTAATCTGTGGTCATTTTGTTGTTACATTGTTCACGGTTCGGTGTATTGAAATGATATTTATCAAATTGTATCACGAAAGCATGACTGATAAAAATCAATTAGTTTCAAATCATAACTATTTATTTTCTGAAATGATGACACTAAAGTCTTTACAAATTTGTCCGAAATATTTCCTTTAATAGTAGTGGACTGTATACAAGTTAATAAAATTGAACAAAATATTTAAGATTAATATTATCATATCGGATCGCTTATCCCTTTGAACAGATTTAGTACAGAGTTAGAATAATACAGTAAGACGTCTCAATCAAGCTTTGGGTTAATGGGAATGATATTTATTATACAGGTTTTAAAATCAAAACTCATCATGAGAGTGAAGAAAAAAGATCACGGACTCTTGTCTGCTGCTCTATTTATCTTACGGATGCCGTACTAGCTTATGTAAGCTAGTACGTCGATGTCGGCGTACTAGCTTACCTACCGCGCTTCGTACGGTGAGCGACTGAGTTCCGGAGGACCAACATCCTCCCCCCTCCTTTTACTCACCCCCTTCTATTCCCACTCCCATAATGACACTTTCCTTAAAGGTCGGCAATTCTTCCGCACTGCCTATGGCGCTGCGGAAGTCTATGGGCGGCGTTGATTTCTTTCCATCAGTTGCCACGCCTGCTCGTTTGCCTTTCTGTCCCATAAAAAAAAAACAATAACAAATTGAAATACAAATCTGTCAACGTTTTACGGGGAGGAGCATCTTAAATTGAGGCTTACACATAAACAAAATTCTAATTATATCCGTAAAATTATTTAAGTTCTGGCCAACACGCCCAGCGACTTGAGTAGAAGTGGGCTGGCTATGTAGCACGTTCTCAGGATAGAATATGGACTAAACTATTAATCAGATGGGCAGATCTAAGGGGTAAACGATGGAGAGGCCATCCCAGGGAAATTGGGCCAGTGATATAATCAACCTAACTGGAGAGCAATGGATGAGCCAGGCGTCATACAAAGACCATAGGATAGTCCTGGCGGAGGCCTATACTCAAACATAGGCCATAACCGAACAATCATTAATTAACATGTCGTTTTGATTTACTTAATTATTGTTTAAATTGCTTAAGGGAATAAAGCCTTATTATTATTTCAGTCTCATTCTCGTCACGCGGAACACTAATATCAACTATCATTGCCTCGCGTGTAGTTCGATCCACTATCACAATATCAGGCTTATTGGTAACAATGTGCCGGTCCTGATTATTATTATTAATTATTATTTATACTTCTGTTACGTAGCGGGTATTCAAAAAAAATTATAAGTTTTGTTACATATCTTGCGACCATAAATATATGATCATTTTGTTTCACATATGTATTTGTACGCTTCTAAAATGTAAATGCGAGGTATTCCGCATACCTATGGCACGATGAATGCTGGTCTACATATCTACAGAGTATATGGCAGTGGATATAAATAAGTTTAATTGCTAGCTGTCGCTAGAGGCACAGGCTGCGCTCATTACAGCCTAACGAGCGACGCGGCAACAATCCGCCCGCCAATAGCGCCAATCAGCTTATACAGGGTGATCCAATTTCATCCAATATCCGATTAAAATGTAAAAAAAATTACGACAGATTTTATTGATAGAGTCACGCGTTACTTCTATCTTTTAAAGACTTACTTTGCTAAGAAGAAGTGTATAGCGTATCATAAGTTTAATTCTTACCGCGAAACGGCCTTTAGCAAATCCTCTAGCATCTCACTATGGTTACCAACGTTGGCAACATCAAACTCACATTACCATAATAATAGTGGTAGACCCACGCTGCAGACGAATACTTGGTCAAGAATGACATAATATTCGTCTGTAGCATGAATGGGCCGGCTCGTCCGGAGATGTACCACACTCCCACGGAAAACCGGCGTCTAAGTGGTAGCATAGCTACCGCGTTCCGTACGGTGTGCGGCTGACTTCCAGAGATCCAAAACCCTCCCCTTCTCTCTCCCCCTCCTCTCCCCCTCATATTCTCACTCCCATAATGACACTTTCCTTAAAGGTCGGCAACGCTTCCGCTCTACCTATGGCGCTACGGATATATATAGGCGGCGTTGAATGCTTTCCATCAAGTGACACGCCTGCTCGTTCGCCTACCTATCCTATAAAAAAAAAAAAACATTGTTCACTACAAACAACGCATTTCGCTTGCCTTGCATCGTCCGGTGTAGTAGATAGACTCTAGGAAAGACAACCGTTTGACAAATGAAATATAGTATTTTAGGTCAAAAAATAAAGATAAAGTATTAACGGTTGCCTTCCGTCGACGCTACTATACTTGATGATGCCTCGTGTTGAGGCGAAACACGTGTCGTTTGCAAGGTGGAAAAGTGGTAGTGTGTGTTTGGAGTTGTGTATAGTGGTTCGTGGGTGAAGAGTTGCTGACCGCCGTATTTCGGTAAGATTTAATTTAAGTTTCTTGTATTTACAAGTGGATTTCCACTTCATCCAGCAGGAAAACACACATTCTTCATTCTCTATTGTTATTAATGGAGTCAGGCGTTACTTTGCGGAAATCCATCACTATATGGACAGTCAAAAGTTTTACTTAGCTAAAATCCGCGACAAGCAAAACAATAACAGGAAATTAATAATGTGTGTTTTTTTCCGTTGGGTTTAGTGGATTTATTTGGAACTTAAACCAAAATCGGCCATCAAATCTCCACCCACCAACCACTATACACAACGCCAAACACACACTATCACTTTTCCATCTTGTACACGACACGTGTTTCGCCCCAACACGAGGCATCTTCAGGTATAGTAGACTCTACGGAAGACAACCGAAAAGAATGTGAAAAACACACATTATTAATTTTCTGTTATTGTTTTGCTTGTCGCGGATCTTAGCTAAGTAAAACTTTTGACTGTCCATATTCTCTATTGTTGTTTGCTTGTCGCGGATCTTAGCTAAGTAAACGTTCTAACTGTCCACACAGTAATGGATTTCCTCAAAGTAACGCGTGACTCCATTAATCAACCGAAAAATAAAGGATTCGAATTTAAACTGTTAATTTTTTTATTTTCAGTTTTGAGTCGTACACGGCTCGCTTAAGACTATCCATGACGGAGGTGAAACATCCTGTGAATGCGTGAACGAATTACCGTCGATACAATATTACGATATGGAATAATTCGCGTGGCGAAAGTCACGATGTCACGTACCGATGCCCGGGGGCACAGGGCTGACACAAGTCACGCACAGATTCGAGGTTAATCAAATAAGAAGAATCTCAGAATTATAAAAAAATATATATTGTACGAGTATACTATGTTTCTTGATGGATATTTTGAAATCAATAAATTTATTTATTTATTGAATGGGTTGGGAGCATTTTATTATGTACTCAGGTATTTTACTGTAATAAACGGATCTGTGTTTCTGTGAGTCTGTCAAATTAATTGAAATGTGATTTTTTATTTTTCAATAAAATTGAGCTAAATAACAATGAAAAAAATAACTGACTCGTTCGTTTTTGTCACAAATCTACGCAATATAACAAAAGTGCTGCCTCGCAAAATTGTTATTTTCCTAAATAATATTTCTAATCATTAAACTATTTACTGAAACAATAGTTCTTATCATTAAACTACTTACTGAAAAAATAGTTCTAATTATTAAACTACTTACTGAAACAATAGTTCTAATCATTGAACAACTTACTGAAGAAATAGTTCTAATCAATAAACTACATACTGAAACAATAGTTTTCTAATCATTAATCTACTTAGAGAAACTATAGTTCTAATCATTAAACTACTTACTGAAAAAATAGTTCTAATCATGAAAACAACTGCTTTCTTGTGAGTAATAAAAATCAATGCTTTAAAATATCACAGTAAGAGGGCTTCTAGTTTTGCCCATAAGTAAGTAAGTATTTGTGACTTTCGACCACAGCCAACCAGGAATCAATAGAGTTGGGTGGAATGTCGTCTAAAAGCTTATTTCATCAACAGAGGATATTGAAAGTAACATAAAATTAAAAAAATAAAATAGTCATAAGGATGAGCGTACTTGCTGCTAGATGAATTTTTCTTATTTCAATTTTTTTCTCGTGTGTTTGTATATATATTTGTGTGTGTGCGTGTGTGTGTGTGCGTGTGTGTGTGTGTGTGTGTATGAATATCTTTTTATGTATTTGTATGTGTGTATATACACGTAAAAAAATAACAATAAAATTGTATATTGGTCTCCCTTTCCTTTTCTTGCTGTCTCTTGGTAACCATTCAGTTAGTCGTTTCGTCCATATATTTTTATTCATTCCTACAAATATATCCTGCCCAAGGTCGAGAAGAAGAAAGAGATGGAGAGAAATTTTCATTCACAGAGATGGATCTGACTAGATGCGTAAAGGCACGAGAAAGAGATGTATGGAAATGTTTATGAGAGGCCTACGCCGTAACTACTTTACAAATTATATTTATTATATATAAGTGAATACAATAAGTTGTTACGTAAACAATTATTTTTGTACAGGCCATATATATTCCTCTGCTGGGCACGGGCCTCACCTCGCTTGTCCAATGCGGATTTGCGCAATAATCACATTCGGAATAAATAATTAGGTAAATTTCTCTTATCGGTCGTTTCTCATCTATCCTCTTTATGTGCCCAAACGATCTAAGCATCCCTTTAGTCCACTACTACTTTCATACAAAAAAAAAAATTAAAAAATTAAGAAAAAAAAAATTATAATTGTATTTTGGCCAAAGCGACAGCCCTAAAGCGGTGACGCGCCGCGTGGCCGAATTAGTTTGGGACGAGCAAGTCAATCGGCGGGCGAGCGAACTGTAACTTATAACGAGTTTGGACAAGTCGCTAATGAGTGGGGAGGCCACTTATAAAGCCCTGCTCCAGAACTGTCGTGCTCTGTGACTAGACGACTATTAAAATCGAATCGCTTACTGTTTGTTATATGCGATCTGAGTACATTGGTCCTTGCTGAAAACCAGCGTCGGGTGCTCTAACAGAGTGCCTTGCTTGCGCAAAACAAGACCCATCTTATGGTAAATCTTAAATTTTACACATATATACTCGTACATAGAATATCATTACGCATGTTTCCCGTAGTGGTAGGCAGAGATCAAAGATCTCCATTTGCTACAATCCCGGCACACCTTCCTTGCTTCCTCCACAGTCATCCATCTTTTCATCCATCCTTCCTCTCACATTCATCGTAGCGAAACAGCTTTCCGTTAGTCGCTTCTCGCCCTCGGGGAATGGCGGACCACGGAATATGACGATGACGTCATATTTTAACTATGTGGACAGTCAAAAGTTTTACTTAGCTAAGATCCGCGACAAGCAAAACAATAACAGAAAATTAATAATGTGTGTTTTTTTGCTGGATGAAGTGGATTTATTTGGAACTTAAACCGAAAACTTACCGAAATTCGGCCATCGATTCTCCACCCACCAACCACTATACACAACACCAAACACACATTACCATTTTTCCATCTTGTAAACGACACGCGTTTCGCCCCAACACGAGGCATCTTTAGGTATAGTAGTAGACTCTGCGGAAGATAACCGAAAAGTTATTAATTTTCTGTTATTGTTTTGCTTGTCGCGGATTTTAGCTAAGTAAAACTTTTGACTGTCCATATAGTGATGGATTTCCGCAAAGTAACGCCTGACTCCATTAATAATATTTAAACTAAGTCGCTTGTATGATTTTGGAACCTTTGATAAACGAACCTCAAAGGCTGGCAATGCAAAATAATGCGTATGGTGTTGTAGGTGTCCATGAGCGCCATTGATGAGTGCCATTGTTTTCCATAAATTGCCACGTCTGCTCGTGTGCCTCAATCAATGGTAGATTACACTTGGACGATATCTGTCAATTTTTTTTTATGGGATAGGAGGGCAGACGAGCAAGCGTGTCGCCTGATGGAAAGCAATCAACGCCGCCCATGGACAACCGCGACACCGCAGGAGTCGCGGAAGCGTTGCCGGACTTTTAGGTATGTATAGGCCTGTTTTTTGAAGGTTCCAATGTCGTAACGGTTCGGAAAGATCGCCGAGGGTAGCCGATTCCACAAACTGGTGGTGCGTGGAAAGAAGTTACTAGAGAAACGCACCGTAGTAGATCGCCACTCATCCAGATGGTGGGGATGAAATTTTTCATTACGGTATATTGTAGATATATACCAATGTGATTTTAAGGGTTAAATTGAATTACCTCCAAATAAGACCTGACTCCTGAATTACATACTAACCCATGATATGTGCAGTTGTGTACGAATTATTTTACACTTTTCATACCGCAGTAAGTTCGTGGTTGTTGCTATTAAAATAATGAGACGCCTGAAGGGGTTGAAACAAAAGACCCGTTGAGTCCAGGAGTTCCGGAATCCTTGGGGATGTAGACTGATGCTCGTTAGATAGATTGACATTAGGAAAAATGATTTTTAACGACGAATGAAAAAATGCTTTTAAATATTTTTTTCATTTGTAATTAGAAACAAATCGATAGTCCTTTATGTAGGCACTTAAAGGACTATCGATAGAACTCCTAGGTAGAGTTACCTAGACTTCGTCTTCGCGTATCTAGTTTCTACCAGTCGCCCGACCCAAGTCATCGCTGTATTTAGCGGACAGTGTTTCTATATTTGCTGAAACACAAGTCTCTGCCTACGCCTCCGGGAAACAGGCGTGACATTATTAGCTGAATTACCGTTGAAGGTAGCTAGTTCTACATGGTGTTGGTAGTTTTTGTAACTTAATCAACATGCCTTTCTATACGAAGTCACATTGAATAGGTCACAAAACATATTAAACAATTAACACTTAAATAAATGTCTTACTAGCACAAAACACAACAACACGGATCCAATTAGATCGTTTCTATATCTGACAGCTTACGTCTGCTGAGTTGTGGAGAACACCTGTCCTAAACACACAAGTAAATGACTATTGTAACACTCGAAGCCTTACAAAGAATAGGAGCCATCAAAGCCGCAAACAATACCCTGTGTCGTCACATAAGTGAAGAAGACTAGGGGAACCATTCTTTGGAATTAAAGCTGACATGTCCCGTATCAATATAATATATCAATCTAGAAAATATCTGGTTTAATAACTTTCTTTATACTTCTAACCTTCCATCAAGTTAACTAAGTTAAGTTTGAACTCACGAGATAAGAAAAGTTTCATCCCCACCATCTGGATTACTGGCGATACAGTACAGTGCGTTTTCTCGAAACTCCATTCCACGCACAACCATTCTATAAAACGAACTACCTTCATAAAATAAACCTACTCGACTACAACAACAAACGAAAACGAGACAAACATACATCTATATGTGTGCCTGTGAGAGAATGAGATAGAATATAATGCATACTATTATCTCGGTCTCCCTCTTGTGCGGTGCTTAAGTTTCTAAAGGTTACACTTCTATCGCGTGTGGATGGCACATATATATTTTTTTAATTATTAAGTTATTAGCAAAGTTAACACGTATGTATTTTTATAGGTAACAACGAGAAGCGTAAACCTCGGTTAGATTAATGATAAAAAACAAAAAATCAAAAAGTCGTATGACTAGAATTAAGTTAATTACTGAAACAAATCCGTAAAATTAAAGTTATTCTGTGAAGCGAATAACATTATGAAATTTTTTGAAGTGAAAACATCTTTAATAACGTTGTAATTTGAAACTAGATGAAACGAATATGCAACCCTAAAATGAGACAAACATATACACATCTATAGGATTTGGCCTGCGTGAGAATGAGATATATAAATGTATCACTAAGGTAATATTTTTTATTTGAATTTATTAAAACCTTTTATATTAAATTACTTCTTTTTAAATTTGTAATTTTAAAATGAAAAATAAATAAATTGATCTAAGAAATTGAGATTATATATATATATATATATATATATATATATATATATATATATATATATATATATATATATATATATATATATATATATATATATATATATATATATATTATATATATTATATATATATATATATATATATATATATATATATATATATATATATATATATATATATATATATATATATATATATATATATATATATATTGAGATATAAAGTATAAATTGATAAAGTGTGAATAAAGTATGAACAAGGTATAAATGTACACACATGTAACAATGTACAGTGAATAGAAAAATAAATTTATTTGACTTGCAAGAATTTCAATTACATCGAAGATAAAAATCCCCTAAAGATCCCGTATGTCGCCGTAAGTAGTACGGTTGGCTCGCCACTCCTATTATCTGGATCTCATCTTTATGCTTGGTTATCTGAAGCTGAACTTTTAACGCGAGTGACCTGTTAACATTTTTTTAAAAATTTAACATATGAAACTTTATTGTATTCTAGATATGAGATCCCTATAGACGTTTATGAAGTGTCACCCTAGTGCGGGCAGGTAATCGATGTAAGCGCTGAGCGAGACTATTCGATGGGCCAGTTCTGCCGACTCAGTTCTTCACATGTGCCTGTCGGTCCAACGGTGGGGTACACAATGAGAAATTTATTATATCAAATGGCATATTAGTTGGCTGAAAACAGAGGAATCCTCAACAATTTTTTGTTCACAGTCCATATATGGTCACCCAATTTCTGAAGGAATACAAATTACCCCATCATTAGAAATTACATTTCATTTTTTAAACGTCAGTCCGCTAACAGTCACACTCGATGGAGAAGAAACGGCGAAAGAAACTACGCAGGTATTTTATATTTTTCTTTCTTCCGTCTTTTTACAATGTAGTAATATGTACGAATTGCACTTTCTAAATGTTCTTACGGATAAGCATAAAAACGTATTGTTACCCAATATCTTTCATATCGTCATCATCAAGGCACCAGCCGCGGGTGGGCCTTAGCCTGGTCCACAAAATTTTTCCAGTCCGATCTTCGTTTAGCTTTTTCCCTCCAGCCCCTCACACCGATTGCCTTTAAGACGTCATCGACTCCATCTAGCCATCTGATCTTAGGCCTTCCGCGGCTTCTACGACCATCTGGTTTGCCGTCGAGTAGGCGTTTGGGTACTCTAGCCTCGTCCATCTCAATGGTTTCGATGACGTTCGGCTCATTGTACTGCTCATATAGCTTGTGATTGTAAAGTGTACGTCATCGCTCATTTTCCAACACAGGACCAAAAATACGCCTTGAAATTCGAAGGTGAGTAGCGATTTTTCGTCTGTTTTAATCAGCACCCAACACTCAAGTCGTATGTTAATATGGATCTCAGCAAGGTCATATACAGAAGCAGTATAATGCTTCTCGAGAGTATTTTTTTTATATGTATGTATCGAATATCGTTCATAAGATACCATTATTAGTTGCCATGCTTGTCACGTTTCTGTATACATACACCTAACCCTTTTTTTACACGGTCTATTTGTACACGATTTTGAAATAACGCGGTTCACCAATAAGAATTACACGTGTGCTTACATAAATAGCTCAATATATAATTACATGGTGTATTTTTATATATAGTGTATGTATAACCGCGTTATTTCAAAATCGTGTAAAAACAGACCGTGTAAAAAAGGAGTTGGGTGTATAGTGGAGCTATATGTAAGTTAGTTTGAAGCAACCTTATTCATATAGACCTCATTCAAATGCACATAAGCAATTTAATACTGATCATAATCTTTATTACCATTCCTTAACAGAGAATTGAAAGGCAAAGTGGCCTTGAAAAGCTAGTTTTTCACAAGTTTGAAATGATCCTATAACCATGAACATCACTTTTACATACTTCTGAAAATTTTATTTAAAATCTTTATGAAACCATATCATTGGGGTTATAAAAGTGCGGACTTAATGGTTTCAGGCATTTTCTGTCAGTCAAACCAAGGAGGGGCGAATATATAATAATATAAAATCAAAATCAGATGGACTGGTTATATACTCCGATATGTGGATAACAGATGGACTATTAATATAGCCAGATGGAAAAGCCAGCCAAGTAAACGCCGAGGAGGGAGATCCTACATGAGATGGGAGGACGATATAAAGAGGACCGTTGGAACAAACTGGCTGGAAATAGCAAAAAATAGAGAAAAATGGAAATTCTTGGAGGCCTTTATCTGAGAGGGGTCCATGCAACTAAAAAACAACATTAATATTTTATTTATTTTTTTATTCAAAATTGTAATATATTCGGAATACAAAGCTTTTTTATTTACATTTAATTTTATTTAATATAAAAATAAATTAAATGTTGTTATCCTTCTGTTTCTTCTCGTGTTAGTGGTTCGACTTATTATTTTTTGGCCCAGTAATTTGCAACTGCTATGGCAGCAGCATTCGCCTCGATAGGATCTTGGAATGTCCAGGTGTAAGGGTACAGTGAGCAGTCGAGCAGAAGCTCCATGGACTGACTTGCAACCTCACAATCATATCCCTTACAGTGCGGTGTGGAATGGCCCCATTGTACCATCCACCTGTATACGGAGTCTGTTAAACGATCTCCACGTAGGCCATCGCAGATCGTAGCCAGGCGGAGGCTTTTCTTATTGACACGAAGATGGAGGAATGTTGGTGTGAAGAGGCTAACTCGACTGTTTCAAGCAACAGAATGGCTTGTGAATTTAACAGCCACTTTTCCATCAGTAACTCAGTTGTCTGCTTAATATGAATCTAGACGCACGGTAAAAGCTCTAGCTAAGAATACGGTCTTAGCTAGAGGTTTTACCGTGTTTCTTTCTTCGTGTAGCTTTTATTATGGTTAGCAGGACAAACAAGACATCCGCGACACCTTAGGTACTACGAAAGTGTTGCAGGCCTTTAAGGTATTTGTACGCTTGTTTTTTGAAGGTTCCATAGTCGTATCTGTTCGGAAATATAGTTGAAATTAGTTGATTCTACAGAATGGTGATGCGTGGAAAGAAGTCTCGGGAGAAATGCACCGTACTGTATCTATGTATCATCAATCACCCAGATATTGGGGTTGAAGCTTTTATTTGAGACGAGTTGTGTGGTTGTATAACGCGGTATAGAATATTAACTTAATAAGACATTATATAATATATGTTTATCCTTGCTTCGTTCCTAGTTATTTTGCGTACGCTTACAAAGGTTTTGTCGGAGAACCGACAATAGTTGGAGTAGACGAGTGCTAGAGTGGAGACTGCGACTCGACAAACGTAGTGTGGAACGCCCTGCTACATGGAGCGACGATCTGCGCAAGGCGGCTGGCAGAAATTGGATGCGTGTAGCCGAAAATTGGGCTAGGCGGTGAGCCTATCCAGCAGTGGACTGCCGCAGGCTGATATCGATTACAAAGGTGACTGAATAAAAAAAAATATTTTTCTTTTTATACACATTATAAAACCAAACACTGCACTTTGCAACATAGGCCGGATATAGCTAGCTAGCTTAGCAGCATAAAAGTCTCCATTACTAAATAATCCCCCCATTTTCTTATTCAAACTTCGTAAAATTCCAAACAGAAAGCCATACTACAAAGAACCCTTCTAGATATCAACCAGTAGCTTTCACTTAGCAAATCCACTTGCAACCCCATCGGCAACACCGCTGGAAATACTTCAACGAAAACTCGTTTCCCTTTTGCTTTTGCTGACGCTACACGGCAAGATGGCGGGCGCCATTTACATGCGCCCCTCTATGTAAACATTCCAAATAAAAATGCGCCATTACTATTTGCATTCATATCTAAAGAAAACATACATGCTAAATATTGTTCATGCAAAACGTGATAACACATTTCTCATTCAAACTTCTACCCTCTATTTGCGAATTTAGAGTCGATAATGATATACTTTTCCGCGTTTCTTCAGTGCATTTGAACGCACAATACAAGTGAATACAAGGTTTTCCTCTCTTTCTAACAAAAGTCACAAATGCAGCGATCCCGCTCTAGCGTTAAGTAAAAGGTGGGATGATTGAGAAGTAACTGGCAACTGCCACTGGTCCCATTAAACACCTCGAGAATAGTAAACAGAGCCAGTGATGTGTCTTCGTATCGATAAACTGTGTATTATTAAAATAAAAAAAATATCCAAATGTAGTTTGTAAATTTATTTGACTATTTTAATATTAAATAGTACTAATTTTAAAAATAATTTTCTTTTATATACATAATTTGATTCTTGGTATAGTCGACAGATTTACCTTCAAAAATAAGCCTACGGTATTGAAGATGTCTATGGGCTGTAAAAAGTTTCTGTCTACAGCTTTAAAAAAGATATTTAAATGAGGAAGAAAACTAACACTTTTTATTTACGAAACAATTACAATAGGTAAATAAAACAAAATCTATCTATTCATAACTTAAGAATAAAATGTCGGCATTCGTTGATGTAATGATTTCGATTTGTTCCGGTCCAAGACTAGTTTCTTCCATTCTTCATACATCTCCATACTTTTTTCTTTTAATTGTTTATAAAACTTTCTTCTTGATCTTCCACTTTTCTATCTCCCTCTTTTTATTTGTATGACCTTTAAAATAAAGTTGTAATGACGGACTACATATTTAAATTTCCAATTGTACTTCCACTTATGTTCTCTATGCGCTGTAAGATTTGCTTTCTCTCTTTAATTACATCACAAAAGTCACATTCTTTGGGGGGACTAGTGCCTGAACCCTATATCTCAGGTCACCCCTTAATCAAAAAGTTTTCTCCTATTGTAAATAAATAGTATAATTATTATAGAGATAAATAAAAGAAAATAAATATATGTATACAGGGAACTATCGAATATTATTTATTCATTTTGTAATGGATATGAGTGTGCCCACCTGTACCAACCTATGCCCATTGCTTGGCACGGGCCTGCCCATTTCTATAGGAACAGACAATAACCCACCAGACTTGTCCAATGCGAATTGGCGAGGTGACTCGGAATAAATATCTGTATGACATATTTATTGCGATGCGGGGATAGAACTTGAGACCACTGATTCTGTAGGCGGGAGCCATTTAGTTGTGTGTGTGTGTGTGTGAGCTTTTATAATAATTTATGTATAATGAGTAATAAATAAACAAATTGAGCAATTATATGTATTTATAATTATAGTAATAAATTTATTTTTATTTAGTTATAATATTACTATTTATTTTTACAAATTATTAAAAAAATATTATAGTTACTATTAAAACAAAATATCGATATTAGAGTTGTCCTTCACATCGGCTCGGTCCGTTCACTCAACCGTAACTAATAGCGGTGAATAAATCGCCGCGGTGGTACAAAGACGCGTTTTTTTGTTCCCCAACCGACCGTCGTTTCGACCAATGGCGGTGGTCGACGGCGAGCCGCGCCAATCACGAAGCGAGTTTTCACAAAAAGGAATCTCCGAATTATGCTCGGTTCGATTCACCGCGCGTTTTCACTTCTGCCCGGGGCTACGGGTCGCGGTTTCTTATAACAAACACCGAATGCGGTTGGTGCACGCGAAAATCATACATATTATGATGTGAATAAGAGTTAAATCTATGCCATTTAACTTGTATGTGCGAGGTTGATTTTTGAAGAACTGTGGGGTGCGATAATTGTAATTGCGATTGCAAATGGCGGACTCGTACCCAAGGCGGGAAAGCGCACGGTTAATCACACGTCAAAATCGCTCCGAGTGACTTTTATATTGAATACGGCACTGGCTGGTGGAAACACGTGCTCTTCAATAGACTCGTTTGGAATTCTATAATAATTTTAAATTGGATTATGTAATAATTTAATAATCTTTTTCAGATACTACGCTTTATTTAATACATTTACGTCTATAATTGTCGTAGTAGTCTTTACATAAATTAGTTTTAAATAGTAGTCTTTACATAATTTTCTTAGACATAGTACGTTTTATTTAAATTAATAAATTTACGTTTATAATTGTAGTGGTAGTTTTGTTATAAATTGGTAAAAACACTTTTAAATTAAATAACGTAATCTTTTAATAATTCCATTACACATAATACGTTTTATTTAATGCATTTACGTCTAAAATTTAAGTGGTAGTCTTTGTATAAATTAGTGAAAACACTTAAATTAAGTAACGTAATCTTTTAATTATTTCCTTACACAAAGTACGTTTTATTTAATATATCTACGTCTATAATTTTACTAATAATCTTTGTATAAATTGGTAAAAAGAATTTTAAATTAAATAACGTAATCTTTTAATAATTTCATTACACATAGTACGTTTTATTTAATACATTTACGTCTATAATTTTAATTGTAGTCTTTGTATAAACTGTTTTTATTTCATCGATAACTGAATATATTATTTAATTTTCTCGAGTAATTAAAAAGTCACGCGCGTAAAATTTTTAAATTAAATAACGTAATCGTTTAATAATTTTTTTATAAGAGTTACGTTTAATAATAGAATACTTGTAGTGGTAGTCTTTGTATAAATTGGTAAAAACACTTTTAAATTAAATAACGTTATCTTTTAATAATTTCATCACACATAGTACGTTTTATGCATTTACGTCTATAATTGTAGTGGTAGTCTTTGTATAAATTGGTTTATACACTTTTAAATTAAATAACGTAATCTTTTAATAATTTTCTTATAAATAGTACATTTTATTTAATGCATTTACGTCTATAATTGTAGTGGTAGTCTTTGTATAAATTGGTTTATACACTTTTAAATTAAATAACGTAATCTTTTAATAATTTTCTTATAAATAGTACATTTTATTTAATGCATTTACGTCTATAATTGTAGTGGTAGTCTTTGTATAAATTGGTATAAATATTTTTAAATTAAATAACTTACCTAATCTGTTAATAAATTTCTTACACATACTACGTTTTATTTAATACATTTAAGTCTATAATTCTCGTGGTAGTCTTTGCATAAATTGGTATAAAAGGCATCCGAAACTCCCATTCCTTTCCTTGGGAAAGCCACGCTACAGACAAATATTTTGTCAAGAATGGCATATTACTTGCCAAATAATATGAATGGGCTGGCTTGGCCCGGCGAAGTACCACACTCCCGCAGAAAACCGGCGTCTGAGTGGTAGCTTAGCTTAGCTTACCACACTTCGTCCGGTGGACGGTTGAGTTCCGGAGGCCCGACCGCCTCCCCCCTTCTCCTCTTATAATGACACTTTCCGTAAAGACCGGCAACGCTTCTGCACTGCCTATGGCACTGCGGATGTCTATGGGCGTTGTTGATTGCTTTTTGTCAGGTGACACGCCCGCTCGTTTGCTTTCCTATCCCATATCGCGCTACCTATCATACGGTGAGCGGCCGAGTTCTGGAGGCCCAACACACCTCCCCTCCTTCTACTCCCCCCCCTACCATTCCCACTCCTATAATAACACTCCTTAAAGGTCAGCAACGCTTCCGCACTACCTACAACGCTGCAGAAGTCTATGGGCGGCGTTGAAGCTTTCCATCGGGTGACACGTCTGCTCGTTTGCCTTTCTATTCCATAAAAAAAAATTATGAAGCCCGACATTATGAAAAGACTATCATTATAAAAAGTCGTTGTTGATCGAGTGGGGCACGAATGTTACTCTGTTTTATTCTTGGCTCTTAAATGTTACGTACATCAAGGAGGCGAAATAAAACGATAATTTGACATACATTGAAAATAACTAAGTTCTCCTAGAAGAATGAGTTATGACAAATGTAGGTATATACACTTCAACTGCCAGTCGATGTTCAAACCTTTTCTTTAAATAAATTATTAAACATTGAGAAATGTTGAAGGCAACAGGCATGTTCCTTTGCCTCCCCACTCTATTCTTCTTCTAAGAGTGCCTCTCCGACTTGTGAAGGTTGGCAGCCAATTCAGCACAACTCTCCTCCCCCTTCGCGAGGTGCAGCAGTTCTGGAGCACTCGCTATCCCGGTCCACTCCCTGATATTACGTAGCCAAGACTTTCTTTTTCGACCAACTTGTCTTTTCCCCGCGATTTTTCCCATCATGATCAGTTGCAGCAATATGTACCTGTCATGTCCTTTGATGGTCTGCAAAAGTTCACGTTAAAAAAATAAATTATATACTACTCTATTAAAAAAATAAATCGTTCTTCCTATATTAAATTGAGTTTATAATTTATGTTGTGTTAGTGTATTCAAACCTACCTGGATCGCCACAGCTGCACCCGCGAAGTCGTTCGGACCGCGCCCCTAATTGTGTTGGCCACAGCGCCCTCTGGGGCTATTGTGTCATGACATGACAGTGACAGTGCATGACAGTACCCTAATTGACAGCTGACAGGTGCCAATCGGCCTCCTTGCATTATCTTGATCTAGAGGAAAAACACAATAAAATTATCGAGGTAAATAAATGTTTAGACTCAACCATCAAATGGAGTATTAACGCGAAAAAAAAAATTTGATGTCCGAAAGAATCGAATTAATTTTGTACTTATAAACTTTTTTTTTCTTTAATGGCAATTAGTTACAACTGTTATGCCAGTGTCAAGTAAAATACGATAACATAAAATCTCTTGAAATATAACTAGTCAGCTTATCACGTTACGTCTTTATAAAACGGTGGCTATTCTACCAAAACCTTCTATGGACTTTTTCAGTCAATTTAAAAAGTTACGATACACGCATTTATTTCGTATCACTTCAATTGTACGCCATAATCAAACTATATTGTATAATACGCCACCAAAATTAAACAATATATGAGATAATAATATGAGATTATGAGAATGTAAAAAAAACACGACGTCACTGATGTAAGTTGGCGGGAAACGTCCTGCTTATAAATTTAAAAATGCATAGATAACTTCACGTTATTCAATTTCAACTATAAACGATATAAAATATACATTCAATAACTTTTTGCAAAGAGGCGAAGTAAGGGATTTATAAGGGATAAGCGAAAGTATTCTTCAGCACTCGGTAAAGTAGTGAAGTCGGGATCGAAATGAACTTGAAAATTTCAAAAATTTTCGCATGAAAAAGTAAGTAAAGATTTTCCTATAGCATGGCTCTAAATCAATAAGATTATTTATTATTTATCTTTTATCGGGTTAGTTGTATTTAAAACTATAAAATGGGAAAACTTGGATATTTTTCCAAAAACCGTGTGGTTGTTGGTGTCGTAGGCGAGGTTACGTCAACGGTCGCAAGTTTTATTTTATTGAGATATATATATATATATATATATGTATGTGTGTGTGTATTTGGCACATATAGCCAACTGGCTGACAGAGGCTGGATGCGTGTAGCCGAAGATCGGACTAGGTGGCGCGGCTCGAGTGAGGCCTATGTCCAGCAGTGGACTACCACGGGGTGGAATTGAATACAAATATTTATTTGGCTTCCCCGCAAATTGGTGTCGGGCAAGTGCGTTGATTTCCACCAGGGAGTGGGATATGTAAGGTCGTGAAAAAAAAATTAGAAAGCTGGGTTACAATGATGAATGATAGCGAGAATAATCCAAAAATGTTCCTAAACATGTCAAGAGCAAAAAAAAGGTGTCAATAGATAAATAGAAAGGACAAAAATCGAAGGAGCCCGTTCGCGTAAATCGAAGACAGTTGTCGAGTACGCACGTTTATTGTGTAGCGTCATCCCAACAACAATGGGAACAAGGGACGCTTAAGGCCGCTATCACAACAAGGCGGCGAGATCCGCCCGCCTGTCAACATCAATCGATCGATCACCATTGATCCCATTGACCAAATACGTGTCGAGTTACGGGTTTTGCGCGGATCGCGGATGTCGTTTGTTTCGCCAACAGTCGTTATCCCGATGAAAGTACGATTCGTTTGGAATAATACCAATATAAAAAAAAAAATTACTATCTTAAGCCTTTCTGATATTTGAATTGATTTTTTCATTAACTGTTCGGGTGATTGAGATTGCATTTTTGTTTTTACAATTATATGATCGGGGGTGAAAGCTATTGACGTAATACTAAGCGAATTAAGTCAATAAAGTTAGAACAAACGATGTAGGCAATTTTGTAAAATTATTCACTATACTATATATTAATATTTTACAATAAAAATTAAAAAAACAAAAATATTTTTAATGGAATGTCGAAAAAAAAAAGCTATATTATATAGCATATTCGTTCAGAAAAAAATACCGCGCCAAATGGTCTGAGTTCACAGCTCTGGTCTGAGTTGAAACTGACGGTTTTTGAGTGATAGATAGATATATTCTTTATTGTACACCAAAAACAAAGTTATACAGTTATTGATTGTAATATTTATATACAAATGGCGGTCTTATCGCTAATAGCAGACAACCGTAGGATGGACACAATGTTAAAAAGATAATTTGATGTAGATTGGTGATATATTATCGTTATGATGACAGAAACGAAAAAAAAAATTAACTTTGTTGGTGCAGCGACCCAAAATGGATCTTGGCCTCCGAACAGATCTTACGCCACCGTGCCCTATCCTGCGTCACCTCCTGCCAGTTGCAGACTTAGGGGTTAAAGAAAAAAAAAAAAAAAAAATATATATATATATATATATATATATATATATATATATATATATATATATATATATATATATATATATATATATATATATATATATGTCTACAGAAGGAATCCATCAATCTATATACCTACTTTTATTTTTCCCACCAAACCAAAGATTAACTCGCAGAGAACGCCTTCCGACATATAGTACACTTTTGTACCAAAACCTATAGAATAAGAATAAATAAATAAATAAAATTAAACCTACTAAACTATGGTCAAAATCCCCAGGCTCAACAGCCAGATTGGTTTTATTAAGTGTAATAAACCAATGTGCAATCCTCAATCCGTCTACTAAGCCTGGAAATATGATAAGATTCACTGTCCATCCACAAGTAGTCATCACCAAGCATCTCATATTGGCTAAAAACCCACAGGATACAATGAACAAGGCTTATTGTATGCTTAAATCAAAAAGCGTAGCAAACTGTGTAGCTGCGTAGCAGCGCTACGAATGAAATCTAAAAAAGCGAAATAAAATTAAAACAATTGACCCTTAATGGGTTCATATATAAGATTATATACAATGGGGTCCATGCGATTAAAGAATTACCATTATGCCATTGTATATCTTTTTGCTTATATAGTTCTAAATGTAGTTCTTCACATAATTATTATGTACTCTTTTTTGTGAGATGGCAGAAGGAAGGCAAAAAAGCTATTTACTCTTTTGCCTGCTTCTATTTCTTTATCGGATGGAAAGCAATTAATGCCAGCCATGCAGACCCGCAGTGCCAGCTACTGCTAAGAAATTGCTATAGCATTTTCTTAGCAGTAGCTGCTGCTGTTTGGGAAGAGAGCTTAGTTTTTTGAAGGCCACAACGTTGTATCGGTTCGGAAAGAATACTGGTGATAATTGGCTGAATAGAGTGGTGGCGTGAGGAAAAATGTTTCGAAAAAAATACATTGAACAAATATAAAGGAGTGGAAAAGGGTACCGGGAAGGGGGAGGATGTTGGGCCTCCGGAACTCGGCCGCTCACTGGACGAAGCGCGGTAGCTAAACCACTCAGACGCCGGTTTCCTGCGGGTGTGTGGTACTTCCCCGGGAGAGCCGGCTCATTCATGCTACAGACAAATATTATGCCATTCTTGACCAAGTATTCATCTGCAGCGTGGCTCTACCACTATCAAACTACATTACATAAGTTGTTGATAAGTTATTAGGTTGTTTTTATTTGTGGCAGACCAAGTTTGACATCCATAAATCAGGCATGGAAGAATACACTTCTCTAAGAAACATTTTGAGAGATCCGAATCCCATCCGAATCCACTGGTGGTACAATCGGTAAATTATTCACCCGATTTAAACGCGCGCCCGAAAAGACGACGCCCGCGTAACGTGTTACACGATCCGGACGACGAAACAGCGTCGTTCGGATCCACTCACGACACCAACACTCACACGCACCCCGGCCCTAGCCGAGCACGTAGAGTAGGGAACACTTCTACACCGGCCGCTTACACGAGATTCTCTCACGTACCCGGTCGGTTTTCACCCCTAGACCTTAGGGTCTATGGGACTAATAGGGACTATAGTTACTAAAGTTCAACCTCCCCTACATGTTTAACGTAGAATCATGACGAGTTTAAAATCAGCACACACACATATGTGTACCTCCGACACGGCATCAGGCCGATGGAGTCTGCGATTTGCGCAGATTCCCAATTATATTTTACTAGCCCGCGGGCTTTCAGCCCGCGGGCCCTGAATACGATAAAGCTGTTAAAGCCAATAGGCTACCAGCATTAACATCTTCGAATCAATCAAGAATACACTAGCCTTAGGTATATTAATAACTAACTGCCATCAAAAAATACAAAGAAAAAAAATTTAGAACGACGTACAAAATGTCCATATAAAAATTATATAGCATAATTCAATAGCACTGTTACTTTCCACCAACTAGCTTAAGCAAACAACAAATTACGGTTCGAATTTCTACATATCGTATTGTACCTCCATGTTTACACTAATACACGAAGTGCTACCAAACAATGGGCCCCGGGAACAAAGGTCCCTGGGTACCCCGATGTCCCACCTCCTCGTCGCAGCGCCCGAGTGCTATTTACTGTAACACAAAACCCCATAAACGATGGAATTATTTAAACGCTTATCACGCGGTCCCATTGTGCTTACAGCCGTTATGTGTTTGGTAAAAATTATAATTTGTCAACGAGGGACTTGAAATTAATAATAAATTATATAGTATATATACATATAGTTGCTGGCTAGTCGCGATGTGGAAACACGAATGCGGTTCCGTGGTATTGTATCTCTTTTATAGTCCAGAACCATTCCACTATTTGGATCACGCGATCACGGTAAGTATTATGATTTTAAGGAAATCGTACCATACTTGTTGCAAGGTGAATATTTGATTAATGGAGTCAGGCGTTACTTTGCGGAAATCCATTAATATGTTTTTAGCTAAGATCCGCGACAAACAAACAACAATAGAAAATTAATAATATATGTTTGGCTGCTGGATGAAGTGGATTTACAGGGAACTTAAACTAAATCTTACCGAAGAATGGCCGTCAGAATCTACTATACCTGAAGATGCCTCATGTTGAGGCGAAACACGTGTCGTTTGCAAGGTGAAAAAGTGGTAGTGTGTGTTTGGTGTTGTGTTTAGTGGTTGGTAGGTGGAGAGTTGCTGACGGCCGTTCTTCAGTAAGATTTAGTTTAAGTTCCCTGTAAATCCACTTCATCCAGCAGGAAAACACACATTATTAATTTTCTATTGTTGTTTGCTTGTCGCGGATCTTAGCTAAGTAAAATTTTTAACTGTTCACATAGGTCAATGTTTCTATTTTTTGTTGTGTGTTTAAATCGTACTATATTGTACTAAAACAAAATTAAATGTATGTATACAATAATACATATATTTCAATTTATATAATTAGCTTTAATTTTTTTCTTAGTACAACCTGCACCACCTCCAAATTATTTCAATTTCGCACGCGCGTTAATTGGTCCACCTGTATGTACATTGTGTACAAAAGTATAAACAAATAAACTTAAATATATTAGAAATATATTAGAAAAAAAGGACAAAGGTAAATCGTAGAAAAAAGTTGTGGTTGTTTTATTTTATATATAGATATATATATATATATATATATATATATATATATATATATATATATATATATATATATATATATATATATATATATATATATATATATATATATATATATATATATATATATATATATATATATATATATATATATATATATATATATATATATATATATATATATATATATATATATATATATATATATATATATATATATATATATATATATATATATATATATATATATATATATATATTTACGCCTATCCCCCGCAGGGGTTGGCAGAGACCACAGAGCTCCATCCGCTACCATTCATCGCGGAGAAACGGCTCTCCATTAGTCGCTTTTCGCCCTCGTGATAATCAGGACGTGACGGGTGGCGAACCACGTCGCCGTCATTTTCAACAAATTAGGTATATTAAATTCGCCTTAGTGAATCCCACGAGCCGCAAGGGATGATGGAGGTCAGCAGAGCTCCGCATGCTGAGGTAAGGCACCGTAGTACCCGGGGAGTCCGATCTCGGGACGGTCGTGCTTGAGGAACATCCGAACATAAACGTTTTCTATTCCTATTAATATGTATCTATAATATGACAAACGTTTTAGTGGTTGCACAGGGATCTCTAACGAACGAAAACAAGCTGTGAGACGAAGCTAACAGCCGTCACGCCACCCCCCAGCACGGTGTCACGTTAGCACACAACGTGTCAAGATCCGCCGATAACAACTATATACACACGTACGCACATCCAATATATATATATTAACAACTATATCATACATCCATATGTACTATTATGCGTTATTAGTGACTATAATAAAAAAAGGAGAATGGAATACCTTAATCACTAGAATTACTTTTAAATACTTATTTTTATAGATACATACATATCGTCACGTCTGTCTCCCGTAGGGGTAAACAGAGACCACAGATCTCCATGCCAGCACACCTTCCTTGCTTCCTCTACACTCATCCATCTATTTTCTCACATTCTCCTTAGCGAAACGGCCCGGAAAATTCATACCATTCTTTTACCTTCATCCCAAATTGCTGAAGTTCTTAAGAAAGACCAGATTAAAAGTTACCTTTTAACCGGCGAGCTTGTATAAATAGAGTAATGAGTGTGGATGAAACAAAGAATGTGTGCTGAGATCATAGCAGATGGATATCTCTGGTCTCTACCTACCCTATGGGAAACAGGTGTGACGATATCTGTGTTTGTATGAGATCGATTGAAATAGAATTTCTACGTGTTTAAAGTTGTTTTCTATGTGACAATGCTGATTCATTTCAACTCGTATTGATGTGGCTTCTGGCTATTGTTATATTGGACTCACTATAACAAAGGATTGATTGAAGCTTTAGTCAAATTATTATTTAAAATATTATTATATCAATTTGAATATACAATAAGTACTTGTGTATAAAATGTAACACTACATGTCGAATTTACATGAATGTACAAGTACCCACGTAATTGTTAGTGTGATGTTAGGGTCGCAAACAAATATTTTACACTTTAATTGTCACAGCCCACGTATGTACCATTGCTGGGCACGGGCCCCCTCATTTCTGGAAATAAACACTAACCCACCACGCCTGTCCGATGTGGATTGGCAGGGTTACCAGGCCCAGAATAAATATCTGTAGTATATATTATATATTTATCCGGGGATAGAACCCGCAACCTTTGACTCCGTAGGCTGTGTGGTCCTCCTAACTTGTGTTAAACATGTTGTATGTCTGATAATAAAAATTTGTCAAGTGTTACAATATAATATATAAAGCCTCAATATTGAAGACTATTTTTGGTTATGAGTTTTTGGAAATTGCTTCGGGGCTACGACATTATTCGTCACAAGAAACACCACTTTTATGAAGAGAACTTAAAGTATGCGGGTATTCACACTATAGACCATCAAATAAGTATGGTTTTATAATTTTTAAAATAAAAAAAAAAGACATGAACTCAACGCAGAGTTTTATACCCGTATATTTTTTTTAAATACATTTCAAAAGCTGGCTAGCGATTTTCTATATTTGGAAAACATTTTTTTTAACAACTCATATATGTCCCACTGCTGAGCACGGGCCATTTCATTTCTGGAGGAACGGACATTGACTCACCACGCTTATCCAATGCGGATTGGCGGGGTTGCCAGTCTCGGAATAAATATTTGTAATCCATATATATATTTATTCCGATGACTCGACGAACCCGCGTCCGGACTTGACTCCGGAGGCGGAGGGCCCCGCCACTGAGACAATTGGTCGTCAATTGGAAAACATAACTTATGAAAATTGTTTTAGACATTTATATTCACATTTGAATATAACACATTTGCGATGCCCGTGGTGTAGCAGATGTCTGTAGGTGGCGTTAATAGCATTCCATCAGCGTTGACACGCCAGAGAGTATATTTGTCTAGCCGCCTGTTTCATAGTTATGGTATTGTTACACGGGTACACGACCCCGGCCTCCCGAGCTACTACCGTATCACTAACGCAAAGTAGTATTACATCCCCATCATCCCGTCTAAATCCATCTTTCCTTTAAGGAAAGGGCCTTGAGAAAGGATGCTTCTCTTTCTTTTTCCCATCCTCTCCGCCAATCCACGGTCTGCCGTGCCAATGGATGTGTGACTACGGGCATGTTTAGTCGCAAGCGTGCCGACCGTCGCTAGATCGATCTACCCCGGGTACTATAGTGCTTTACCTCAGCATACGGGGCTCTGCTGGGGCTGACCTCCGTCCTCCCTTGTGGCTTGTGGGATTCACTATGACGAATTTTGATTTACCTAATTTGACGATGACGTGGTTCGCCACCCGTCACGTCCTGATTCCCACGAGGACGAGAAGCAACAAACTTCTACCACGGCACACACATAAGGCACCAAAAAAAAACCGGAGGAAAATGTAAAAGGCGATAAAATCAAGCTATTTCTCAAATATAGCCGTAAGCAATAACGAACAGCAATCAATTGGCAATCTGCCTCAAATCACACACCCCCTTTGCTAAGACGCAAGCAATTTTCTCACTCACAAATCAATCTGGGATTTTTCGTGTGGGGCGGACACGAAAAATCGCCCCATTCGCGAAACACCGACCCGATTTTAACATCATTCATTCGTATGATTGGGACTTAATTGAATGGGAAACATATATGTATTTTTGATGCTTTAAAAAATGTTTTTATTTATTTTTGAATGTCGCCAAATTGATTGATAGAGCCAGGCGTTACTTTGCGGTAATCCATTATTGTGTGGACAGTCAGAATTTCACTTGGCTAAGATCCGCGACAAGCAAACAAAAGCACATAAATAATAATGTGTTTTTTTTACTGGGAGAAGTGGATTTCTTCCATACCCAGAGTCGTGTAACGCGGCTATAGAAGTTTTTACTGCAAAAATCGTCTGAAATAACAATTATTAATCTGAATACAAAACGGCCATAAGCTCTTCACCAACCAAGAACTCTCACCAACACCAGCAATACAAAACACACACACAACAATCATCAGATTTCATTTCACCACATACATGTCTTGCAATGTTAAAAATAATAAATTTACAAACGCCCTGTGAATTTTCCCACTAAGTAACAGTCAATAGCTCCTGTTGAAGACGCGAAGCAACTATTAAGGCGGCCCTCCAGACCTGTTAGGCGTGGGGAGGGAGAGTGCACAGTTAGGCGGAGGGTGCTTCAGGACGTGAGTGTACTTCACGATATCGCAATTCGATCGCCGATGGCACGGCCATGTGTCTCCAACCATCGACTAAAGAACAAGAAAACAATGGACACGGCTTCATTTTTTAAATTTTATATACATACATACTACATATAATCACGCCTATCTCTCGTAGGGGTAGGCAGAGACCACAGACCTCCCTGCTACGATTCCGGCACACCTTGCTTCCTTCACACTCATCCATCCTTCCCCTCACAATCATCGTAGCGAAACGGCTCTCCATTAGCTGTTGGAGTAGTAGCGCTCCATCCGCTACTGATCTGTGGTTTCTACCTACCCGAAAGGGAGACAGGGGTAACTATATAATTCTTAGTGCCAAAATTAAACAAAATGATGTATCGTAGAAAGAAAGAAACATCTTTTTATAAGAAAAACATGAACTATATGGACATTCAGTCAAGCAAGTATCGGGAATGGATTATTTGTTTATGGTTCCAAATTCGAATTTTTTTTTGTTGTTGTTAGATTGGCACAACTGTTTTCCATTTTGGCGCGGCGGCGTTTGAGTTGCATCTGTTATTTATATTAAACTGTTTTGAGTTATATCATATCTAGTGTGTATTGCGAATTTCATAATGGACAAAAACATCGAATAAAGAGTTTGTCTTAAATTTTGCATCGCCAATGGAATTTCGAGTTCGGTCAGTCAATGAAAATGTTACAGAAGGCTTACGGTGAATCGATTTTATCAAAATATATAAACACGAGGCTTATGAGTGGTACAAAAGCGGTCGGGATGTGATAGAAGATTTGCCTCGCTCTGGTAGGCCATCAACGTCTGCAACTGCAGTTAACATAGCAAAAGCGAAGAAAACAGTGACTGAATATCCTCATTCAACTTTGAGAAAGATAGCCTCCGAAAAAAGGCCCGATTTGTGGAGAGAAAATTCTTGGATTATGCACCACGACAATGCGCTTTCATACAAGGCCATCATTGTGAACAAATTTTCGACCAAACACTCAATAAATACCATCGAGCAACCACCATATTCACCAGATATGGCTCCAGCCGACTTCTTCCTTTTTCCTAAACTTAAATCACCACTTTCTGGCACCCATTTTCAATCGGTAGAAGAGATAAAGGAGAATTCGCGGCGAGAACTGAACTCAATTCCGGAAACAGCGTTTAAAAAATGTTTTGATAATTGGATTATTCGTTGGCGTAAGTGTATCGTTTCTGAAGGTAATAAAATAAATTTGTATGAATAACAAACAGTTTGTGTATTATTGATGTTTTCCCGGTACTTTCTTGACATAGTGTATATGTGTATCTGCGTATAAACGAAACCTAATATGAATAAGTTACTATCAAGCCTACTTGATATCCTATTAAAGTCTACAATTTTCAGATCTAAAGTATAACACAAATTATTATAATAAAGGTATTATTTGAAACTGAAATTTAATACTGACAAACTATCGCAGTTTGGAGTGTAGAATTCTTCGTATGTTGAGGTTTTTCTTGCAAAGCAGACCATTAGAATCTTCCCTACTTCGCCCTGACTCGCTCGCGCACCACTTGAGGTCTGTGAAGCAGCAAACGATTATCCTATCAAAACTTTGTAAATAGCCTTTGATAAAGAAACTATTAGACTACCACTAGGTTAAGTTTTTAATATTTATTAACCCAACAAGTAAGCGTATAACATATGTACATACAGACGTATATCAACCAATCAATCATCAGCCTGGGGCAGCCCATGCTGGACATAGGCCTCCCCCAAAAAGCACCATCTAGCCCGATCTTCGACTTTACGCGTCCAGTTTCTGCCAGTTGCCCTGCGCAGATTGTCGCATCTAGACGGGGGGCGTCCCACACTACGTTTACCGAGACGTGGTCTCCACTTTAGCACTCGTCCGGTCCAACGATTATCGGATCTACGACAAACGTGACCAGCCCATTCCCACTTTAGTTTGCTAAATAAAGGCGTGACAATATGTATGTATATATTTATATCTTGCTTATAAACAATTTTACAGATAAACAAGATATTTTGAAACTAAATTTTAAACAAAAATCTCCCTGCAGGTGAAGGACTCCTCCAAGACTTATTGCTCTCTGGAGAGAGCTATTTAACACCAGTTTTAGCCGGCTATCTCCCCGATCTCACCGTCACACCTCGGTCAGGATCTCCCTTGTTTGTACACTCTGATCCTGACGCCATATGTCCAACCCATCCCCACTTTAATTCTAGGGCATATTATTATATGCCGTGGAAGGAGACCCGAAGGCGCTCCAAGGCGAGGACTGGAAGATGGTGGCGCAAGATTGATCCAAGTGGCGAATCTTATTAGTGGAAGCCAAGACTCATTTTGGGTCATTGCGCTCGCCTGTAAGTAATTAATAATGATATTACACTTGGATCGATCTTCCCCACCATCTCCCAGTCCTTGACTTGAAGTTCCTTTAGGTCTTCTTCCACGTCATCACTCAAGCGGTATCTAGGATGACCGATCGGACGACGGCCCTTGGGCCAGCCCAGGTAGGCACGTTTCACGGCTTGATCCTCTACCATGCGTATATCGTGGCCCAGCCAGCGGAGTCTTTGTGTTATAATCTTTACATAGAATATTATTCATTACTACACAATACAAGACGACCAATTGGCTCAGTGGCGGGGCTCCCCGCCCAGGGAATCAACGGCCGCGGGTTCGATCCCAGCATCGGAATAATAAAAAATATATGTACGGGCTACAGATATCCCGAGTTTGGTAACCCCGCCAATACACATTGGACAAGCGTGATGGGGTATTGTCTGTTCCTCCAGTAATAGAGAAACCCGTGCTCAGCATTGGGACATATATGGGCTCAACAAGAAGAAAACAATAATACAATATTTCTATTGTTAAAAACATGGACTTTATAATGGTGTGTTTTTGCGTGCATTTATGTTGAGTGTGCAAGTGTATGAATGTTTATGTGTGTGTGTGTGTCTGTACTTTAGATCAAAACATAACTTATCGCATCTAATGTAAATCAGTAATAGTTTTGAACCCCACAATGGGTCGGCTTCGGTTTACGTCAACAAACAACATGACACTGCATTTATTAGACATGACAGGCGGGTGATATAAAAACTAAATACTCGCATCTATATTTTGTGAAAGAGGACACTGTTATTTGTTAACGAGCGGTAATGTGACATGCGATTTGAACCACTGATGTGCATATAATAGTTACTGTTCTGTGTGATATATTTTTTTTGTGGCAAAGAAAGACACGCTGCGTAAAGATATTTGACAAAATATAAAAAAAAAAATTTGGCAACATATAAATGATAGAGTCAGACATTATTTTTGCGGAAATTCATCATTGTGTGGACAGTCAGAATTTTACTTGGCTAAGATCCATGACAAGCAAACAATAGCAGATAAACAAGTGATATTAAAAAAAATTAAAGTCTTGTATTACTATTAATTAAAATTAATTAATGAATTAATATTTAAAAAAACTATATTAACACCAAGTTTCATCCATTAAAAGTTTAAAAATTGTATTTTAACTCGAGTAGATTAATAAAAAGTATTTTATTAACGTTACTTGGACAGTCAAAAGTTTTACTTAGCTAAGATCCGCGACAAGCAAAACAATAACAGAAAATTAATAATCTGTGTTTTTCTGCTGGATGAAGTGGATTTATTTGGATCTTAAACCAAAAACTTACCGAAAATCGACAATCAATTCTCCATCCACCAACCACTATACACAACATCAAACACACATTACCACTTTTACATCTTGTACACGACACGTGTTTCGCCCCAACACGAGGCATCTTCTGGTATAGTAGACTCTATGGAAGACAACCGAAAAGCACGTTTCGGTTGTCTTTCGCAGAGTCTACTATACTATATAGGGAGAGTGTGAAGTAATAGGAATTGAATACAATTGCTTGTTTACTAAAAGAAGTGAAAATTAGAGAAAATCTAATCTAATTCGTACCAAAAGAACAGCCTCCTTACTGCTGTCAGTAACACTAACAACAAACGCACGCTAATACTTATCAACAATGTATACTTTTATTTATGGGATAGAAGGCAAACGAGCAGGCGTGTCACCTGATGGAAAGCATTCAACATCGCCCATACACATCCGTAGTGCTTTAGAAAAAAATTACGTATAGTATAAAAATTACGTAAGTTTTTACGTATGTTAACTTGTACTGTATACACTAAAGTCATAGCTTTTTTCTTCGACCAATCCATATTCAGCCTAGGACTTTTCTCATCATAAGTCTTTGCAACAGTTTATACCTGTTTTGTTAGTCGGGGGAATCCCATACTGTGTTTGCCAAGATGCAGTCTCCATTCCAATACTCGTCTCCACTGCAGTACTGGCTGGCAGAAACTGGATGCGTGAAGCCGTAGATAGGCTTGGTGGCGTTTCTTGACGGAGGTCTATATCCAGCAGTGGACTGATAGACTCATATTTTCAATGTTCTTGACAATCTTCGATGGTTCTGTTTTAACTGTTAGACAATCTCATTGAATAATTTTGATTCAAAGTATACGCAATTTTAATCGTGATACGCAAAGAAGTAAATGAACATATATGAAATTTATTCATATATAAATATAGAATGAAAAATAAATAGATAACATTACGCCTGTTTCTCGTAGGGGCAGGCAGAGACCACAGATCTCCATCTGCTACGATCTCGGCATACTATATTTGCTTCATACACACTAATCACTCTCTTCATACAAGCTTACCTGTTAGAGGTACTTTTGATCTGGCCTTTCTTAAGAAGTTAAGCTTTTTGGTTAGGGTATGCTCTCCTTGGTCTTCCCCTACCCTCCTTTTCAACTACATTCACAACGTAATCTTTCATCCATCTTCTCTATATATCCATCCCGTCTAACTATCCAGTTCCGTCTAATAACCAGTTGTAACTGCCACTAATAAAATATCCATCTACATAATTTCAACACAACTTTTCTCTATATATTTTTAAAGTAATCCATATAATTAAAATATTACCAGTTATCATAGCAGCAATGAGAGAGCGCATAAGTCTGAGTCCTTGATAATGTGTCTGTCTTTGCCCGAACCCCAGGGGAGCGTCTCCATTCCGCAAATGACGCGAGGTGCATCACGTTGATGGCTTTCAATATGTTTGTATCTTATGATAGTAATACGCGCTTCATACAATGAATTTCCTTTTCATACGCAACGCAAATTTCTTTTATCAGTCATTTTTCATCCATGCCCAAAGCATCTAAGAAACTTTTGTCATGACCCCTTTCTCGATTTTTGTCACGACATCCTCCACATTGCATATAAATGCGATAGTAAAAGAATGTGTCGTGAATAAAAAAATAATTCTGCGTATTTCGAAGTGGAGCGATATATTTTTCCGATATTTAGAGAGCCAGCGAGGGTAGGTATTGTCACTTGATTAGAGTGGATGGGGCGGTCTGATGTTTTCTCATTTCTCATTTCCATATTATTTTGTTTGTCGCCGGGCAGGGCGGGTGGCCATAGCGGGGGAGAGAGGGAGGGCGTATGGGGTGGACAGTTTCGTTGACTAACGAAGGGGCTGACTTTAAAGCTTCTTGCGTTTGAAAGAGACTTGCTTTGAAAATTGGACGTAGTCATTACTTCGTTGTATTATTTACGCGACTTTTATGTACTGGAGTTACGTTGACGATCACTTCAAAGGGCAGCACACAAAGCCGTGTCAACAATAAGGATCCGTTCACTCAAGATCTCTTCCGTTGTACAAGACGGTAGATCCGTTTAATAATAGAAACAATAGGTAGCGCGTTGAAGTCTTTTGTTAGAACGTTTAGTGAATTATCTTAATAATGATTTTGGTAGTGGCAGAGCCACACAGCAGACGAATACTTTGTCAGGAATGGCATATTATTTCTCTGTAGCATGAAAAGTCAGAATGTGTCTAAAACGGCCCGACTGGCGGTTCATCAAGGGGTGCTTTTTCCGACTCTAATATACGGTAGTGAAAATTGGGTTTGGCAGAAGAATCATGAAAGCAGACTGAATGCGGTGGAATCGAGAGTTTTAAGATGTATATGTGGCGTAACTTTGAATGATAGAATAAGTAATGAAGATATAAGAGAGCGATGTGAAGTAAAAGAAGGTGTTGTGACAAAAGTTGAAACAGGGATGCTTAGATGGTTTGGGCATATAGAGAGGATGGATGAAAGATGACTGGCAAAAGAAATTTACGTTATGAATATGGATGGAAGGGTCGGTAGAGGAAGACCACGAAAAACATACCTTGACCAAATTGCTGAAGTTTTTAAGTAAGGCCAGGTCAAAAGTATTGTATAACCGGCGGGCTTGCATGAGGAGAATAATGAGTGTGGAGGAAGCAAGAGAAGAATGCCGAGATCATAGCGGATGGAGATTTGTGGTCTCTGTCTACCCTTAGAGGAGACAGGCGTGACAATATGTATGTATGTATGTAGCATGAATAATATTTACTAAGTAACATATAATAACAATTTAAACTAAAAACGATGGACCCAGCTAGAGGCATGAAACTTTGCACAAAAGTTTAATATACAACGTGAATGGGATACATGAAAGTATTTTTGAAAATGTATTCCTTGAGGTCATCAAAGATCAAATAATGAAAGTCAATATTTGTATTCGTCTTTTAACTTATGCCTCATGGGAAAGGCCTCACGGTCCCGAAGATATTTTTATGGGCTAGCAATCAACGCCCATCAACCCATAGATATCTGCCGTTGCAAATGTCTACGATTGGCGTTTACGGTATTCCGAAGGCATCAAAAATGCTTTGCTGGCTTTCGAGATAAGAGAAGGTTAGTTTTTTTTGTTGAAGGTAGCTGGTAACACGGAATGGTGGTGTGTGAAATGAAAATATAGTCTGTCCTTTGAACTCAAAAATTTCTATATTTGCACAGCAGATATGAAAATTCGCGTAAACATTATGAAATTAGATGAATTTGTTATTTACAATAAACTGTATACGCTCTGATTGAAAATAACTTATCGTTATAAATTGGCTTCAAAAATCATCTTTATTACCAACGGATAAGATACAAAAACGTAACAACATTTTATTCGGTAAATCTCTCGAGACACATTCCAACTCGGAGTTCATTTATTATGTAGGCATCGAACGGGAATTTCAATAACTTGTAAATACAGTGTTAGTTCCCGCTTTGGGATTTGGCGGTGAATGCAAAGTTATGCCCCCGTGCAATGTATGTGTGTACGTCATTTCAATCATTTGTTACTTACCGTTTATAGGAGTTCAAACTTTATCCTCATTTTTTATTTATTTATATTTTACACAACGTGTATAGCTTTTTTGCCGAAACTTCATTCCGCACTCTTTCACTCTGTGGAACCAAGTACCTTCGGCGATATTTGAACATTGACAAAGAAGCCTACTCTTATCACAAAGGCCAGCAACGCATTTGCAATGCCTAGGGTGTTGCGGATGTCTATGGGCGGCGTTGATTGCTTTCTATCAAGCCACACGCTCGCTCGTTTGCGTTTCTATCCCATAAAAATGATCATGACCACTCCAGCAGGGTACTACTGAGGAGGAGGCGAAAAAGAATGGCCTTAAGGGGGAAAACAAACGATATTTGAAGAATATATAAAATCACCATTAGATTCATTAATGAGGATCAAGCAATAGCATTGCCGATTCTAAAGACTGTTCGCACCGTCATTGTTTTCGCTGGGGCGGCGTGGGGCGGGTGGTGGGGCGGGCGTCATTACCGGGAGGACATCGTTACTGGGCGGATCTGAATCGTTAGCTATAGATAAAGCACGCTGCTATGTACCCGGCCATTTTTGCAACGTTTAGACCAAGAGCTGATGACGTTAGTTGAGTCAAATTTGTACGCTCAGATTTGTGTAAGGGATTTTTTTTTACTTCACAGTATATATGCATCCTGACGATCCGTGGTATTGTTTAAAACAAACGAAGGGAATTTATCTCTTAAATCTTATTATATAAGAACACTAATTCCATTAGTACTTTGAAAGTTTCAATTTGTTTTTCTGAGAATGTCGTTCCGACTAGTGAAGATTGGTAGCCAATTCAGCACAACACTCCTGGAGCAATACGGAACTCAACTACATGCAATATATTCTTCTTTTAAGATTACCTCTCCGACTAGTGAAAGTTGGCAGCCAATTCAGCACAACATTCCTGCTCCTTTGCTAGGTGCAGCAGTTCTGGATTACTCGCTATCCCGTTCCACTCCCTGATATTACGTAGCCAAGACATTATTTTCCTACCAACTTGTCTTTTGCCCGAGACTTTTTCCATCATGATCATTTGCAGCAATTTGTACCTATCATATTTACATATATGAAGAAGTGGAAAATGAAGGCTTATATAATAATATTGACAGAACATCCTGCCTTCACTTCACGCACACACAAACTTTCAACAAGATGGTGCCGCGTCCCATATTGCTAGAAGGACCATGGAGCTTCTTCGTGATTACTTCCCTAACAATTGAATGAACCGTTTCGGAGATATTCCTTTGTTACTCAAATCGCCTCATGATACGACCCAGGTAAGCAACTTTTCTAGCTTTGACGGTCTGCAAAAGTTCCCGTTATATATAGGTACACAAAATATTACAATATATTAATTACCTAACTAATAACTTGCGTAATATCTACCCATTTATGACCTAACTATGTCGGAGGTTACTTTGTTTCTAAATACACATTGGAGCATGGGCAGAATATGTAGAGAATAGTTAAAAAAAGGTACAAGACTCCTGGACTATCTCTTCAAGTGTGTATGTACAGTCATCGTGGAATTCATCTCGTTCGTTACGAAATGCATCCCGTAATGAGCGTTTTATGTGCAAATGTAAAAATATATAAAATGCACTATGAAGTAATAATACTATGCGCTTAGGGGTTGGCCGGGACAAGCGAAGCGATACAATCGTATGAAAAGATATCTACGTTCCCACAGGATTTTATCTATTTTGTTTTAAAATTACTTCTAACGGATTTCAGAATATACCTACACGGTTTGTGCTTTTTTTCTTACATGATAAGAATAAAGTGAGTCTTTGAAAATTATAACATTTTTTTTATATATTTTAAAAAAAAAATATGGGTTAGGAAGGCAAACCAACCTGATGGAAAGCGATCAACGCCACCCATAGAAATCCGCAGTGCAATACGTTACCCCGCTAATTCGAATTGGACCAGCGTGGTTGGAAGTGGGGTTAAAGCAAGCTCCTCCAAAATTGGGAAGGCCCGTGCCCAGTTGTGGGACATGTATGGGGTGAGAATAAAAGAAAAAAATATACTTTAGCTCCGAGACATGATTCCTTGGACATGATAGGTATTGTTGTGATTATCATAATTTTATTTGATTTTAAATGATTCTAATACTTTTTTTTTAAATAAATTATTACTATATATAAAAAATTTAAAGGTATAAGAAAATATTTTCCTTACTTACCTTTGATGTACAGTATCGATAGCCCATTTAAGTATAAATATCAAAATAGAAAACAGCCAAGCAAATTCTACTACTTTCCCAATTGTAGTATGTTTCGCAAACAAAAATTCGACTCGGTTTAGATCCTTGCAAGCCCCGCCGCCATATTGTCACGACGAGCAGTAATCAACGCAAGTCTCTCGCCCACTCGCTCCCCGCATTACGCCATAATTATGTAAACTATTCCGCCTTATGTATTTCCACACATTGCGTACATACAGGTCGAGTGTACGCGGAACATAAAGAACAGGGCGTATTAAATACGCACATAAATACTTACATGAATGTAACTGAACACACGCCATTGAGTATACTGTTATTTTAATCCGAGATATTAAAGTTTTTTTTAAATAAATTATATTGTACATATGTATGTAGTATTTAATTGTCACATGTTATAATAATTATTTCTTTTAATTACACGTCAAAGACACGTTTAATAATCATTTTACAGACTGTAGTAATTCAATCTAACCAATTATTTATTAATTAAAGTGCACTACAGGCGGATTTAAAAATTTTGAGTTATCGAGTTTTCAATTTATACCAAGTATTTTGATATAAAAAGGTTATTTTACGTTGAAAACTTAGATTTATAAAGGTCTGTTTTCGCGGATCGCGGCAGGGTAAGTATGACTGTCCTCCTTTGTAATTTATTTGCGCAAAGTAACACCTGACTATAAATTATCACTCACTTTTATGAAGATTGTTTTCCATAGCAACGGTTGCCATAGAAACCGTTGATTGTAATTACATTATTTATTGCAAATCAACCGTGACTCTATCGAATAGGTATATATAGATTAAATGCTTCTCAATCAAACGCAAAACATGAAACGAATAATAAATACATTTCAATTCCCAGCAACCTCAATCAGAATAAGTAAGAGGGCTGGTTTATTGCATTTCTATCTATATATCTATCACCGTCTTTACTGAATCCGACTTATCTGAAGTAATTCACTTATAGGAGAATAGATTCGCTTTAATGATGGCCAACGGTGTGCCAAGCCTAATGGTATTGCCGACGGAATGCCCGGGGGTTCCCGGCAGATTAATGGATGCGGCGGGTAATAGCTTCTTCTAAATTGCATTATCTTAAAAAGGAATAATACATTGAGAGTTTGTAATGAAATTTCTAGATTTGTATTTTCGGTACGCGAGCGTTTCGGGCTTCTGCCAAATTTCAGCGAAATCGGTCCACGAATGACGATTTTAGCTTTGTATGGCGGCCATCTTGTTTTCCGCCATTTTGGATTTTTTCTTTTGTTTGAGGGCGACCACGTTATTACGTGCGTATTACGTTCAGATCTTCAAGGTTTGGATATAATTGCTCTGATTCTTATCCGAAAATGTTCGTAAAACAATCATCCCGCGGCAGTCCACTGCTGTACAAAGGGCTTACTCAAAGCGCGCCACCTATCCCAATCTTCGGCTACACGCATCCAGTCTCTGCCAGTCGCCTTGCACAGATCGCTCCATCTAGTTGGGGGGCGTTCCACACTACGTTTGCCGAGTCGCGGTCTCCACTCCAGAACTTGTCTACTCCAACGATTGTTGGTTCTCCGACAAACGTATCCAGCCCATTGCCACTTCAGTCTGCTAACTTGAAGAGCTATGTCAGTGACTCTGGATCTCTGGCGAATTTCTTCATTTTGAATTCCATCCACCAGAGAAACTCTGAGGGACTTTGAGCTTGTCAAGGATACGGACCGTCCCACACTTGTCTTCTTCGTAAAAGTTATTGAATTTTATATATATCCCTTGTACTTTTTTTTTAACCCAACATAAATAATGGTATTTAATATATCTTGTATATATTTATAGATATGTATATGGTGTAAAATAATTGTTATAAGTATTTTCTATGTGGGAAAGTCAATGTATATGATTTTTTATATTTGTTGATTTTTTATATATGGTGACGAAAAACGTACCTTGACCAAATTTCTGATCTTTTTAAGGAAGGCCAGGTTAAGAGTACCCTCAACCGGAGGGCTTGCATGAGGAGAATAATGAGTGTGGAGGAAGCAAGGGAAGTATGCCGAGATCGTAGCAGATGGAGATCTGTGGTCTCTGCCTACCCCTACGGGAGACGTTCGTGACGATATGTATGTATGTTATGTGGTGACACTTTTTAGACAATTGCAAATACGAAGGATTCATCATATTGATTCGCAATTACAACGTTAGAAATATAACCCCCCCAACCAATTAGACTATTGCCGCTCCGATAGAAATACAAAATTCAGTTTCACAATATCACGGCCTCTCATACCCTCCCCAAATCTGGTTAATGCAATTTGTTACCCCAGTCCGGGCTGTCGCGCTGCCGACGTGATTGGGTAAGTGACAGGACGCGGTGGTGCAAAATGGCGGACGACGATCAAATTATCGAATTACCCGCGAACAAGGAGCCCTAATACTGTAAGTGGCGTTGATTCTGGGTAGGGCTGTCGACTGAATGTACAATGCGCTGTGTACACGAAACTAACTGTTATTGCAATGCGAATTTATTCTTTAAAAAAAAATATTTATATAGTACATGTATTTTAGTAAAACATCTAGCGCCATCTGTTTTTCGTTCTAATATCTACAATACCTACCGGTTTTTGTCGCGTTCCTATAGTTTATTTTCCACCCACCCACGACACCAACATTCACACGCACCCCGGCTCTAGCCGAGCACGTAGAGTAGGCAACACTTCTACACCGGCCGATTACATGAGATTCTCTCATATACCCGGTCGGTTCTCACCCCTTAGACCTTAGGGCCTAGGGGACTAATAGGGACTATAATTACTTCGTTCCAATCATCCCCTACATGATAAACGTAGAGTCATGACAAAATTAAACACACACACACATGTGTACCTCATGTGTGTGTGTGAATATGGCGTCGAGCCGATGGAATCTGCGATTTGCGCAGATTCCCAAATATATTTGCTTACGTCCCCAGTATTCGATAAAGCTGTTGAAGCCAATAAGCTACCAGCATAAATGTCTTCTAATCTAAGTCCTTAATTTTTTCTCGAATCTGAGTTAGTAAAATTCTTTAAGGAAACATGTTTTGTGTCTTGCCTTTATTTAATGTATATCAATATCAATTCCAGCCCGCGGCGGTCCACTGCTGGACACAGGCCTCACCCATGGCGCGCCACCTAGCCCAATCTTCGGCTACACGCATCCAGTCTCTGCCAGCCGCCTTGCGCAGATCGTCGCTCCATCTAGCAGGGGGGCGTCCCACATTACGTTTGCCGAGTCGCGGTCTCCACTCCAGCACTCGTCCAACGTGTCCAGCCCATTGCCATTTCAGTCTGCTAACTTGAATAATAATGTAATATTAGTCTTGAATAATAATAATTATCAGGCGACACGCTTGCTCGTTTGCCCTCCTATCCCATAAAAAATAAAGTCTGCTAACTTGCTAATATATATACGAGTATATAATAAGTATTCATAAATTCAAGGCTGTATTTGTAAAATTCATTGATAGCAATCATAAGAACAGTCATATATAGTGGGCGTGTCAAGTGAAATGCACATTCAACATGCGTCACTGTACCGACAGCAGCAGAAGTTCGTAATTATTTTATTCATATTTAATTTTATTTTATTAAATTAAATAAATAAATAAAATACTTTCTTACTTACTCCGATGTGGATCTTGCCCTCTGCTACGAGAGTCCTAAATCTTTCTTTGCTTCGCAGGTCAGCATCCACCTAATCTCTCCAGCGATATCTGGGTCGAACAACTGGCCTTTGACCACTTAGTAGGCACGAATATGCCCTCTTCATACTCCGATCCCCGCCCATTCTCTCAAGGTAACCGGGTTAACGAAATCGATTTGCCTCAATCTCGTCCGTAAAATTTGGCTGGTGCACCAGGTCTTCAATCTCGGCGTTTTGCGGATCCTCCATGACATATCCTCTCTTCTGCTTTGCCTATGATCTTTTCGAGAATTTTCCGCTCCGCCACTAATAGTTTATTCTCCTCTTTAAGCGTAAGTGTCCAAGCTTCGGATCCATACACCAAAATGGGACTTATCATCGTCTTATATATTCGCAGCTTGGTACTTCTGCTGAGGAGTTTTGATGCAAGAACTGTATGCATGGCTGTGTTACATCTAAGGGATGGATATGTACATCTCAGAAATAAATAAACTAAAATGAAATACATTTAGTTCAGAGCTGTCCTCCATATTTTGTTAGTATACAAGCTTACAACATTATGGTTAGTAACTATTTTAAATATTCCCCTGTCCACATTCGACTCATGTGTATGGCTATGTATCTGAAGGCGAGGTGGAGGGGGGTTAAAATTATCACACAATTACAAAGGATAAGGTGTTTACTCCACTACAAGGAAGAAACACCGATTATTTTTTTTTTGTAATTCAATGTTAATTTTTTTCGGTTGCTTTTTTTTGTTTGCGTGCTTAGCTATCTAAAGAAAGAGCAACTAATTATATATACGATAAATAACAATGCATATTTGCATGTTTATATTTTTTTAAGCGAGATATACTTTATTTAAAAAAGAGACGATTTTCTATGCGGTTAATTCGGCCTCACGGGTACCACAGTTAAACGCAATACCCTGGGAGCATTATATACACAGTAAACTTGTGTTACAGTGAACTTGATTTTAATATAGTACTAGCTGAACCGGCAAACTTCGTACCGCCTCAGAATCAATAAATAAAAAAGCTGAACGATAATTTCAACTTTAGCAAAATAATGTGGTCAAAACTTAACAGGGACAAAAAACAAATCGTAATCAATAAAAAAATGCTCGAATTAGGTTTTATTATTATATTATTTTTAATTACACATGATGTAGCTTGAAAAATTGTTATGTCACAAAGGTTATGAGCTTACAAAATAAAGTTTGTAGTGTACGGTTCTAATTTGAAACTTGCTTACAATACAAATTAATATAATATCATTATCTCATTAAATACAACACAGATTAAATATAGTTAATTAAGTTTGATTATTATTATATATTACACTTGATACTTAAAAATACTCACGTCACAACGATCAAATATTTGACAGGTAGGAATAGTTTCTAAGGGAAAACGACATTGTTGCTTTTAGGTACTATATTCCTATGATTTTTATCATATTTATTCACCTTTTAAATCTTCCCTGGACTTACAAAAATAATCCAAAACCAAAATTAGCCAATATATATTAGCAGGTGTTATTATAGGCCCCTAGTGACTAGATGTTTATTTACTTTCTTCGCCGGTACAGCGATCCAAAGTGTGTCGATAGATACAACAAAGCACCACTGGTAACGAACGATCTTGGACTGCCTCTGGCGAATCGCCCGGCGAAGCTCGCTCAGGACAGCGATCAATGCGTCACTCCATCTGTTCCTAGGACGACGGACCGGACGTCAACCGGACGTCGACCGTACGCCATGTATGCTAGTTTGGCTCCACGATCCTCTCACATTCCCTCCGGGTGACTGAGCCAATGGAGTTTGTACGCCTTTGTTTCTCCGATTATGTTAAGAGCACAAGCTCTTCGATTTTAGCATTCTGTAGGCCCAGCTTCCAACGGGTATCCGTTTTGGGTAGAAAATCTCCATATCTGACTGCATACATACATACATATCGTCAAACCTGTTTCCCGTAGGGGCAGGCAGAGATCACAGATCTCCGTCCGCCACGATTTTGACACACTCTGCCTGCTCTCCACACACATCCATATTTTCATCCATCTCTCCTCTCTCATTCATCGTAACGAACGCCGCCTCCGTCATTGTGGGTGTCTATGGGCGGCCGTGATCTTTTTAGGGGATATGAGGGCAAACGAGCAAGCGTTTCGCCTGATGGAAAGCAATCAACGTCGCCCATAGACAACCGCGACACCGCAGGAGCCGCGGAAGCGTTGCCGGCCTTTTAGGTATGTGTAGGCTTGTTTTTTTAAAGGACCGATGTCCTATCGGCTCGAATAGACCGCCGAAGGTAACTGGTTTCACAGAGTGGTGGTGCGTGGAAAGAAGTTTCGAGAGAAGCGCACCGTAGTAGATCGCCACTCATCCATTTTTATGATCATTTATTAGACATTAAAAAAGATGATAGACGTCCAGCCATCCATATGATGGGGGTGGGACCTTTTTTAGTGGCGTGTAGTCCGATGGTGGAACTGTGCGGATGATGGAAGATTAAACAACTTCTCAGGACTGGATTGGTGAAGTCGAAGATCAGGCTAGTTGGTGTGTTATGGGGGCAATCATCTGTTGTATATAATTCTATATACAACAGATGACTGCTGAAGGCTGCTGATGATAATAATTATCATGTATTTGAATCCAACCACAACAATAATAAATTCAAGCAAAAGCGTAAACTTTTCCAGACCGTCAAAGGTAAAAAAAATGCTTACCTGGGTCATGTCAAGAGACATGACAGGTTGCCGCAACTTAACATGATGAGAAAAGTCGCGGGCAAAAAGCAAGTTGATAGAAGAAGGAAATCTTGGCTTTAAAAATATGGCTTGGGAATATCAGGGAGTGGACAGGGACAGAAGTGCTGAAGAACTGCTGCAACACGCGAAGGAAGACGAAATTGTGCTGAATTGGCTGCCAACCTTCGCAAGTCGGAGAGGCACTCTTACAAGAATAATTTAAATTCAATACCAATCCTATTGAAAGTCTCTAGTATTCGAATATTACACGGATGCTTATATATATATATATATATATATATATATATATATATATATATATATATATATATATATATATATATATATATATATATATATATATATATATATATATATATATATATATATATATATATATATATATATATATATATATAAACTAAAAATGGCTCGACCGATTTGAATACTTTTTTTTGTGTTTTGTTCGCTCTACAGGTTTACGAATAAAATATAGGGGAAAAAATAGAAGAGCTTGAAAAATGAAAAATTCCTCTTACTTCCAATTACTTTCAATAGATGGCATTCGTGACGACTCTATCGTCTAACGGACGTGTTGTTATAAATTGTGGATCGTGGATAGAAAACTGTCGTTTCTTTTTGGCGATTTTGAAAAGTATTGTATACCTAAGTAGGATTACCCTTACATACCAGGAGAAGATAAATACAGGGGAGCATAAATTGTAGGTGAAACGAAGTACATCGGGTCGTCTAATAAATAAATAAACAAAGAATTCATTGCTGTCTACCATTAAATAAAATTGAATATTCCGTATAATTTCTTAGATACAATCGACAGTTTATCTTTCGATAAAAGCTCCTCCAAAGCTCCTCCTTTTCTTTTTTTCTCATCCCATACGGATCATCCCATTTCTGGAGGAACCGACGTTAACCCACCACGCTTGTCCAATGGAAATTGGAGGGGTTACCAGACTTGGAATAAATATTTATAGGCCATACATATATGTATTCCGATGCGGGGATAGAACCCGCGACCATTTACGCCGTGGGCGGTGGGCCCAGCCACTGAACCAATTAGTCGTCGATCTATGCCGCTCTTTTTTTGCTAATATTATATATATAATTCTATCCATCTTTTGCCTGCAACTCTTCTGAGATCATCTTGCCAGCGTTTTGTTTCTTTAACAACAGTTTTATTTTGGACTTTGCCCGCCAACTTACATCAGTGACGTTGTGTTTTTATTTCATTATCTTATATTATTATGAGTTATATTGTTTGTATATTATATAATACACTTCGATTAAGGCGTGTAAGTGAAGTGACATGAAAAAATTTAAATTGACTGAAAGAGTCCATAGAAGGTTTTTGGTAGAATAGCCACCATTTTATCAAGACGTAACGTGATAAGTTGACTGGTTATATTTCAAGAGATTTGATGTTATCTTATTTTACTTGACACTGACTTGACACTAATAGTCATCAGAGAAAAGATAAAAAAAAACAGTTTTATTTATGTTCAAAACATTTTTATGCTAGTCGGTTAGTATTTGAGTTTCTATAATTGATTTCATTAATTTAATATATCCATTCATTCAATATATTTGATTTAATTCAGACAAGTAGGTGATTAGCTTGTTGTGCCCTAGTCTATTGGCGGGGATGCCATCTCAGAGTCCAGACTGATTCGGTTTCCTTCAGGTATCCTCCCTAGTGAGTTAGTTCTGTTTTAGGGCGCAGAACGATCGCCCTGTACCCTGCATCCTTAGTATCTACAGCTCGAGGGAGCGGTTACGCAGTTCCTGTGTGTCCCCAAGTGGAGTTGGATAGGCCATACTCTCCGAAGGAACCCTGATCACATTCCTAGGCAGGCGCTGGAATGTACTTCTCAAGGGAAAAGGAAACGAGGCCGACCCAAACACATATGAAAGCGCTCCGTAGCGCCCAAGATGAAGTCCATCGGGCTGAAGTGGCCTGAAGTGAAGCGCGTCACTCAAGACCGATCCCAATGGAGAAACACTGTGGACGCCCTCTGCCCCACCTCGGGGACATAGGGCCATAAGAAGGTTAGTATTTGAAAAAGAGTGAATAGGAATTAATAAAAAAGCGTGACTTCAGCCATCCACTCAGACGCAGTACGAGTGGAAAGCAGTAAAGTGAATCCAAGCTTAATTGCAGAACGCATATACAAGCGGTGGATATGAAATAAACACTTAGGTAAGGCAGAAATACATAAGTAAGCAAGATTAAAAACGCAACCCGCTGCTTTGAACCTAACTGCAGCCTCCTACGATATTATAATTCTAAGAGCTTTTCGAGTAGGTAGATGGAGGGGCCCACCCCCATAATATCTCTTTCGCACATACGAAGATGTGTATAGCTCGGTCCTGCTCGCACACGTGCAAAGAAAGAAAATCATTTACACAGCGAAAGGTGTAGTATATCATTAACTTAAATAATTACGTGAGCGAACTTGCGTTGACGGGCAAGTCGGTAACTATACCGGCGCGTTTAAGTCACTGTTGCGTTGATATTGGTGTGTGAACGCAACTGTAACGATCACGTTTCGGTAACGTCGAATGGGACGCGGAATTCGCCGGATAGTTTTGTGTTTACTGTTTCGCATAATGGAGTGTGGGTAGGCTTTAATCATTGGGGAAATGTTCCGAACGCGTTTCAGTCCCCGGGATCTAGTTCCTCGCGCCGCCGCCGGGGGTCGCTCCGCTATATAGCCGTCGACACCCCACTACGTCACAATTAAATTTTAATTCTTTTACTACATTTGTATACTTACCCGGAGTACATTATACAACGACTTGATGACTTAGTCTGTTCCGCGAATCATGAATTCATATTTGCAGTATTTAGCGGGCGAAATTCGCATTTGCAATATTTAGCGGGCGAAATTCGTATTTGCAATATTTAGAGGGCGCAATTCGTATTTGCAATATTTAGCGGGCGCAATTCGCATTTGCAATATTTAGCGGGCGAAATCCCGGGCGTTTATGTCTAGATGGAGTATTTGCATTTTTGTAAAACGTATTATATTGTGATAACTCTTTTACCAAATTTAAATTTGAATATCAAACAATTATAAACCATTTGACAGACAAATCAATCCCGCCAATCCAAAGTCCGCCGTGCCAATGGATGCGTGGCTAGGGGCGAGCTTAGTCGCAAGCGTGCCGACCGTCCCGGGATCGGGCTCCCCCGGGTACTATAGTCCCTTACCTCAGCATGCGGGACTCTGAACAGGCAAGGAATCTTCCTTGCTTCCTCCACACTCATTTGTTTTATGGGATAGGGGCAAACGAGCAAGCGTGTCGCCTGATGGAAAGCAATCAACGCCGCCCATGGACAACCCCGACACCGCAGGAGTCACAGAAGCGTTGCCGGCCTTTTAGGTATGTATAGGCTTGTTTCTTGAAGGTTCCAATGTCGTAACGGTTTCGAAAGATCGCCGAGGGTAGCTGGTTCCACAAACTGGTGGCGCGAGGAAAGAAGTTAAGAGAGAAACGCACCATAGTATATCGCCACTCTATCATTCATCTTTTCATGTGCTGGGATCGTTGCGGATGGAGATCTGTGGCCTCTGCCTACCCCTACAGGAGACAGATGTGACGATATGTATGTATATAAGCAAATCGAGGTTGGAATAATTAAAAATAAGCCCAAACATACCTTAAAGGCCAGCTTTCGTGAATCCTGTGGTGTCACAGATGCCCTAGGGTGGTATTGATTACTTTCCATCAGACGACACGCCTGCTCGTTTGCCCTTCTATCCCATAAAAAAAAATTGCCCACAAGACGTCGTCCACTTTGGTGACCCACATACGCTCTTTTGACTGCACGATCCTCCTCCGTCCTCTCAACGTGGCCCAGCCAACGAAGTCAGTGCGTCTTAGTCTCTCCTATTACATTGGATTGGGCAACCAGATGCTCGATTGCGGCAAATTTCGAAGTCACCAACTGCCATCATCTTTTTGCGTGGGCCCAGGATCTTTCGGAGGACTTTTAGGAAGACTATAAGTTTCTTCTCTTCTTTTAACGTTAGTGTCCAAACCTCACAGCCATACGTTAGTATAGGTCGAATAATCGTATTATAGATTCGGAGTTTCATCTTTATACTGAGAAGCTTGGACACCAACACCTTGTGAAGAGCCGCGCTGCACCGCAAGGTGTTTTGTATGCGGATGTAGATTTCGTCCTCTCAACTGCTGGTTTTAGTCACAGTGCACCCCAGGTATTTAAATTGGCGTACACCCTTATACACTTCTCATCGCTATCTCCAACTTGAAGATCCAAGAGACGTGCGTATTTCGTCTGATGTGGGGATATTGGCCTGATTTGCCTATGTCTATTAAAAAGAGTGCTCGCTAATAGCTGGATTCAAAAAATGGCCTCAAGGGTTTCTCTGACGGGTTAAGCAAAAAACTTGAACTGTTGCATTCCGTCAAAGATGAAGAAAGATGATTGACAAATACAAATTATTGCAACTGATCACGATGGTTAGTCGGAGACGTCTTCGATGCGTAATATCAGGGAGTGGACCGTGATAGAGAGTGAGATGAATTGGCTGCCAACCTTTGCTAATCGGTGAGACACTAGCAGAAGAAGAAAAATCAAAAAGAATAGCGCAGTATTCATGGATCAGAGAAAAGCTTAGAGACTGAATAAATATTAGAAGACGTAGAAGTAAATAAAAATTTAATTTGAAAATTGTCAACAATCGGTAGGGGCTGTACTTATTTGTATGTACGGGACCTCCAACTCAGATTTTCTCTTTGGTATTTCTAATGACTTTTTTTTGGATTTGATCAAAAGGAATTTAAAGACATTTTGTGACCGTTTAGGACCAGGCACGTGACGCTGTCACGGACGGGGGCGAAATCTCCTTTATTTGGCTACAAACAGACTATCAAGGTTCGTGATTCTGCACCGTAAGAGATTTGATTCGAAGATGAGAAAGCTGGTAGCCTATTGGCTTGAACAGCTTTATCGAATATCGGGCGAGTAAAATATATTTGGAAGTCTGCGCAAATCCAGATTCCATCGGCTTGACGCCATGTTTCCCGTAGTATACGATTTTATCACTCACTTAATGCAAGCCGGCCGATTAAGGGTACTCTTGACCTTTCTTAAAAACTTCGGCAATTCGGTCATGGTATGTTTTCGTTGGTCTTCCCTTACTGATCCTTCCATCCACATTCGCAACGTAAATTTCCTTTGCCAGTCGTCTTTCATCCATCTCTTCCATGTGCCCAAATCGTCTCAACAATACTTAATGACTTAATAACAATCTTAAATACCTTAATAATTATTTAATCATAAGTAACTATATTTTTTTTATATATTCACGCCTATCCCCCGCAGGGGTTGGCAGAGATCACAGAGCTCCATCCGCTGCCATTCATCATAGCGAAACGGCTCGTCATTGGTCGCTTTTCGCCCTCGTGAGAATCAGGACGTGACGGGTGTCGAACAACGTCGCCGTGATTCGACAAATTAGGTATATTAAATTCGTCTTAGTAAATCCCACGAGCCGCAAGGGTTGATGGAAGTCAGCCCCAGCAGAGCCCTGCATGCTGAAGTAAGGTACCATAGTCCCCGTGCCCGTGTCCCCAGACCGTGGATTGGCGGAGAGGAAGGGAAAGGATAGAGAAGAAAGGACGGGGCAGGAAAGGAAATGCGGATTGGGGGGGTTACCAGTCTCGGAATAAACATTTATAAATACATATAAATATTTATTCCGATGCGGGAATCGAACCCGCGACCATTGACTCCGCGGACGGAGGGCCCCGCCACTGAGCCAATCGGTCGTCGAAGTAACTATATATAATTAAAAATAATAAGAGGTACAGGTATGTCTGGTGTTTCTTGTTTTATACGAATAAATATGTGTTTATTAATTTATTTTCCATAAAGAAACTGATATTAAGTCAGTTATAAATACATTAAGCAATGTACTGTAGCATGCCAGCCGTACTGCTTCACGGCAACACCCGGGATCTTTAGGGGGTTTTTATCTTCAAATAAAATTCTTCGAAACAATATTACTTTATTCTTCTTGTTTTCAAATCATATGTAGGTACATTTATATATATATATATATATATATATATATATATATATATATATATATATATATATATATATATATCCCACACTTTATCATCACTTAATAAAAAACTTATTTCTTTTTCATTTTGAAATTAGGAATGTAAAGAGAGTAATAAAATATAAAAGGTTTTAATGCATTAGTGATACATATATGAATGTATCACTAATTACATCGCTCTCTTATATCTTCATTCCTTATTCTGTCATTCAAAGTTACTCCACGCGTTGTTTTTCTCAACACAAAAGAATAATGAAAAACAAAAATCCTATTAATATAATTCATATTTCGTCTCCATCGAAACATCTATCTAGTACTTTATACAAGATAAAAAGCTTCAAGAATATTGGGAATATTACAATGTCCGATTCAGTGAGACTTTTTCCCGCTGCGGTTACAAAGGCGAGGAATCAGATCAAAGGCTCATCAATTAGGCGTCGACTCGCTACCACCCGTCATCCAAAATTACCATATCAAGCGGATTGAGATCAGTTCTCGCCCCCACCCCCCCCCACTAAAGCCCTCGAAGTCCGACCCTCTAGTCGAATTGCCGTCAGTAAATGTACAAAGAGAAGTGAGTGACTTCCAATATTCAAGCGGGTCAATACTCTACCGTATTTTATTTTTAAAAAAATACATTTAAACTTTATTAATTGTTCTATAACCTTACACGAACAGTAACGATATCAAAATAACAAATTAACGTAAAATCTTCTTATAATGTTGTTAATTTATTTGTTTTATAACATACTGATTCAAGTAATATAAAAAAAAAAATTAATTCAATTCCTATTTTCTTCCAGCGATCTTCACAACTGACGGTATTTATGGCAAAATTTATGTCCTGTTAAAAATCTAATAAGGGAAAAATATTTTTACTCATATAAAACTAAAATTAATTATTTGAATTAATGAATTAATATTTGAAAAAACTTTATTAACATCAAGTATTTAGTAACATCAATTTGAATGGATTGAAAATTTTTAATATATTATCGTTTATTATTCATCTAAGTTAGAGAGAGAGAGAGAGAATCATTCGAATCTTATGTCTGTCTCCGTTTAGATGTACAAAAGTTCATTCATTCATTCAGTTGAATTGTCTTTTAATAGTGCCAGATTAGCACGGATGATTTTGGCAACCGTAGAAAAGTTTAAGGTCTGCTTGTTGATTGACGGACTTTATTTTCGGATATTTAACTTTTTCGAATAAAATAAATTTAGCGTTGGTTATAAAAGGAATTTGTTTGTTTTTTGTTTATCTCTAGCTATCAAATATCAGGGAGTATCTTTAGCCTAGCCGCCTGTCTCCTAGTTATGGTGTTGGTACACGGGTACGCGACCCCGGCCTCCCGAGCTACTACCGTATCACTCCTTGTGTATCATATCCCTATTATCCTGTCTAAATCCATTTTATTCTTTCCCATGGCCTTTCCTTTCTCTATCCTTTTGTCCTTCCTCTCCACCAATCCAAGGTTTGCTGTGTCAATAGATCGTGGTTCGTAGCGAGACGATCTGCGTGGCTTAGGGCGAACTTATCGCAAGTGTGTTGACCGTTCCAGGATCGGGCTCCCCCGGGTAATATAGTGACTTACCTCAGCATGCGGGGCTCTGCTGGGGCTGACCTCCATCCTCCCTTCCGGCTCTTGCAATTCACTATGACGAATTTTTCCCGCTGCGGATAAGAGGGCAAACGAGCAAGCGTGTCGCCTGATGGATAGCAATCAACGCCGCCCACGGGCAACCGCGACACCGCAGGAGTCCCGGAAGCGTTGCCGGCCTTTTAGGTATGTATAGGCTTGTTTTTTGAAGGTTCCAATGTCGTAACGGTTCGGAAAGACCGCCGAGGGTAGCTGATTCCACAAACTGGTGGTGCGTGGAAAGAAGTTACGAGAGAAACGCACCGTAGTAGATCGCCACTCATCCAGGTGGTGGGGATGAAATTTTTCTTTACGGCGAATTGTGCGGTTGTGGAATTCGGCGGCGGGAATTATTCCAAACAATTCCTCGGAGCACTCCCCATGATAGAAGCGGTAAAAAATGCTGATAGATGAGACATCTCTCCGCAGCGCTAGAGAATTTAGGTGCGGCGCTTATGTGTTTTATGTGTTAGTGTGTGAAGGATTTTTTTACAGTTTGTGCGTGTGTCTGAGTGTTTGTTTAATTTATTTTATTTTATACTACTGAACTAATGTTTACTTAATATCAATTCTGTTGGTTTTTATGCTAGGTTGGATAGCCATTTGTTCGTGAGTTTTATTAGTGAGTTCACATTAAGATTAATAGGCTCAGATGGCTAGATGGAGTCGAGGAGGACTTAAAGGAAATCGGTGTGTGGGGTTGGAGGGAAAAAGATGAACGAAGATCCGACTGGAAAAATTTACTGGATCAGGCTACGGCCCACCCGCGGCTGTAATGCCTTGATGATGATTATGACATTTAGATTATTAGGCTTCTCTAACCGATTTAATTTAGTATATCCTACTTCCTACTAATATTATAAATGCGAAAGTTTATGAGTATGGATATATGTTTGTTACTCTTTCACGAAAAAACTACTGGACGGATTTAGATGAAACTTTACATCAATATAGGTTATACATCGGAATAACATATAGGCTACAATTTGTAATGATTTAATGTAATTTTGGTCGTAATATAACGATACATGTCAATTAAGTCGGAATAAAATCTGGCTTGTTGGAGCTACCTTGGCGTACGCTGCCTAAACCATGTGTTGAATAGTTCTAAATAAAAGTTCACGACAGCATATATCTACCTTTATCTGGAAGCCACTATGACCAAAATTGTGAACCATAAATTAAGTAAAAAAATATATATTTATTGAAAATGATCTGTCACGAAACTTAATGTGGCAGACCAAATTCCACGCGAGCGAAGCCGCGGGCAAAAGCTATTATCATATAAACGAAACCAAAAAAATACATTGCGATATAATTTAGTATACATAAACGGAGCCAAATAGTTTTATATTGATGTTGGACAAAGATACAATAGTTTTAGTTGTGGGCAAATGGTGAATTATACATCATCTTGATGGGATTGGTGAATTGAATGAACCTTTTGCTATTATTTATTAATAAGGTCTAACAAGGAATTGAAAGTATAGGATTTCCGATAGCATAATTAGGTTAAAAATATAAATAAAAAAACTACAAAGGATATAAAATAAATTCAATTAACTTTACGAACAAGAAATATGCGAGTTTTATTGAAAAAAAAAAATATTTCTTCTAAATTCTTGGTCTGAAAATCGGGCACACTCTTCAAATCTAACCTCAGTATTCTGTACCACTCGCTAAGGTATAGTCGGGTTGCTGTTAACATCACAAATGATATTTTCCTTTAGCGCTTCGGCGGGTTGGTTTGATAGACTTTAAGATACCACAGAAAAAACTTCGTAACTGCGATCTAGGCGATTTGAGTAACAAGGGAATATCGCCGAAACGGTTCATTCAATTGTCAGGGAAGTAATCACGAAGAAGCTCCATGGTCCTTCTAGCAGTATGGGACGCGGCACCATCTTGTTGAAAGTTTGTGTGTGCGTGAAGTGAAGGCAGGATGTACTGTCAATATTATTATATAAGCTTTCATTTTCCACTTCTTCATATATGTAAAAATGACAGGTACAAATTGCTGCAAATGATCATGATGGGAAAAATCCCGGGCAAAAGACAAGTTGGTCGGAAAAGAAAGTCTTGGCTACGTAATATCAGGGGGTGGACCGGGATAGCGAGTGTTCCAGAACTGCTGCACTTCGCTAAGGAGGAGGAGAGTTGTGCTGAATTGGCTGTCAACCTTCGCAAGTCGGAGAGGCGAGAACCGGAGAGAGAGAAATGCGGAAGCGTTGCCGACCTTAAAGGAAAGTGAAATTATGGGAGTGGGAGGGGGAGTGGGAGTGGGAAGGGGAGGGTGTTGGGCAACCGGAACTCAGACCGCTCACCGTACGAAGCGCGGTAGACAAGCTACCACGCAGACGCCGGTTTTCTGCGGGAGTGTGGTACTTAATCGGGCGAGCCGGTCCATTAATGCTACAGACAAATAATACGCCATTCTTGACAAAGTATTCGTCTGCAGCGTGGCTCTACCACTAAGAAATGCAGTATAAGTACCATTGTTTGTGTTTATTTATTTGTATGTTTGTTTCTTTTATTTCAAGTTATCATTGTATTCGATTCTTTCTCTTGTATCAATGTAGCAGTAGGTACCCGGTAACGGGTAAAGGCCTCTCCCGTCCATTTCCAGTGTTCTCTTTCTCTAGTGAGACATGTCCAGGTGGCGCCAGCTAGCAGTTAATATCGGCAGAAAATAATCAGTAAGCATGCGTCTACCAGTGCCTAAATTATACAAACAAAAATGAAATATAGTTTACAAAAAAAAAAAAAATTATATTACAAATCACGCTTGTGTGTTCTAGGCTAATATGTGAAGGTAATTTTTTGCGTGTGTCTGAGTGTTTTGTTTTATTTTATTGTATTGCGGTGGTTTTGACTCCTCGAGGGAAAAGGAAGTAAGTCCGACCCAAACACACCTGGAAGCGCACCGTAGCGGCATAGGTGAAATCCATCGGGTTTACGTGGCCCGAAGTGAAGCGCGTCGCTCAAGACCGTACCAATGGAGAAGCACTGTGGACGTCCCCTGCCCCACTGCGGAGACATAGGACCATAAGAAGATGCGTTTACCTATCATTCGACCTATAACCTTATTCTGACACCAGACATCCCATAGGTTATTACCGTTCGATACATAGAATACACGTATACATTCATTAAGCAAAAAATAAAAAGTAAAAAAATTCCGCCGAGGGACATAGCCGTGCGCGGGAATTATACAATTTGATTTCAATTTGAGACCGCAAGCTCTCACGGACGGCTCAAGAGTGCGAGAGGGGGACGGGGCGCCCGGGGGGGGGGACCTATTAAGGCGGTTGCACACACGACCCACGGCTCTTTTTTTTCTTCGCCCGCACTGCAAGCGAAACTGCACCTTGACTCGACAGCTTAGGGGCGAAAGGGCGCGCAATGGGGCTGATTAAATTATTTCACCATTATTTGATTCGCCACCTCTTTCAAAATGGCGACAGATTTTTTTTTCACGCCGGGTGGCGGATACCCATGGGTGCCGTAGACAACGCACTCTCATATTCCTATCACCGCTGATTAAAATGTATAACTCCCTCTAAATTATGCACGTTTGCCCTTTTACCTACAGAGATACGACTTAAGCAATCGATTTTTGTGTGTTTCACAAACACCAATCTAAATTAAAAAAGTAAGTAAGTACATAGAACACACACGCCTGTACACAACATATCGATAAATAAAAATGAATTAAACTTTATTTTAATCGATTCAAAAAATTTCATTTGTTGGAATTTTTAGAAACTTCACCAGGGTGTACTTTAAACATTTAGAGTATCAACGAACGCGATAGCGCTCGTCGTAATGCTAGCTTAGTTGCTAGTGGTAGAGTCACGCTGCAGACGAATACTTTGTCAAGAATGGCATACTATTTGTCTGTAGCACCATGGTATGGACCGGCTCGCCCGAGGAAGTACCACACTCTCACAGAAAACCAGCGTCTGAGTGGTAGCTTAGCTACCGTACGGTGAGCGGCTGAGTTTCGAAGGCCAACACCCTTGCTTTGGTTCATCCACACTCATCACTCTCTTCATACAACCTCCACGGTTAAATGGGCTTTCTTCAGATCGTCAACAATTTGGCCAAGGTATGTTCTCCTTGGTCTTCCCCCACCGTACCCTTCCATCCACATGCGCAAGGTAAACGACTTTTATCAGTTATGTTTCATCCATTCTCTATATATGCCCAAATCATTTAAGCAAAAGTACATACATACATATCGTCACGCCTGTCTCCCGTGGGGGTAGGCAAAGACCACAGAGCATGCTTTCTGCACACTCATCACTCTCGCCATACAAGCCCGCCGGTTAGTTAAAATTTTATAAAAATTATTGTATATCTAACGTCTATACTAAAATTAATTTTCTTACAAATTTAAAAAAAAAACAACACAAACTTTAAAAATTTGAGTTTAAAGTCACAGTTAAATAGTTAAAAAAGTTTTCTTCCTAGATTTATTTGTAGTTCCGGAAGCGTTTCCATATTATTATATGAGGTCAATGATCTCAAACGTGTATAATACATGTTTGAGATCATTGACCTCAAATCAATATACCTACTTCGATCACTAGTTATTATAGTTGACAAGCTAAAGTAGCAATGACCTGGTCATATATGTCAGAAAACTGACGTCCGCGCGGATCGAAACTTTTTAAAAAGTTATTCATCAACTCAGGTCTAGATTGTAATTATATCGAGAAATTCTACAATAGTAGATTAATTATTTATAACTCAGATAGAAAGACATTCCGAGGGCTCTCATTCAATTTTAATGTCCTGACAAGCTTCGTCCGTCACTGCGAGAAGCTGGGCTAAGCAGTACGCCATGAAGGAGACCTTTATCCATTGGTTAACTGCAATCATGCTGATGGTATGATGATGTATTCATATGAAACAAATATTAAATATAATGTTTTGAAAAATTCTCCCCATTTAATGTAATTTAAGTAATGGCTGAATCAGACTAAACCACACACACTTTTAATAATAAAAAAAAATTAAAAAAAAAGACAATCAGCGTAGAGCAATTGGAAAAAATATGGATACGTGATGCATTTGCCCAAATGGCGGTACTAGCAGGTGTACCCTGAATATTTACAAATTCCTTTGATCAAATCCTAAACGAGACTTGTTAATATACGCTCAGTATTGTATTAATACATTGATTAATGTATTAAATGAATAAAACCTTCTTAGATTAAGTCATATTTTTAACGTGTATAATTTTAATACCTGAAATAAATAATTGTATTAAAAAAGAATGATAGAATAAGAAATGAAGATATAAGAGGTGTTGTGACAAAAGTTGAGAAAGGGATGCTTAGATTGTTTGGGCATATAGAGAGGATGGATGAGGGACGACTGGCAAAAGTAATTTACGTTGCGAATGTGGATGAAAGGGTCGGTAGGGGAAGACCACAGAAAATATATCTTGACCAAATTGCTGAAGTTTTTAAGAAAGGCCCGGTCAAGAGTACCCTTAATCAGCGGGCTTGCATGAGGAGAATAATGACTGTGGTCTGTGGTCTCTGTCTACCCCTACGGGAGACAGGCGTGACGATATGTATGTATGTACATATGTATGAAATAAATAATTGCTTTTTCATTACTATAGAATAGTACAGGATTTTTCGCCTTTTCTTGAACACACGAGTGACGTTTTCTGGTAATGTAGTGATATATGTGTTCTCTCTCTATACAGTCGATCCCTCACTGAGGATCGTGGTCATCAGTAGTGTGTCTGCAACTTTGAGTGGATCTGTCTCCAATGGCATCTGTCCATCGCCTGTTTGACCATGTCTGTCCATCCGCTTGGTGATCGGTCTCGTGACAGTATTTTTTCCTCGCTTTTCCTCATTTCCTCCTTTTAACTCTCATCGCTCATATCTGACTACATTACCGAAGTATGCAAGGATGTATTGACGACATATGAGGGACAGTCGCGTCTTTACTATCAGTTGCTTGGGGATGGATGCATTACTGCGTTTGATGGTCCACCATATCCTCAACATTCGCCACCAGCGTCACATCTCAAACGCATCAATTCCACTTCTCTCGCGAACAAGAATGATCCAAGTTTCGACGCCGTGTAGGAATTTGGGAAATATTAATGATCTGAATAGGCGCATTTTGATGTCAATAGATGTATGTCATAGTGATCAAGTAATGAAATGAATGGGTTGGGTATATTTGTAGTCTCATTTGAGAAGCCCCGTTGAGTCCCAAGTTATTGTGTCAGCACATTGAAGCCCACGATCCCATAGATACAATTTTTCAATTGAAATTACTTCAACTGCTAATCCTTCTAATGTCTATACAGATTTCTTTCAATTCCAGTTTCATTTATATATTGTACTTCCTGTACTTTTTACTGTCCTCCGTCCTTATATATATGAAGACAAACGAGCAGCCACGTCACCCGATGGCAATAAATCAAAGCGTTGCCGGCCTTCAAGTGTAGGCTTTTCCTTTAGTTACAATTATAGGTATTAATAAAATAGGTAAGTAATTCGCCACCCGTCACGTCCTGATTCTCACGGGGGCGAAAAGCGACCAATGACGAGCCGTTTCGCTGCGATGAATGGCAGCGGATGGAGCTCTGTGGTCTCTGCCAACCCCTGCGGGGGATAGGCGTGAATATATATATATATATATATATATATATATATATATATATATATATATATATATATATATATATATATATATATATATATATATATATATATATATATATATATATATATATATAAAGTAATTTATTTCATAAAAACATAAAATTAGAAAAAAGTTTTAGAATGGGCCCTCATTCAGTTTTAATGTCCTGACAAGCTTCGTCCGTCACTGCGAGAAGCTGGGCTATGCAGTACGCCATGGAAGAGACCTTTATCCATTGGTTAACTGCAGCCATGATGATGGTATGATGATGTATTCATATGAAACAAATATTAAATATAATGTTTTGAATAATTCTCCCCATTTAATGTAATTTAAGTAATGGCTGAATCAAGCTAAACCAAATATTCAGTCACTTCGGAAGAATTTATTTAGAATTTATTTATTTTAAATAAATAAATACAGTTAATAGTACAGGTATTAAGTGTCCAAAGTTCAAATAATATTTTGGTAACTGTTTTATACAAGAAAGCATCTAATGAATTATGATTAAATTAAAATATAAATAAATATTACATACATAGATACCGTCACGCCTGTTTCCCGTAAGGGTAGGCTGAGGCTTATCACTAGGCTTATCACTCTCCTCATGCAAGCCCACCGGTTAAGGGTACTCTTGATCTGGCCTCTCTTGAAAACTTCGACAATTTGATCAAGGTATGTTTTCTTTGGTCTTCCTCTACCGACCCGTCCATCCACATCCACAACGTAAATTTCTTTTGGCAGTCGTCTTTCATCCACCCTCTCTATGTGCCCAAATATCTAAGCATCTCTTTCTCAACATTTGTCACGACACCTTACACCACATTGCTGTCTTATATATTCATTTCTTATTCTATCATTCAAAGTTATCCCACACATATTTCTTAATGCTCTCATTTCCACCGCAATTAGGCTGCTTTCATGACTCTTCTGCCAAACTTAAATTCACTACCGTACATGAGAGTCGGAACAAGTTCTCCCCGATGAACCACCAGTCGGGCCGTGTTAGACACATTCTGACTTTTCAAGGGATGGTAGGGCTCCATGAACCTGATTACCAGCTTTTTTATTATTTATTTTATTTAATTACATTTATTATTTATTATAAATTAATTATGTCAATTTATTTTTTATTCAATTTATTTAGTCAATTTATATTAGCCGTTTATAATTGTTTATTTATTATTTTTGTACACATTTTAATACAAACTCGGAATTAATAGTTGGAAGGCTATGTTTTCCAGTCAATTTTTGTGTTGATGGTAAAGATTTTTCAAGAGTTAGTTGTACGTACTCATGAAAAAATAAATTAAGTAATATTTCATGTTGATTAAGCAAAAATATTTGTTTCTTATTTGTCCAAATAAGTTGATAAATACAAAGAGCGGGCAACCCTGATGTCAAAAACATCATTGGATTGTTCCGTGCGTGAACTATACCCGTCGTGTACCAACACGCCAAAGGAGAATGGCTATAAACTCGTTTATTTCTAAAATAGAGGTAAAGCAGGCTATAATGGCTGACATACGATCTAATCTAGGCACAATAGGGCCGCGTCCGATACCCAAAACACTGCATTGTACGCGCTGAAAGGGCTGGCCTTTGTGCCGGCTGTGCGTAATGGATCGCGAGACGGAAGACGCTACAAGCCGACGGAAGTAAGCCGCGCGCCCCTAATGACGTAAATCGATCCCGCGTTCTTTTGTTTTGTTTTCCGATCACCACCGCAATCCGCACCTTATTGGATTACCGTCTTTAATCACTGACGTTCTAACAACACGATCTCTGAACACCGTAATCAATACGCCTTTGATTCGGAATATTAAAAAAAAAAATGGGGGCCGGGGAAAGTTGCGACGAGTCGAGCAATTGTCGCTAACGAGAAACGCGGGAATCCGATATCGTCCGCAATTTGCCAGCTTTCAGCGAATAAAGTCGTTTCTCACTTTCGGTTCTGTTATTTTGCCGAAGAAGTTTGTCGACGATCCATACAATCACTTAATTTATACACAATGGGATAGGAGGGATTTTATGTGATAGGAGGGCAAACGATGGCGGAAAGCAATCAACGCTGCAGGGCAAACGATGATGGAAAGCAATCAACGCTGCTTATAGACAACCGCGACACCGCAGGAGTCGCGGAAGCGCTGCCGGCCTTTTAGGTATGTGTAGACTTGTTTTTTGAAGGTGCCAATGTCGTATCGGTTCGGAAAGACCGCCGAAGGTAGCCGGTTCCACGGTGTGGTGGTGCGTGGAAAGAATGATTAATAGAGTCAGACGTTCTTATACTTTATACTTTATACGTTATATCTTACCGAAAAACGGTAAACACAACACCACTTATCCAGAATGTACACGACACGTGTTTCGCCTCAACACGAGCCATCATCAGGTATAGTAGACTCTACAGAAGACAACCGTTAAGTGTCTTAAAACCTCCACCTCCAGTAAAAAACAAACTTTTGTTTTCTTATAGCGGATCTTAGCCAAGTAAATAGTCTGAGTGTCCACTTAAGGAGTTACAATTTTTTTTTCGCATGTCCCATTTTTGGAGGAAGAAGGAATGGAGATTAACCAACCACGCTTGTCCAATGCGGATTGTTGATAACCAAACTTGGAAAAAGTATCTGTAGGCTATACATATATTTATCCCGATACGGAGATCGAACCCGCTACCATTCTCCTCAGTCATTTACCGGTAATCAATCCATAACATAGGAGGTCTGTGCCCAATGACCTGTGCCCAATTTGGGACAAACATTTTTGTAGTCGAATTATTATACTAAATAACCAAATATTCGTAAGTATATTAGAATTATGTTTCTACATTTTGTATAGTATTACGAGGGAGTCGTTGTGTTGTAATTTAGTTTTATACCTTAAGAGAAAAATGAGTCGGAATGATCCAAGGTGAAATTATACACTCGACGTCGCAATTACGACCCGTGGTATGGGTACGGGGCCTATGGCGAAAATGGGTAGGTAGTGCGGATTCCAATCTATGTAAATTTTTTTATTACAACTACATTATTACACATACTTTCGTCTGTTCTTTCGTTAGGAAAAATAAAATATAAAAAAAGTTTACTTATAACATATTTTCAACTTAATTAAAACTCTACAAGACTGTCTTATATTAGTATATAAATACTATATTATTAGTATATAAAGACTGTCTTATATTAGTATATAAATATAAGACAGTCTTGTAGAATTTTAATTAAGTTTTAATTAAGTGGAAAAAAATTATCCTTAATTTATATTAAGGTTAATGATTTCTACGTGAATAAATAGTGTAAACAAGCAGGCATTAATAAAAGTATCGTATACATCAAATAATAAATAATTAAAATGTATATTAATAAAAAAAAAATTTCTCCCAATAAATTATTAATGATGTAAGTGGGCGGGAAAAGTCCATTTATGTATTTTTTATTTTTTTTTTTTTAGATGTCAGTTATAACTATTATGCCAGTGTCAAGTAAAATACAATATTATCAAATCTTTTAAAATAATACTTGTCAGCTTGTCAAGTTACGCCTTGATGAAATAGTGGCCATTCTACCAAAACCTTCTATGGACTTTTTCAGTCAACTTAAAAAGTCACGATACACGCATTTATTTCATATCACTTCACTTATACGCCTTAATCGTACCATATTGTAAAATATGCCACCACAATTAAACAATATAACTGACAATAACATAAGACTATAAAAATGAAATAAAAACACAACGTCACTGATTAAACTTGGCTAGAAAAGCCTATTAATTAATTTATAATTAAATATTTTTATGATTGAATACTAATTAATAAATAAATAGTATAAATGAATATTAATTTTGTTTATATGTATATTTCGGCGTCGACAGTGGTTCGCCCCGACTAAATTTCGGCTTTTATATACAAAATCGAGAAGGTAAACAAAGATAATATACAGAGATAAAAGAACCTAAAAATAAATTTGCTTTAGTATAACAAAAATATATTTTTAAAAAAAAGAAATCACTGCAAAACAATTATTGAAATACAGCTTAATATTCAATTTACATATTTATGAATTTTGGATAATTCTAAATAATTTATTTTACACAAATTATATAAAATAATTATAATATAATTATTTTATATAAACCAAAATTATCCCTATATATAATTTGCCAAAAGATGACGTAGAAAATACTTATAAAATTGGTTTTGTCTATTGCATTAAATAATTAAATAATGATATTGATTTAAATACGTCGACATATAATATTATATAATAAAAAGCGGAAAGAAAAACCAAAAATTTTACAATAAATAAATAAACAAAATTTTATCATCTTATCGATTGATCAAGATGGAGCTGGTAGGTAAGAAAATTAATGTTTTTTCTATTATGTTTTTCTTGTTGTGACATTAGTTCTAAAAATAAATTATACGCAATTAGAAAACCGGCGTCTGAGTGTTAGTTTAGCTACCGCGCTTCGTCCGGCGAGCGGTTGAGTTCTGGAGGCCCAACCCTGCTCTCTCCTTTACCTCGTTCGCCCCTCCCATAACAACACTTTCCTTAAAGGCCGGCAACGCTTCTGCACTGCCTATGGTGCTGCGGATGCCTATGGGTGGCGGTGCTTGCTTTCCATCAGGTAACTCGGCTGCACGTCTGCCTTCAAATCCCATAAAAAAAAACAAAGCGTATTTTTTATCTGTTGGCTCGAGTGCAATCAATGGGGGACGTCAACATCCCGCGCAGAGGTGTGGGATCGAGCCTCGGGGATGAAACCCACTGCTCGTGCAGCAACTCAATGGGGCAATCGCCCGCCGGTCCTAGGTGCCGCTATTCCTAGCGACTTTTGGGCGTCCTTTAACGACTTCGCGTCGTCGAGATGTGGCTGAACCTATTCCTACGTTGGGTCCGTCGCTGGCTCGAGTGCAATCAATGGGGGACGTCAACATCCCGCGCAGAGGTGTGGGATCTAGCCTTGGGGATGAAACCCACTGCTCGTGCAGCAACTCAATGGGGCAATCGCCCCCCGGTCCTAGGTGCCGCTATTCCTAGCGACTTTTAGGCGTCCTTTAACGACTTCGCGTCGAGATGTGACTGAACCTATTCCTACGTTGGGTCCGTCGCTGGCCCTCTTCCCTCGCGGGAGCCAGGCGGCGACAGGAGGATTTCGCGTGGGAGTGGACGTCCTTCAGGTGGGCGAGCGTGAAGGGGAGCAAAATTATTAAGGTGTGGGTGTGGTCCATTTTCGGCTCGGTCGAACATCTTCCAAGCCAACCGGACCACAAACTCATGGATGCTCTCCACCCTGAGGTCCCTCGCTATAACGTCGTTACGCACATAGCGAGCCGCCTTCGAGTGCAAATTGTTCACGCCGCGCTTTTCCTTAGAAAACAATGACATCTAGTGTTAACCAACACGTACTAACCTAAGCATTCTAAATGTTGCATTTCTTAGTGTTTTAAACGTACGCTTTATATACTCAATTACATATTTTGCTAAAATTATGTGAATAATGTTACTTTGTGTGTTATATTAATTTTGTTAGAACCGAGTGAAATGAAACTATCCTAAGATTGTCTTTTAGTATCAAAATATGAAATCTTGTAGAGCAAATAGTTCCATCATTCAATACTAGATGTCGTTATTACTAATTGTGTGTAAATTTTAAAAATATATGGAAATTAAATGATATCCCCACCCTGGAAGGTCGCCTGCGATGGTGGGAAACCGACGTCATGTTGGCATTGTACGCCGGCGACAGCACTTTCTTCGCGTAGTCTTGTTCGGTCCATGTGGCAGCACAGAAGCTGCAGAGGCTGCTGAATCGGCTACCCGAGTGGCTGGACAAATGGCGAATGTCTGTCAACGTTGGAAAGACATGCGCCATTGTGACCGGCCACGGTAAACTACCAACACTTCGGCGTCGGCGGCAGAATGTACGTTGGGAGACCACAATTACGTACCTCGGAGTCCAGTCCACACCCACACCTTAATAATTTTGCTCCCCTTCACGCTCGCCCACCTGAGGGACGTCTACTCCCACGCGAAATCCTCCTGTCTCCTCCTGTCGCCTCCTGGCTCCCACGAGGGAAGAGGGCCGACGATGGACCCAACATAGGCATAGGTTCAGCCATATCTCGACGACGTGAAGTCGTTAAAGGACGCCCAAAAGCCGCTAGGAATAGCGGCACCTAGGACCTGGGGGCGGTTGTCCCATTGAGTTGACGCACGAGCAGTGGGGTTCATCCCCGAAGCTCGATCCCACACCTCCACGCGGGTTGTGAACGTCCCCGGTTGATTGATGGAAACTAAACAGCCCCGATATCGCAGAAAGCAGGAGGCGTCGATTGTTGTATTTGTTACTGGTTGGTCATAATTCAGTGATAACTTTTAATTAAAATAAAATTGTCAATATTTTCTTGAATGGACAATTTCTTTTCGGGTAAAAGCCTCCTCCATTTTTAACCATTTCTCTCTGGTTAGAGCTTGACACATCCAGTTTTTTCCTGCTGTTTCTACAATGTCGTCTGCCCATCTTTTCCTTTGTCTCCATCAAAATATTTTATATAAACCGACATTATTCTTACATATCTGCCAACAGAAAGCGCCATAAGTCATGTAAAAATAAGTTTTGTCTATTGCACATAAGCTTTGTCTATGGTTCGTCTTATTTATTTTAAAGTTTTATTTAAAAAAAAAACACGAAATCAATAAAAAAGAAGCGTAGTGGCTGTCGCAATTGGTTGATTCATTACTAACAACTATTTAAAATCGAATCGATAAAACTTTATTTAAATTTATATTTATTTTTGTTGTATTTTAGATTTTTATTTGTAATTTTTAAAATAATCATCTTTATTTTAATAAAAAAATTTATTATCAGATATCGTAACCCGTATATATCCTATGGAGGAATGGACATTAACCAATGAAGCTTGTACAAGATAGGCCGGGCACTCAGAATACAACCTATAGGCCATATATAATATGTTTATCTCAATGGAGAAATAGAATCTGTGAACATTGATTCCAGAAATGCTAGTTTTCCCACTGAGCCAATTAGTGTGATTATACAATAACTGTATTTCAAAGTAAAAAAAAAACATTTTTTAGAAATCATTTAATTGTTATTAAAATATTTGGATACCTACTTTAGAAAATTATTGCATAGAAAAGTAATAACGAAAGTTCTGGAATGTCACATATGAGTTGTTTGAATAAGGTCCGCAATAGATGGCGTTGTACAATGAAAATATTAAGTGTTTTAAAACAATATAAAGTTTTTGCTGATATTCTTAAAATGACAAAAACACCAGAATGCCCCTTTATTCCAATTACCAATTTTACCAACTATTGCAAGAAGGCAGATTAAACCGTGGGTGAAATTGAATATTTTGGAAAGTATACTGAATAGATGAAATATCTTTCGTCTTTTTATTTAGTCCAGTGATCTACAAAGTAAATGTTGTGTCTATTTTATTCTATTATATTCACTAGTTGGTATTTTAACTGTAACTGTGGTCTCCCAGCATACATTCTGCCCCTGAAACCTAAGTGGTCATGGTAGTTTACCGTGGCCTGTTACAATGGCGCATGTCTTCCCAACGTTGACAGACATTCGCTATTTGTCCAGCCACTGGGGTAGCAGATCCAGCAGCCTCTGCAGCTTCAGTGCTGCCATATGGACCCAACAAGATGACGCGAAGAAAGCGCTGTCGTTGGCGTACAATGCCAACATGACGTCGGTTTCCCACCATCGCAGGCGACCTTCCAGAGTGGGGATATCATTAGTGTACACGGCATACAGGAATGGTGTCCCAATGACGGTCAGCGACGACAGCGGCTGCGGGATTCAGAGAGAATTGGTTGACCAGGTGCTTCGCCAAGATCTTGGCGCGATCTCTAGCCTCATAGCACCGTTCACCCGCACTGTTATATAGCGGGTGCACGGGGGTCTTGGCATGAGAGAGTTATCGGGCAAGGAGATGTAGGGAGGTCTGGATTTCACTGGACTCTTCTACATGTCGGTCCCAGACCCGTCCCCTGAAGCTGCGCACCTCCTCGGAGGTATTTTAAGACATACAAAATTAAAAACATTATTATTGATTAGCGCCATCTATTAGCAATTCATTAAACTAGTATAACTATCGTACTACTAGTGATTTATGGTGAAACACAAAAATCAGAACCTTATTATTCTTTTATGATTTCATTATCCCAGTTATTTTTATATAATACGCTAAAATTGTTTTATATACCTTGATGAATTGTTATTGTATAGTTTATATTTTATTTATAAATCGTTTTATGTACATAAATGTGACAAATTCACCTCCTTACTTCACACGTATATGTCATTGATGAAATGATCGTATGTCCCGTTTTGACCAGAACTGTTCTTTTTTTCAGCCACCTGTCCACAAACAAAAATCCGAGACGCCAAATATTCCCGTTTTTCAAAACTGCACGAAAATCTATCTAGTACAAAGAATCTTTTTGGAATCAATTGTGAACCTTTGAAGAAAAATCACAATTTTCATTTCTGAAGGCTATGTAAAAAAAAAATATCTAAGGTAATATAAAAAAACGTTCCAAGAATTTTATTCTTATTTAAAATCATCACCAACTTTATTAAAGCAAATTTATTCTTCTGAAAAAAAAAAAAAATATATATATATATATATATATATATATATATATATATATATATATATATATATATATATATATATATATATATATATACACACACACATATATATAACTAAAAAAAATATGTTGCATATAATTTATCAATAATTACTCCCACAGAAGCTTTGCCTTGTGATTTATTTTTAATTTTCATAATTTTTTGGGCGTCCCGTTTTGAGTTAAATAAGTGACCAGTTAAGTCATAGATGGCGTTGGAGTCAGTGGATGTTTATTGTTTCTTCACGTGTCAGAAGCCTACCACTAAGCTATCAAATACATGCCGTTACACAGAAATCGAATCGACTCTAGTTCGGACAAAAAAATGTCCATTCCCAAAAACTGGGAGGGTGGAGGGGATATATATGGGATATAAATAAATACGGTTTAGGAGGGTTTACAAATTTTATGCCTGTGTGGTAGAAAAGCCACCATTTTATCAAGAAGTAACGTGACTAACGAGCTAACTTGTATATTTCAAGATATTTGATATTATTATATTTTATTTAATACTGACATATACAATAGTGATAACTAATTGCCATCAAATAAAAGAAAAAGACTGGCAAAAAACTTTTTTGCCAAGAGATAACAAACCATAACTTATTATATCAATTATCATTTAATTCGCCACCCGTTAGGTTCGCCACCCGTCACGTCCTGATTCCCACGAGGGCGAGAAGCGAGAACGGAGAGCTGTTTCGTTGCGATGAATGTGAGAGGAAGAATGGATGAAAAGATGGATGAGCGTGGAGGAAGCAAGGAAGGTGTGCCGGAATCGTAGCGGATGGAGATATGTTGTCTCTGCCTAACCCTACAGGGAGACAGATATGTATTTCTTTTAATTTATATTAAAATTGATTGCCTTGTCTAATCTGTTTCGTATTACCAGTGTAATCCATATAAACAAATAAAGTTATTCCGCAGGCACACCATGTTTTGACCGGCTAAGTCAACTTAGGGGACACTGTATGTGTATCTTGTACAAAACAAGAGGAAATTACGATAACGACACAAGTTAAGGGGATTATCCCCAACAATCTGTTTAGTAGTTCAGTCATTGTGTTTAACCTTTATAAAACTTATCAGACGAGTAATGCATTGATACATTTCCTTAACGGTTCTTTGAAATCGATGTTTTTTTATAAGTGCCGGCATTAGTGCGATGGGTTGCTCGGCAAACACGCGTGGTGGATGGTGGGCATACCTAAAAGTTAATACAAATAAGATATATAAAAAAGGTATATATAAATGTTTACAATCGCTGCTTTTTTGAATAATATCTCATCCCATATAATATTATGGAGGGGGGAAGACTGTAAATCCTATAAAACCCCATAAATAGTAAATATGAAAATCGCCTCTTATCATCGATAATCATCGCTTGTGAGTAGAGGTTAGGTTAGGCTAAGATTTATTTCTGGCTGTCGCAGGCAGAGAACTGGGTGGCGGAGAAGAGCCTATCAGACGATAACCTTTCGACACAAGCGACGATTATCGATTTTAACAGGTGTAGTAAATGGTGAGTAGAGGTTATGTTAGGTTAGATTAAGTTAAAAAAAAAACCTAACTTAAGTTCAAAAAATAAACTTCTCACTTTATTTCATATCCCATAAGAAAGAAAATTCGTTAGAAAAGCTTTATCGTGTGAAATGTTTTTTTTTTATAATGTGAAGTATGTGTAAAAAAATTCTGAGCATATCAGCATTTAACTGAATATTGTTTTAGGAAGGAAAATTGAAATATGAGATTTACACAACGGTGCGTGAAAACAAAATTTTATATATTTTTGGAATTGAATATTATCATGATATATGATGATTACTTTTTGTTTAATATAATTTGTTACAAAAACTTGAGAACGTATTAGAATATTTTTCGTAAAAATTCATAAGTTACCTGCTTGCTTATACTCTTAGCTTGCTTATATGCTTGCATACCTCATCATTCTCTGACCAATCTTTCACAGTACAGGCTGTTCGTTTATGAAATTTGTTGCCCCAAAGTCTCTCCCGTTTTGCAAAAAGCTTGTCAAAAATCATTATCTATCTTTATGAATATCTTTTATTCATTCGTTTATTATTTACGGTTAACTCATATTTATGTATACTTATAAGTTTGCCTATGGCATTTAAATTTTATTTAATTAATTTTTTTGTTCTATCAACCTACATCAAATTATCTTTTTAACACTGTGTCTATTCTACGGTTGTCTGAAAGAAATCTCTATTATTGATAAGACCGCCATTTGTATTACATGTAAATATTACAATCAATAATAGAATAACTTTGTTTTTGGTGAATAATAAAGAATATATCTATCTCTATCTATGTAACCTCGAATTATTTTTTGCGGAATAAGCCAGCCTGTCATCTGATAGAAAGCAATCAACGCCGCCTATAGACTTCTGCAACATCCTAGGCATAACAAATAGGTTGCTGGCCTTTGAGATAAGAGTAAGTTTGATTTTGCATATTCCAGTTTCATATCGGTTAAGAAATACTGCTGAAATTAAGCTGATTCCATAGCATAGCATAGCAGCCGGATTTTTTTAGAGACATAAGAATCTTCCGGAGCCTTATATAAAGATTTAAGTATCCACAACGTATCGGAGGCCAAGACACACTTTGGATCGTTGTGCCAGCGAAGTAAGTAGGTTAGTTGGTAAGTAAGTAAATAAGTAAGTAGGTAAGTAGGTAAGTAAGTAAGTAGGTAAGTGAATAAGTAGGTAAGTAAGTAAACAAGTAGGTAAGTAAGTAAGTTAGTAGGTAAGTTCAGCAACTGTTTACCTAAACCGCTACCTATAAGAAGTGGACAAAGGAACATTCGAGGGATGCTCTGAATGTGCATTTCGTGGACAACATATGATCTTCTTGTTCATCATGACAAGGAACACACAGCATCTTTTAGTATTATAAAATAGTAACATTATAAACTTAAAATCGTGTATTAAAGGTGACTTATAGCAAGATTCAATGTCAATTTTCAACAGGTAAAAATAATTTCCGATCGTCTGAAAATACATGATGTTTCTGAAGGTTGACAAGGAAGTAAACATCGGATAAACATATGTATGTAGCTGACAATACCGTAAATATACATTTCTTAGAAATGTTTACAAAAACATAAACGGAAAGAGGCTCGCGTTCCCTTTCGAACAGACTCGACTTCAGATTGAAAGTTTTCATTTTTAGGAGCACATCGTACCTCATACGAATGAAAACATTCAATCTGAAGATATTTTTATGGGATAGGAAGGCAAACGAGCAGGCGTGTCACTTAAAAGAAAGCAATCAACGCCGCCCATAAACGTCCGCAGTGCCATAGACAGTGCAGAAGTGTTGCCGACCTTTAAGGAAAGGTCTTTATGAAACGGGGAGGGGGTGGGGGGTTGGGCGTCCGGAACTCAACCGCTCACCACACTAAGCGCGGTAGCTGTGTTACCACTCAGACGTAGTGGTACTTCCCCGGGCGAGCCGGTCCATTCATGTTACAGATAAATAATATGCCATTCTTGACAAAGTATTCGTCTGCAGCGTGGCTCTACATCTCTTATAACTAAGATGTTCCTAAATCAACATCTGGCACTTAACGTTACTTTATATCAATAATAGGAAGGAATCTTCAGTGTATTTTATACATATATTTACATATGTAAGCGATAATATAATACATAATGTGACTGTATTTATTCGAACAATAACATTCACACCCAGGGGATGAACGGGGATGCTCGCGCATCAAAGGCCGACCGTCCCCAGGTCCTAGATGCCACTGTTCCAAGCAGGTTCTGGGCGTCTTTTAATGACTTCGCATCGTCGAGATGTGGCTGAATCTATTTCTATGTTAGGTCCGTCGATGGCCCACCACTCTCGCGGGAGCCAGGCAACGACATGAGGATTTTGCGTGAGAACGTGGAGGGGAGCAAATTATTCTAATATGATGGCCTTGTTATGTATGTAACGGTCTGAATCTCACAACTCTACGACAAATAGAAAAATTTATATATATAATTTTATAAATTATATATTTATTTATTTATAATTATATTATTTATAATTGTATATTTATATATACATATATAATTTTATAAATTATTAGAAAAATTTATATATATTATTTATATAAAAAATTATATATTTGTATACCTTTGAAAATGTCCGAAACGCGGTATCCACTCCAACTCTACTCGTCTACTCAGGCTATTGTTGGATCTCCGACAAACGTAACCAGCCCATTGTCGCTTCAGTTTACTAATTCGGAAGACTATTGTGGCGTAGGTTCTCTGTCGGATTTCTTAATCAGGTGTATCGCGCTGATTAAAAAAATCCGCCTATATGTATGGAATTGCGGATATCTGTAGACGTCGATGATCGCTTTCCGTCAGGTGAAATGGCTGCTCGGGGATATTCTTATTCCGAAAAAAAAAAAAATTAATATCAAGTGAACCGTTTACTTATCATATGATTACCGTATGATAAAGAAAGCTTAATCTTAGAGCTGTCATTTATCCAAATCGCGCTATCGTTTGCATAAGAAGATTACTATTACCTTACCTCCCTAAAACCCGTATTATATACCGTCGGGTTTTATTCACCATAAAAAGTATACGAGTTTAGTCGCTTGTGTACATTTCGTCAAGCTTTACACTTGACTGACACTAATACGGGTGGTTATCAAAATCTGCATGTTGATAATCACCAGAATGAATACTAACGTATTGTATATTCTCAATTCTTACTATTAGCTCTCTCTCTCTCTCTCTATATATATATATATATATATATATATATATATATATATATATATATATATATATATATATATATATATATATATATATATATATATATATATATATATATATATATATATATATATATATATATATATGTATGTATATATATGTATATATATATATATATATATATATATATATAGAGATATATATTCTCTTTATATATATTTATGTATATTGTTCAAATTTCAATCGTTAAAAAATACTTTTTATTCATCCGCTCAAGTTCAAATGCATTTTTTTATACTTGCAGTGGATGACGTTCGATGGATTGATTCGAAGATGTTAATGCTGGTAGCCTATTGGCTTTAACAGCTTTATCGTATTCAGGCCCGCGGGCTTTCAGCCCGCGGGCTAGTAAAATGTAATTGGGAATCTGCGCAAATCGCAGACTCCATCGGCCTGATGCCGTGTCGGAGGTACACATATGTGTGTGTGCTGATTTTAAACTCGTCATGATTCTACGTTAAACATGTAGGGGAGGTTGAACTTTAGTAACTATAGTCCCTATTAGTCCCATAGACCCTAAGGTCTAGGGGGTGAAAACCGACCGGGTACGTGAGAGAATCTCGTGTAAGCGGCCGGTGTAGAAGTGTTCCCTACTCTACGTGCTCGGCTAGGGCCGGGGTGCGTGTGAGTGTTGGTGTCGTGAGTGGATCCGAACGACGCTGTTTCGTCGTCCGGATCGTGTAACACGTTACGCGGGCGTCGTCTTTTCGGGCGCGCGTTTAAATCGGGTGACGTTCGATGTTAATACACTTTATTCAATTATTAATTCATTAATTAATAGTAGGAATTGACTTTATTTTTTTATATTATAATACTTGTTTTTAATATTTTTCTTTGTTACCGAATTTCGGAATGATGGCATGTTAAAGTTTAAAGTCACGTTCAAATCAAGTTCACGATAGTTTCATCCCCACCATCTGGATGAGTGGCGATCTAGTACGGTGAGTTTTTCCAGAAACTTCTTTTTACACACCACTACCCCGTGGAACCAATTACCTTCAACGGTATTTCTGAACCGTAACGACGTTGGTACCTTCAAAAAACAAGCATATTTAAAACACCTTAAAGGCCGCAATCGCTACCGTAATGCATATGGTGTTGGAGACCAGGGAAAGGGAGGGGAGGGGAGGGGGTGGGCGGGGAGGGGGAGGGGAGGGCGGGGGGAGGGCGGGGAGGGGGAGGGGAGGGGAGGGGAGGGGAGGGGAGGGTTAGGGGAGGGGGGAAGGGAAGGGGATGGAGGAAAAAGGTAAGGGAGGGGAGGGGATGGAGGAAAAGGGGGAAGGGAGGGGGTGGGGGAGAAGGGGGAAAGGAGGGGATGATGAGGGGGAGGGGTTGGTTTTCTGCGGAATATGGTACTTCTCAGGGCTAACCGGCCCAGATTCATGCTACAGATAAATAATATGTCATTCTGACGAAGTATTCGTCTGCGGCGTGACTCTACTACCACTACTAAATCGTTATTTATACAAATAAAACTCCAGGCGCAATCAAAGGTACATTAGTGTTACACGGTTTTCCGTAAGAAAAATGTGTTACACTAATGTACAATGATTTTATTGTATGACTAGCACAAAAGGTTCAAATAATTCATCGTATTATATGCGACTCAACCTTCCGTCTATTCATTGAATACCTTTTGTTCTGTGAACTGTGTAGGTACATAATAATTTCTATTTAGAATAAAGAACAATGTGCTTTTGCCATAACTTTTCTCTCGCCAGGTTATTAATTTGTCCGTTTATATGAGTTCCTTATATGAGTACTCGGTAGAGATTTTTTTAACAGCCCCACTGCTGAAGCACGGGCCTCTCCATTTCTGGAAGAACGGACGTTAACCCAGCACGCTTGTCCAATGCGGATTGGTGGGGTTACCAGACTCGAAATAAATATTTGTAATCTATAGCTATACATATATTTATTCCTATGCGGGTATCGAACTTGTGACCATTGACTCCGCGGGCGGAGAGTCCCGCCACTGAGCCAATTGGTCGTCATCCATTAGAGTGACTAACTAAATTTAACACGAGTGCGATAGCGCTCGCAGAATAAGTTTCTGTTTAGCGCGCTGTAGGGGAGGTCGCTCGCACGCATCGCTTATTTTGAGTGATAATCGAACGTTTTTGTACTGTAGTCAATCAATATATTTTTGTATAGGCGACAAATGCTTACTATGAGATAATAATGTGATATATTATTTGGATAAGATTTAATTAATATAATTTTTATGGAGATTACGAGATCTGTTGCAGGTGTTACATTAATATGAAGGAAATTAGAAAATATTCTTTGTACCACGTAATTTGTTAAAATTTGGTTTGCCATATAGAGATAAGATTAATATACTTGTAGAGGTAAGATAAATATAGTCTAAGATTCTTTCAAACAAAATAAGCAAAAACATCGACGCAAAACATGGAAACCCTGTGATGTCAAAAAAAATTTTTTTTTGCATTTCCGGATCATAAAAAATACTGCCTGCAATAGTCTCTGTTTTAAAACTCTACAGCCAATCGAAAAGTTTGTACAGCGTTGAAACTGACTGCTATTTAGTGATCAGATGACAAATATTTTCAGAAACAACAAAAGTATTTCAACTTGCCGTAAAAAAATGTTTCATCCCCACCATCTAGTCCAGTACGGTGCGCTTCTCTCGAAACTTCTTTCCACGCACTACCACTCTGTGGAACCAGCTACCTTTGCCGGTCTTTCCAAAGTGATACGATATTGGCAACTTCAAAAAACAAGCCAACACGTACCTTAAAGGCTGGCAACGCTTCCGTGACTCCTGCGGTGTCGCGGTTGTCTATGGGCGGCGTTGATTGCTTTCCGTCAGGCGGCACGTCTTCTCGTTTGCCTTCCTATCCCATAAAAAAAATATTTTAGTTGTATAAAGTTGAAAATGATTTCATTACATGAAAAGAGAATTATAAATTGTTAAATTATGTTTCATTAAATTTTAAGTAAAGTGATATATTCTATTATACTCCAACAGGAGAATGAATTTCGAGCTCCAAATTCAATTTAGTTTTCGTTGAAATTAATCCAATTAATTGAATGCCGTCGGCAATAAAGATGTTTCGATATATTATACAGTGCAACCGCGGTAACCCGACAAACATTTTGCGGGGCGATATCGGATTATCGACTTTGTCGGATTATATCTAGTCTGGAATTTTTTTGAATAAGACTGCTTTGTAATCCGCAAAATTACAAATCAAAGAAACTATTTATATAAAAAAATACATATGATATACAATGTTTTTTTTTGTACAAAGTATCATTCATGAAGGCATTTTTACTGGATTATTCTTTGGAATTTTTTCGGATGAAAATCTGGATTATTTTCGTAATTGCTTTACGTGCCGCAAAGCGTATTGTAAGCTTTAGTCATATATATCTGTGTTCTATTTTTTAGCCTTACCTTAAAATAGAAATTGCTATTTATTCAAATAACTAATATCGAATTTTATTATTTAAAGTTAATAGTTATTCTGTTTTTATTTTAATTATAAATATAATAGTGGATCGAACTATACCCAAGCAATGATAGTGGATAGTATTAGTGTTCCGCATAACGAGAATCTCATCAAAGCTAAAAAAAATATATAAAATACATAGACCTCGCGCATGAGATTTCCGCCGTGTGGCACATCGATTCAACTGTCATTTGTACCCACAGTGGCCTCTGTGAATGAACTTGTTGGTAAAAATTTGGACGCCCATCTGTTATATCAGTTAGGTTTAATTAAGTGGGTTAAAATCAAAATTCAAAAAGCAACCATATTGTGCACGGCTAGGATCGTAAGAAGGTTCCTTTCCTTGGATGCGTAAAAGCTGACAATGGTACTGCTATGACTATGGCACTGCGGATGTCTATGGACGGCGTTGATTGCTTTCCATCAGGTGACACGCCTGCTCGTTTGCCTTCCTATCCCATATAAAAAAAATACATTTTTGTGCAGCACTATATAGTGAGTAAATTAGAATACAAACTATTAATATTTAATAAATTTTATGAAATACATACTTTAGTTACTTTCTTGCGCACCGCTACAAGACGTTGTGGGTCTTTCTCTCCAGCCATCGCTATTTAGAGCAACGCGCCTGTAATTTCTTTTTTCGTTAGGATAGCCAGATTCCTGGATGCAGTCCGTCCAACTTTTCTCGTCTAACGCGTGGTCTTTTCTATTGGGGTGTCCAGTTAGTAATGACTTTAGATGGTCTTAAATCAGCCATTCTTCCGCCATGTCCAACAACCGTTCGAACCTGTTCGAACAACCATTGTTCGAGTTTGTTAAATTAGGTGAAATAACATTTAATAAATTAGATGAAATAACATTTAATAAATAAGATGAAATACCATTTAATAAATTAGATGAAATAACATTTAATAAATAAGATGTAATAACATTTAATAAATTAGATGAAATAACATTTAATAAATTAGATCTAAAAACATTTAATAAATTAGATGAAATAACATTTAACAGATGTACTTTCCTTCGAATTAGTTGTATTATTCATAGCCGTCTCGTAAATTAATGCCAACTGAGTTATATGCCTATAGGAATAATTTTGGGGAAATTAGATCAACTCGTGCCACATGAAACATTATAGGTTCTTAGTTATCATTTTTATTCATGTATAATTCATTTAGTACGACTAATTACTACAGGGCCTGGGGGGTTAATGTTCGCTACACATCGTAATAAATAATTATTATCTTATTGTCATATTGTCTTATTCTATTGGGTTGTCCGGAAAGTTCGTGCCGATATTATAGAGCAATTAAAATGCAGCTCATTTGAATATTGATATACATTTATTAAATTATATAGGTACCATTCAGCTAATTGACATAATGTGGAGAGTGGGTTGTTCTCGATTTCTATTTTGATCAAATCTTCGTCTGTGATGGACGGTGATTCTTGATCTTCCAGGTCGAAATTTCCAGCTTTACACCGAGCAAACCACTTTCGTACAGTTCTTTCGGCTACAGCATCCTCGCCATAAACAGCACATATCTTATTTGCCGCTTGTGTGGCGTTTTTGCCCTTTCGGAAAATGAATAGCATTAAATGCCAGTTTATTTGCCACCATATTCTAAGGCGTACAAAACTGATAAAAATTAACGAATCGTAATTTCCAAATATGACTGAAGCTATCTCTTTTAGAATTTGTACACATGTCATTTGTTTTCAATAATTGTGATATATTCGGTCAGGTCTCTCGCGCTACCCGCCGAAAATCGGCACGAACTTTCCGGACAACCCAATAGATCCCATATATGTCAGCGTATCAATTATCCGTACCCAGCATTCGAAATATATATATATATATATATATATATATATATATATATATGTAATTGGCTTGGTTGGTGAGTTGGCCGACTCGGAATACATAGATATTTATTTCAAATATATGTATGTTCTACAGACGTAGACATATTATTATTCGAATGTTCTAGAACGTTTCGAATGTATTCAGGAAATGTATATGATAAATCTAATACCCAATCAAACTATTATTAATCTACTACCATAAATAAAAGATATCCTGCTTTCGTCATAATAAAATTATTTATATTTAATAAATAATTTTATTGCATTTTTAAATAATTTATCTAAGTGTATAGTTATTAATGTACGGCAACCATATTAATGGAGCAGCGACTTCTACCAGAATAAATGTACCTATATATTAATCCAATTATTGTATAAGATATACAATGTAATAATATTTATTAATGGGGCAATATTTTTTTAAATATATTTTTTTTAAAGTGCAGTTTGTATTTGGATTTTGTCTTTTGCTTTAAAATTAAAACTAACTAACTTTGTTGGCGCAGCGACCCAAAATGGATCTTGGCCTCCGAAAAGATTTGACGTCACCATGCCCTGTCCTGCGGCACCTCCTGCCAGTTGCAGATTTGAAGGTTGCGCAAGTAATCCTCCACCGGTACCTGGGGCGCCACACAGGACGTCGGCCAGTTGGGCGACCCACATACGTTCGATCCTCCCCCATCCTCTCAACGTGGTCCAGCCAACGAAGTCGGTGAGCCTTAGTCTCTCCGACATTGATTTTTTGCAAATTGCTAATTATTTATTTTTATGCTAAAATCTTCTCTACTTTTCGTTCTTCTTCTGTTTTTATTTTATTTTCATCTCTATTGCTTTAGAGCTGAGCTGTAATCTTCGTACTCGGTAAATATCGGCAGAGAAAAAAAATACAAAAATTCATATCTTAATTCGTATATTTTGTAAACATACTCGTCATTGATCTAAAACTATCGATAAAAACAATACAATAAATAAATCTTATAAATAAAAATACATTTATTAAAATGTAATTTATACATTATACGATAAAAACTAAACTTAATATGGTATTTTACAAATTTATATAAAACTGTATATATATATATATATGTATATATATATATATATATATATATATATATATATATATATATATATATATATATATATATATATATATAAGGATAAAAATTGTTTTATTTGGTTCCGAATAGAAATACACAGTTTCTTTGGTTAAACAAAAATTAATCCTAAATAACACTTTTTGGAATGTTACCATAATTTGTTATTTATTTTTATTCTCTATTGTCTTGTCTTAACTATAATCTTGGTATTGTTACTGAGAAGAATTTAGAGAATACATACTATTACACTTGATAAAAATGATATAGAATATAAAAAAAAAGTTCATATCTTAGTTAGTGAGTATATTTTGAAAAATATACTCGTCATTGTTCTAAAACTATCGATAAAAACAATAAAATAAATAAATTTTAAAGTTAAAAAAACTTTATTAAAATGTATTTTTATATACTATATACGATAAAAACTAAAATTAATATGGCATTTTACAAATTTATATAAACTGGGTACATATCGGATTACATTATTGGCAATGTGGGCTTATATTGAATACCCTTTAGTTTGTATTCGGTTAAAAATTGTGCTTTTTGGTTCTGAGTTAGAAATTCACAGTTTCTTTGGTGAAACTAAAGTTAATGCTAAATAAAACTTTATGGAATGCTACAATAACTTCTTATTGGAGGTATGCGTATGAGTTTGGAATGTAACAGTTGTTGGAGTATGTATAAAAAAAAATACAAAATACGCAAAACAATTAAAACTAAGGGAACAAAACAAAGTAATTTGTTCCATTAACAGTATAAACAAAGCTAACTTGTCACTCTATATTGGGACGGAAATTTGTGTAAATATACTATATAAAAAAAAAAACACGTATTTTAATTCGTTGACTGCCGCGTCACCCGTATTTGGGTGACAGAAAAGTTCACACTCAACCGCGTCACCCGTATTTGGGTGACATTAAAGTTCACAACCACCAGTGTCACCCGTATTTGAGTGACATTAAAGTTGACAACCACCTGCGTCACCCGTATTTGGGTGAAATTGAAGTTCACAGCCATCTGTGTCACCCGTATTTGGGTGACATAAAAGTTCACAGGCGGCCGCGTCATCCAAATTTGGGTGGGTGGGTAAACAAATACGTGAGTCATATTAAGTGAAATAAATTAAATGCATTATAAAAAAATTTGGTATAATTCATATTGGTTCAATCTTTGGCACGTCGCAATAGGGAGTGACAAGTTGCTACGAGCGTTCCGCATTCGATTTGTGTACGCAATTTTTCGTTTGTTCTCGAATGGATTTTGTAATGTGTAACCCTGTGTTTATTTGCCCCTTGGTTGGTTTGGCTTGGTGTCCGCCGTCAACGCTCCTCGGCCCCGTTGGCCTCGGGTCTACCTGAGCCCGGGACCCGTAGACGGAGCGTTGGCCCGAGGGTCCGCTCTCGACTCCCCGATCGACACTTGGCTGAGCGCCGTACGTGTGTTGCTGAAGCTGTAGCCGTGACGCTCGTTCCATTTCTCTAAAAGAAAGTCGACACTAATTATTAACATACATAGAATAGTGGTAGGGCCACTTAATAGTGGTGGAGCCACGCTGCATACGAATACTTTGTCAAGAATGGCATAATATTTGTCTATGTGGACAGTCAAAAGTTTTACTTAGCTAAGATCCGCGACAAGCAAAACAATAACAGAAAATTAATAATGTGTTTTTCTGCTGGATCTGGAACTTTTCGGTTGTCTTCCGTAGAATCTACTATACCTGAAGATGCCTCGTGTTGGGGCGAAACGTGTCGTTTACAAGGCGGAAAACTGGTAATGTGTGTTTGGTGTTGTGTGTAGTGGTTGGTGGGTGGAGAATTGATGGCCGATTTTCGGAAGTTTTTGGTTTAAGTTCCAAATAAGTCCACTTTATCCAGCAGAAAAACACACATTATTAATTTTCTGTTATTGTTTTGCTTGTCGCGGATCTTAGCTAAGTAAAACTTTTGACTGTCCACATAGTGATGCATTTCCGCAAAGTAACGCCTGACTCCATTAATAATAATATTTGTCTGTGTGTTTTAATTTCATTTTCATAATCTTATATTATTATCAGTTATATTGTTTAATTATGGTGGCGTAATATATAATTCGATTAAAGTATATAATTAAATAGGTGAAGTGATATGAAATAAATGCGTGTATCGTGACTTTTTAAGTTGACTGAAAAAGTCCACAGAAGGTTTTGGTAAAATTGCCACCATTTTATCAAAACGTAACGTGACTAGTTACGTTTCAAGAGATTTGAGGTAATTGTATTTTACTTGACACTGGTATTATGGTTAAAAATAATTGCCATCAAAGAAAAGAATTAATTAATTATTTGATACGATTATTTCCTTCAGCGGTAATACATTAGAGTACATTATATGTTTTGGTACATAATTACAAACATGTATGACAATAAGAACAATACGTGACGGCGGGCTTGCATGAGGAGAATAATGTGTGTCGAGGAATCAAGGGAAGTATGCCGAGATCGTAGCAAATGGAGATCTGTGGTCTCTGCCTACCCCCTACGGGAGACAGGCGTGACGATATGTATCTATGTATGTACTAATATTGCTGTAACCCTGAAACCCTGCCTCCGGCATTTGAATTGCGACATAGTTAAACGTTTGTAGGGTAAGCAAAACTGTTGTATACATTTTTGTTTAGCGTAAAATCATGTCAGACACCTTAGCGTTGGTTGTATAATATATTGTTCCAACATTTTGTCGCTTGATAGCTGATACACTATTTATTAACCCTTAGTTCTCTATTGGCTCCGTTATAGAGCCATCAGTCCGTCATTTGTTGAGAAAATATAAAATTTAATATTTATCGTTGCTGTAAGTGCACATATATTAAAACGTTCACGCCGGCGTGACCCACCAGTGGGTCACATTCGACTGTTCTGTGGTGTGGCGTGACCCACCGGTGGGTCACACTTGACTGTTCTGTGGAGCGGCGTGACCCACTAGTGGGTCACGCTTAACTATCCCGTGGTAGTGGTCACGCTTAACTATCATTAAGCGCGTTCGAATTCGCAACAGCGTCGCCCCGTTTCACGAAGCATAAGGACACAGTCCCGCCTCGCCGCGAAAAAACGTAGATAATTGCCCCGGCGTGAACATGTTAAATCAGAAACATTCACAAACATGTAACATTCTTCTGATTTTTTTTTATGCAAATGAATGCCGGATACCTTATATTTAGTGACACACAAAACGCCGGGGGCGTCAGGCGTCGCTTAAAATAACATTTCTCACTCGTTCATTTGTAACTTGAATGTAACCTAAACATAACCGAACGTTGTCCTGGCTATCTTTGAGACTATGATCTATACCCATCGCCATGTTTAGGATATCTTGATTGTAATGCTGACATGTAACACGTGAATATTGAATCTGTACGCATTTATCCTTGTAAACAATAAAAGGTTTGCTTACGGTAACAACAATATTAAAAAACTACCAGCCGTACCCCAACAGGATACCTTCGTATTTTCTTTCGATGTGTTTTCTCCGTCCGGAGGAACCTCATTGCTAAATGGTGGACTGACGATTACTGGAGTCAGACGTTACTTTGTGGAAATCCATTATTATGTGGACAGAAAATACTTTCACTTAGCTAAGATCCGCGACAAGCAACCGATAACAGAAAATTAATAATTTGTGTTTCCTGCTGGATGAAGTGGATTTACCTGGAGCTTATACTAAAACTTACCGAAAAACGGTCGTCAGCAACTCTGACGAGGCATCTCCAAGTATAGTAGACTGTACGGAAGACACTTTTCGGTTTTCTTCCGTAAAGTCTGCTATACTTGGAGATGCCTCGTTTTGTGACTTTAGATAAATGAAATGTAATGAGATATCGAAAAATAAAGAAATTGGAGTTGTGGAAATGCGCCGGAGTTGCTGCAAGGCTGTACAGTATTGAAACGCGCGTTTGTGTTACCGACATGCAATGACGTGATACCTTCATGAGTGAACGTAAGAGGCGAGCGCGGAAGTTCGCTCGGGTTTCTTGACTTGATGGTGGTACACGATCGGCGTTGAGGGATACGCACCGCTGGTGAGCCCCGAGAGACGCGCCAGGGGGCAGCACAGCGCTGCCGCGTACGCCGCGCGGTACTGCGCGTTCATTATCACGTAGATGATAGGGTTCACGCAAGCGCTGGCGTACAGGAGCAGGTAGCCGGCGATGTGGAATACTGCGAAAATTGAAGTTTATATCTAGTTAACACGATGACGACGACACGCCACCCATATTTGGGTGACAGTAAAATTAACGCCAGACCACGTCACCCGTATTCGGGTGACAGTAAAAATTCGCATCGGACCGTGTCACCCGTATTTCATCAACAGCGTGCGGCAGTCCACTACTGGACATAGGCCTCCCCCATGGAGCGCCACCTAGCCCAATCTTCGACAACATCCATCTAGTTTCTGCTAGCCGCCCTGCGTAGATCGTCGCACCATCTAGCCGGGGGGCGTCGCACATTACGTTTACCGAGACGCGGTCTCCACTCCAGCGATTGTCGGATCTCCGACAAACGAGACCCGTATTTGGGTGACAGTAAAAGTTCACATCAGTCTGTGTCACCCGTGTTCGGGTGACAGTAAAAGTTCACATCGGTCTGCGTCACCCGTGTTCGGGTGACTGTAAAACTTCACATCCAGCCGCTTTACCCGTACTTGGGTGAGAGTAAAAGTTCGCATAGGCCTGTGTCACCCGTATTCGGGTAACAGTAAATTCGTATCAGACCGCATCACCCGTGTTCGGGTGACAGTAAACGTTCACATCCAATAGTGTTACCCGTATTCGCGTGACGCTGATTTGACTACTTACAAAGGATTTTCGCTCTATATCTCCTAATTAAAAACAGGATTATTCGACCATATTTATTGTGCCATAATTTATTGTCAAGTAAAATGCATACAATTTCAATTTTTATAATTGGATCGAGGATTAAAACCCCTTAAAGATCCCGTGTGTCGTCGTTAGCGGCAAGTATGGCACGATACAGTACCGCGTCTTGGCGGAGGCCTATTATAAATATGGATGGTTTTTCTCACCCGGATAATGCACGTGGCTATCCGCGACCTTCGCGATGGTGATGGGCAGGTAACAAACGAGGAAAGAGAGGAAAATCGCGAGGACCATTTTCGTAATCCGCCATTCGTTCCGCCTCGCCTTCGTGTCCCGGATGTCTTTCACCGTCGAACGCTTGTCGGTGCCTGCATTGAGAGTTCCTGGACCGCTGTGCTGTGACCTTTGGTGCTCACGCATCCGTTGCTCTGAACTATAACACATGAAAATATATTTGTGTATATATATATATATATATAATATATATATATATATATATATATATATACATATACATATATATATATATATATATATATATATATATATATATATATATATATATATATATATATATATATATATATATATATATATATATATATATATATATATATATATGTATATATATATGTATGTATGTCCTACATTACATGTCCGACATATGACAAGGGACAGTAGGATAAAATGGACGACAATTATAACTAAGTGGCAACCACGCGATGGCAAAAGAAATAGAGGCAGACAGATTAAGAAATGGACAGATGGAATGACATTAAAGCTATTGGAGGGACAATCTGGTACAGAAAAGCACGGAATAGAGAAGAGTGCCGCTGGCTGATATTGATATTGATACACATATGTATTTATTCTAATTCGAGGACTGAACCCGCCACCATTGACTTCGACTCCGTGTCGGGGGCTACGCCATTGAACTAATTGGTCGTGAGATTTGCGATCAGTATGGTCTAGGTCTATTTCATTAAAAAATCAATCGAAAGGGTATTAACCCGTCGATAACTGTTAAGTGAACTAAATCGTCAATTGCCATTGGAAACAATTGAATAATGCGATCGGTTTAATTGAACGAGTGTAAAATGTGAACGCACCATCTATTAGGGCCATCGGAATTACATTTATTTTTAAACCGTCAGGAGTTCATTTATCGGAACGAGTTTCAGTTTGATGCAATTGAAAATTACAATTTTTAATTAAATTAAATTACAACTTTTAATTTAAATTAAATTACAATTTTTAATTTAATCAAATTACAATTTGTAATTTAATTAATTACTAAACAATTAATTTAATTAATTATAACCCAACTTTTTATGTCAGTTTCGTTTACAATTAAAAAATATATATACCTACAGATCATATATTTTTATAACCAAGGGAAATAGAAATTAATTAAACTCATTGTCAAATGCAGACTGGCGGGATATCTAAGCTCGGAATAAATATATGTAGATACATATTAATCGCTATGCGGGAATCGAACCCGCGTTCATAATAACCGAATACAGATACTACAAATAAGTTGTGAAAAAGTCAGCGGAAACCGGTGCATGTGTCCCAAATTAATTTAGCATCTTTTTTTTATGGTATTGGAAGGCAAACGAGCAGGCGTGTCACCTGATGGAAAGCAATCATTGCCGCCCGTGGAAGCGTTCAAGAAAAGTGTCCTTATGGGAAGGGCAGGGGAGGGGAGGGGTAAGGAAGAGGATGGTTTGGCCTCCGGAACTCAACCGCTCACCAGACGAAGCGCGGTAGCTAAGCTACTACTCAGACGCCGGTTTTCTGCGGGAGTGAAGTACCACACTACCTAGGGCGAGCCGGCCATTAAATTAACTAAATTCGTATTTTTAACCACATTAATTTTTTATATATATATATATATATATATATATATATATATATATATATATATATATATATATATATATATATATATATATATATATATATGTATATATATATATATATATATATATATATATATATATTCACGCCTATCCCCCGCAGGGGTTGGCAGAGACCACAGAGCTCCATCCGCTACCATTTATCGCAGCGAAATGGCTCCATTGGTCGCTTCTCGCCCTCGTGAGAATCAGGACGTGATGGGTGGCGAACCACGTCGCCGTCATTTTTCAACAAATTAGGTATATTAATTCGTGTTAGTGAATCCCACGAGCCGCAAGGGAGGATGGAGGTCAGCCCTGTATACTGAGGTAAGGCGCGATAGTACCCGGGGGAGCCTGATCCCGGGACGGTCGGCACGCTTGCGACTAAGCTCGCCCTTAGCCATGCATCCTTTGGGACGGCAGACCGTGGATTGGCGGAGAGGAAGGGAAAGGATAGAGAAGAAAGGAAACGGCAGGAACGGAAATGCGGAATTGGGGGGTTTAGCAGACTCGGAATAAATAGTTATAAATTCACACACACACACACATATATATATATATATATATATATATATATATATATATATATATATATATATATATATATATATATATATATTCCGATGCGCCAATCGGTCGTCCACATTAATGCGGATTATGATGATAATAAAGTACATTGGTCTTACCTGTGAACAACCCAGAATATTCTAGCGTAACATATGAAGATCAACATGGCCGGCACGATGAAGGCGATGACGAAGAGAGCTGTCTTTGAAGAACGGCCGCGTTCGTCGGGCATGATTGAGCATGTACCAAGTTCTGGGTCATAGTCAAATTTACCTGGGAATGTGTTCATTGTAATAAGAAATAAACTTCTAAAGTGATGTGAGGATATAAAATTAAAGCTTTTTTGTATTATTATTGCTGCTAATGGATAGAAATAGATAAGTTTTTAAATGAAATACATAATATTTTGTGGACATTCAGAACTTTTACTTGGCTAAGAAGATCCACAAACAAACAAAAAAGAAACAGATAAATAATAAAATAGAATAGAAAATCTTTATTTATGACACATTTTTTTTACAATTACTAAAATTAAATCCTTAATAATATTCTATATACAAATAAATACACAAAACAAAAAGAAAATAATTTTAATCTAACGAGTGTCATAAAATGGTTCTTGCTCAGCATATGCCGGGCGCACTATTGGAGCACCCGGCGCTGGTTTTCAGCAAGAACCAACGTCGTCAGATCGCGGACCACAGTGACGACATTCATACTGACACACATACACTAATAATGTGTGTTATCTACTGCAGAAGTGGATTTACTGAGAGCTCAAACTAAATCTTAATGAAAAACGACCGTCAGAAACTCACCACTATCAACAACAACAAACATGTTTGATCGAGCCGACAATGGACAACTTTGCTCCCCTCCACGACCGTCCACTTAAGGGCGTACGCTCCCACGTGAAATCCTCCTGTTGCAGCCTGGCTCCCGCGAGAGGGGAGGGCCAGCGACAGACACAATGTAGGAATGGGTACAGCCACATCTCGACGACGCGAAGTTGTTAAATAACGTCCAAAAACCGCTGGGAACAGCGGCGGTCCCCCCTTTTAGTTCCTGCACGAGCAGTGGGATTCTACCCCGAGGCTCGATCCCACACTTATGTGGGTGTGGTTGTCCCCGTACCATTTCAACACCAAACACACACCACCACATTTCTTTCAACGCACTTTTCCACATCAGGTATAGTAGATATCGATCGTGTTGAGGCGAAAAACGTATCGTGTGCAATGTGGAAAAGTGGTTGTGTGTTTTAGGTGTTATTGATAATAGTTGGGAGGTGGAGAGTTGCTGACGGCCGTTTTTCGCTAAGATTTAGTTTAAGTTCCCCTTAAATCCACTTCTTCCAGTAGAAAACACACATTATTATTTTTCTGTTTTTGTTTGGTTGTCGCGGATCAAAGTAAAAGTTCTGATTGTCCACACAGTAATGGTTTTCCGCAAAGTAACGCCTGAATCTAGCAGTATCAAAAAATCATAAATATTTTCATACTGCTAGATTTCTTGTAAACCCCTTCAAGTAAGACAACTGTGCTTGTATAGGGTGACCGGTATCAGAATAAGGTTATAAAATAAAATAAAATAAAAAAACTAAAAAGATTACATACACTAAACAAAAAATTTTGATTTTATACATATTTTTTTTTTTATAAGGTATTGGCTTTTTTTTCGGATTGGTGGCAGCCGCAAGCACTGTGGACGCCTTCTGCTCCACCCCACTCGGGGACATAGGACCAGAAAAAGAGCTGGTTATTTTTTTTTAATTATTTCGTGTAAACTTTGACCACCACGCCACGCCACGGGGACCACTCTTGAACTCTAGCGACAGTATGCTATGCCACTCGCTATAGTAGTGTCGTCGAGATGCCGTTTACTTCGCGGACGATATCTCCTTTAAATGCTGAGATGGTCGACGGCTTTCGCAGACTTTACTTTTGAGATACACCCAAAGAAAAATGTCTATAGGGGTGAAATCCGAACACCAGGGTGGGCATGAGATATCGGTGAAACTACTTATTAATTTGCAGAAAGGAAATATAGCAGTGAGGCTTGGCGCCATCTTGTTGAAACCATGCGTGAAGGGAAGACAGGATGTTCTCGGAATGTCAATAAGTATTAGGACCTAATTCTTACATCGGACACCTTTTATTAGGAACATATAGTTGTTACTTACCCCATATACCAACGAGGGTTGGTATCTGCATCCCATAAGAGAACAGCCACGAAAATACTATCATCAGCGCAATGTTTTGTTTGCGATAGACGCGTGCATACCATCCATGGTGGGCAATCATGATGTATCTGTAAAATAAGAATAGAAAAGAATAGAAAAAACTTTATTTATGACACTTTTTTATACAATAGCTAAAATTCAAACGTTAATAATATTATAATCTACAAATAAACAAAACAAAAAGAAAATAATTTTAATCTAACAAGTGTCATAAAATGGTTCTTGCTTAGCATACGCCGGGCGTTCTATTTGAGCACCTGACGCTGGTTTTCAGCGAGAACGAACGTGGTCAGAACGCAGACCACAGTGACGACATTGATACGGACACACACATACATACATACGCATATATCCATTATATACTACTATTCATACTCATAGATACATACACATAAATACACATATACAATAATATTAAAAACAACTAAATCATGTAATAAATTCACCGCAACCAAAAGAACAACTTCCTGTTTGTAAGCTTAAAATTAAATTATTGTATTTTTTTTTAAACATATTTATAGTATTATTAATGGAGTCAGGCGTTACTTTGCGGAAATCCATCACTATATGGACAGTCAAAAGTTTTACTTAGCTAAGATCCGCGACAAGCAAAACAATAACAGAAAATTAATAATGTGTGTTTTTCCGTTGGGTTTAGTGGATTTATTTGGAACTTAACCCAAAAACTTACCGAAAATCGGCCATTAACTCTCCACCCACCAACCACTATACACAACGCCAAACACACACTATCACTTTTCCATCTTGTACACGACACGAGTTTCGCCCCAACACGTTGTGTATAGTGGTTGGTGGGTGGAGAGTTGATGGCCGATTTTCGGTAAGTTTTTGGTTTAAGTTCCAAATAAATCCACTAAACCCAACGGAAAAACACACATTATTAATTTTCTGTTATTGTTTTGCTTGTCGCGGATCTTAGCTAAGTAAAACTTTTGACTGTCCATATATTTATAGTATGCAAGTCTCGAAGAGGTGGTGGTAAGTTGTTCCAACACTTAGTTGCGGTGTATTTAATGCTACCACGAAACGCAGCTGAGCAGTGACGGATACAACCAGTGATGAAATAAATAAACAAATAATATAATATAAGCCGCAGGGGAGAATAGAGGTCAATCTATACTGAGTTAAGGCACTATAGTACCCGGGAGAGCCCCATCCCGTGACGGTTGGCGCGCTGGTGAGCTCGCCCCTGGCCACACATCCATTGGCACGGCAGACCGTGGATTGGTGTAGAGGAAGGGAAAAGGATAGAGAAGTAAGGAAAGGGTAGGGGACAGAAAAGATGGATTTAGACAGGATGATAGGGATGTGATACTACCGCAACGGAAGACGGGGAGTGATACGGTAGTACGGTAGCTCGGGAGACCGGGGTCGCGTACCCATGTACCAATACCATGACTATGACATGAACAGGAGGCTAGGTGAAGATACTCCTTGATCTTTCCTTATATTCTTTAGAATATTCAAAAAAATCTTCGTTATCCCTACACAAATATTTAAATTATTCAGCAATTCATAAGGAAAGTTTCAAACTTTTATATTGTTTTTCAGAAATAATCAAATGGTAGAAAAGTTTTTTTTTCACGTTTATTTGAGTAGTTGATTTATGTTCCAATTTTTTGTATTAAAATAGATAATATTTAAAAGAAATGTATTATGTGTATCGTTGGAGCAAACGAGTGGTGAAATGGAGACCGCGTCTCGGCAAACGTAGTGTGGGACGCCCCCCGGCTAGATGGTGAGACGATCTGCGCAGAGCGGCTAGCAGAAACTGGATGCGTGAAGCTGAAGATCGGGCTAGGTGGTGGTTCTTGGGGGAGACATATGTCCAACAGTAGACCGCCACAGGGTTTTAATTGATTGATTGTATACTAAGTATCGATAAAATATATTTATTACTCGATAGAAATACCGACCTTCGACCTACCTGATTAAAATCTACACAGTATTTTTTAAAGGTAATGCGTATGTATATCAATAATTTAAACTCAAAGTGTAGTTGTAGTAAATATCTCGGTAGTAAATTTAAAAACACAAAAGAAACAAAAAGTACATAAAAGCAGAACAGAGTATACAGGCCATTAGAAGTGGCACTAGTAGGCGTGTAAGTGCAATATTTCTATTGACATTCTCAATTCATGACATGACATTCGAAATAGAGGTCAAATTCGCTTTGTATTATCATTCGCATATAAACATTAATTCGCATTTGTATTGTAATACAAATATGTTTGCAAGGTGAAAAAATGGTAGTGTGTGTTTGGTGTTGTGTATAGTGGTTGGTGGGTGGAGAATTGATGGCCGATTTTCCGTAAGATTTTGGTTTAAGTTCTAAATAAATCCACTTCGTCCAGCAGGAAAACACACATTATTATTTCTCTGTTATTGTTTGCTTGTCGCCGATCTTAGCTAAGTAAAACTTTTGACTGTCCACATAATGCAATATTTCTATTGACACTCTCAATTCGTGGCATGACATTCGAAATAGAAGTCAAATTCGCATTTGTATTATCATTCGCATGTAAAAATTAATTCGCATTTGTATTGTAATACACAATTAATAGTAAGTATAAACTTAGATTTGCTTTTGTGTACACATTCGCAAATAAACTTTTTTAAAATTCGCACTTATATATAGGTATTCGCAATCGAACTTAATTAAATTCTCATATATACATACGTTATTCGCAATTGAAAACGAATTCGCATTTGCAACTTGGTATATTATCTTTGCCTTTTCATTTGAATAACAATGATAAAGAGTATAAAGTTACAAAAAAGTAATATTATATAAACGATTAAAATAATATACTATAACTGTAAAGTAACAATATACCGGATCGAAAACCAACTTTACACAAAACTCAGTTATTTCTCGCAGACATTACAACCTTCTACAAAGTATTAGGAAACTTATAAATGAATGGAACATAACATGAATGAAATTAGTAGTCTTTCTCAACTTATGGCGTGACCAAGGGAAAGAAACAAAAATAAGAAAGTAAAGTTTCAATCCTACTATGGGGATGGAGCGAACCGGTAGGGTTAGGGTCCATTTTTCCAGAAGCTTCTTTCCACGCCACCAGTGGTGTAAAGCTTCGTACGGTGAGCGGCTGAGTTCCGAGGGACTAACACCCCCCCCCCTCTTAATCCCACTACCATAATGACACTTATATATATATATATATATATATATATATATATATCAGCGATAATTTGATCTGATGAAAAGTTTCACGTACATTTATACAGCGAATAACTTTTCACTCACAATCGACGCGATAATTTAATATGTAGAATTGAATAGAAATGTTAGATAGATATTGCTTGTGAAATAGAATCGGGCGAGGAGAAAAATTTGCAGAGCGTATTATATTCGAGCAAGAGATTTATGCCTAAAATATGTGGGGGATAATTTAGTTTTGGATGAGTTATCTTATAAAATACTCATATATTTCAATGCAATCAAACCCGCTGCTAGCTCAAAATTGTTCACATTGTGCGCATAAGTAATGCGATCGTAATTCCACTACGTCCAAGTCGTCAAAAATAATGATTTTATTTATACGATATGGACGAATGGCGATCCAGTATGGTGTGTTTTTCCCAAGACTTCTTTCCACGCATCACCACTCTATGAAACCAGCTAACTTTAGCGGTTTTACCGAACCGATACGACACTTTAGCCTTCAAAAAACAAGCCTACTCATATGTTAACGGCCGGCAACGCATTTGCCTATGGTTTTTCAAAAATCTATGAGCGACGTTTTTTAATTTCCATCAGGCGACAGGTTTGCTCATTGCCTGCCATAAGAAAAATAATATAATAAAACAAGTACAAATTTTCACGACTTTATGTTATTATGTATTGTACAATGTAGTTCGATTGAAGCGTATAAATGGAGTGAAATGAATAAATTGTATCTAGACTTTTAAGTTGACTGCAAACGTTTATACAAGTTTTGGTAGAACCACCATTTTATCAAGACGTATCGTAACAAGCTGAATACTTCAATATAGAATAGAACAGAAAAACTTTATTTATGACACCTATTTTTTAAAATAACTAAAATTAAATACTTAATAATATTATATATACAAAAAAATACACAATACAAACAGATATACAAATAAATACGTATTCTTCTTTTAGTAAAATACGATAACATCAAATATCTTGTATATCATAACTAACTGGTAACTGGTCAACTTATTAAGTTACGTCTTAATAAAATGGTGGCCATTCTACCAAAACCTTCTATGGACTTCAACTTATAAAGTCACGATACATATATTTATTTTATATCACTTCACTTAAACGCATTAATTGAACTATATTGTATAAAACACCACCACAAATAAACAACATAAATGATTATTAATGGAGTCAGGCGTTACTTTGCGGAAATCCATCACTATATACCTGAAGATGCCTCGTGTTGGGGCGAAACACGTGTCGTTTACAAGATGGAAAAGTGATAATGAGTGTTTAATGTTGTGTATAGTGGTTGGTGGGTGGAGTTTTTGGTTTAAGTTCCAAATAAATCCACTTAACCCAACGGAAAAACACACATTATTAATTTTCTGTTATTGTTTTGCTTGTCGCGGATATTAGCTAAGTAAAACCTTTGACTGTCCATATAACATAACTAATAATAATATTAGATTGTGAAAATTAAATAAAAACACATCATCACTTATGTAAGTTGACGGGGAAAAAAAAACATTAAATATAGTTGTTATTACTTTACTTGATACTGGCACAATAGTTATATAGCTAAACGCCATCGACAAAGAACAAGGCGAAACAATTTTAAATATTAAAAAATAAACAAACAGAAGGTGCACAAGCGTATTTATTGCCCATGAGCGACGAGTAACACATCCATATTGCTACCGCGAAGGTCAACAGTACGTTCGCATAGAATTAATTAACATTTTCCTTTTGCGTACACAAGCCCGTCGTGGGCCTTTGAGACTTACCTATTCAAGGTTATCAGAGCGATGCTCAGCAGTGACACACCCACATTGCCGTAACGTAGGAACGGCACCAGCTTGCACAGCACCCCGCCATGGGACCAGGTCCTCGTCCAGAAGCCCGATATGGCAAACGGGAGCACCATGGCGCAGAATAAAAAGTCCGCGACACAAAGACTGAAATACAAAGAGAAACGCGTTTAGAATATAATACAATCAAACTGTAAGTGCTTTGTAAGAGTGCACGAATAGATTTTAATAGTGGTAGAAATATTGCACGCCACGAATGGGTCGAATTGACGGTAGAAATATCCTCCCCTCTCGTTAAGTGGTAGCATTTTTTATATTACTATCGATATTATATACGATATTATATTACTATCTATCCATTTAAATAATATTGATATTATATACGATATTATATAATTATTCGTCCATCTAAATATTATCGATATTATATTACAATCCGTCCGTTTAAATAATATCGATATTATATTACTATCCGTACATTTAAAATGGTTGGAGCTTTGGCAACCGTGGTTGCTATGAGTTATATATTGTGTTATCGTCCCTAATTCTTTTATGGGATACGGCAAACGAGAGGGCGTGTCACCTGATGAAAAGCAATCTACTACGCCCATACACATCAGTGCCATTGGCATTGCGGAAGCGTTGCCGGCTTTTGGGAAATATATAGGCTTAAATTGTCCATCAGGCGTACAAGCTGGCTATAAAAATCAGTCAAATGAAATTGTAACATCGAAATAAAATGTTCGTCGTACATTAGCTATGAAAGGAATGCTAACAAAAGCAATAAATTTAGACCGATGCCTTGCTTCCTGGTGTATAAATGGAATGATTGACGCATAAATACGCATATATATATATATATATATATATATATATATATATATATATATATATATATATATATATATATATATATATATATATATATATATATATATATATATATATATATATATATATATATATATATATATATATATATATATATATATATATATATATATATATATATATATATATATATATATATATATATATATATATATATATATATATATGTTGGGACGTCGTATATTGAAGCAAGTTTCATATAACTCCTGATCCAGTCTTCTTCATCGTGTAAGCGATCACATCCTACCAGTCCAGAACTTGAATTTTTTATTGCACGTATTCAAATCATAAAAAATATTGCATCGAATGGAATGAATTTCTCAATTCTGCGACAAATAGAAAGTTTTGTACATCGCTGATTTTTACTGTTATTGAGTGATTCGATGAAATAGAAAATAAAAGAAAGTAGATGTGGTATTACCACGCTGCGGACGAATATTTTGTCAAGAATGGCATATTATTTGTCTGTAGCACGAATGGACCGGCTCGCCCGGGGCAGTACCACACTCCCCCAGAAAACTAGCATCTGAGTAGTTTAGGTACCGGTTAAGTTCTGGTGGCCCAACCCCCCCTCCCCCTCCAATGGCAATTTCTTTAAAAGCCGGTAACGCTTTTGCACTGCCTATGGCATTGCGGATATCTATGGGCGGTGTTGATTGCTTTCTTTCAAGTGACACGCTTGCTCGTTTTCCTTCGTATCTCATAAAAAAAAGCTTTTAACTCTGGTGGAAAATTTTAATTAAGCGCCTTACCACGTTACCATCGATTTTTATTTCGAGACTGGTCAATGTTCGATCCTCGGGAAACGGGAAGGGCCGATCGAATCATTCCGACATATATGGGCTGTGGAAAAAAAACTCAACGTATGATAAATAATGAGCAACTTATGAGAAGGAAGCTTCTTCTCACCTTATAATGAAGGCAGCCGCGACATTTCTCACTTTGGGACATTTCAACAGTGCAATGACTGTCAGAAGATTGCCGAACAACCCAACCACCATGATGAAGCCCGTCATCAATGCTGCAAATGTCAAAAGACCAGGAGAAAACCTGAAAGATAAAATTAGGTTTATATTAATCCAAAGAACAAAAGGTTAAAAATCATTTTAATCTAGGATTCACAACTGATTCACATACAAGTGTTCCCAATAAATACGAAATAGGGACATTCAAGAGCCGAGTGTATGTGTTATTAAAAGTCTGACAATACATTTGAAACTCCGGTGTTGCGGATGTCTATGGGCGGCTATGTGATCTATATTGAAAATAATGGGTTTCCTTAGGGGAATATATTTCATCGTATCCAATAATAGAAGTTGAAATGCAAGCGCATCTACAAGGCTTCATCTGCTACACAAGAACGACCACAATACAAGATGCAAATATAAATTTGTTACTGTCCTACGAGGTCGGCCATTGTAATAATTTTATTGAAATACAATATTCGTTCTATTTTTTTTCGTTTCCTCCTAGGTCGTCGTCTCTTTATTATTTTCAACATAAACCTTGAAATTATTCAGTACCTCGTTAGTAAGGCTCCAATTCTGCTTAAAATTTTCGCGATGTAATCAGTCAAATAAGTATTTTCTATAACTCGAAAGGTCTTGACGTTTTTTTGTGTAGTATATTTTATATAATTGCATAGAACGAGAGAGAGTTGTCTTAATATCCTTTAATATAGATAATAACATGAATTTAAAAAACTTGCTTAAAACTTGGTTGGCTAAAAACGTTATAATACACAAAAGTTTCACAGTTTCAACTGAGTAAAAACTTTGGAATGCAAATTACATTTTGGATTCATACGATTACTAGAGATTATGTAGTATATGTACATAATTTCATGTATATATAAATATAACGTAGGATTAGTTTTTATTATTGTTTTTACGGGATAGGAAGGCAAACGAGCAAGCGTGTCGCCTGATGGAAAGCAATCAACGTTGTCTGTCTGTAATTAAATTGTTTGATAAAAAATATATTGTTGCTTTGTTAAAGCAAATCTATTTTTAGATTCTTTGTTCGCTTTCTTGATTTTGTGTATCAAAGTCGCAATTTTATCGGGGGCGAGATTCATTCTAATTCCAACTGCCCGAAATCGCGACAATATATATATATATATATATATATATATATATATATATATATATATATATATATATATATATATATATATATATATTGGTGTTGGTTCAGTTGCGGGGCCCCCCCGCCCACGGAGTCAATGGTAGCTACCCCGGCATCGAATATACTATGTATGACCTCTGTAAGACCGACTCTGGTAACCCCGCAAATCCGCCTTGGACAAATTAATATAGATTTTTTAATTCGTTGCTGCGAACCATACCTCCGTGGAATGTTCTAGATTCCCGCGCATGTTGTGCATGCATGGGGCAGGACGCACAAAAGATTTCCGCTCCGGAGTTTTAAAGACGCTTTTGAAATGTCAATTGTACAACAGCCGATGAATTTAAAGCTGTACAAGAGCGAAGTACTATTGTTTTAATTCATTGTGTTTACATAAAGATGTAGACTGTAAACTAATACTTAATTGTAATGCCAATTAAATTATATATATATATATATATATATATATATATATATATATATATATATATATATATATATTTTTTTTTTTTTTTTTTTCACTGCCCATATGATTGTTTCACTGCTGAGCATTGACATCTCCATTTCTGGAAGAAAGAAGAAAAGAGAAGAAGAAGAACGCCTGTTAAACCAACACGCTTTATCCATGCGGATTTGCGGGGTTGCCAGACTCGGAATAAATATCTGTAAGCCATACATATGCGGGGATCGAATCCGCGATCATTGTCTCCTTGTGAAGCGTGGTCCGCCACTTCTCTTCTTTTTTCTCTCTCTTATTGTAACTACTTTAAACTTTTTCTTATCAAATATACAACGATTTTCATTGTCCGAATTGGCACTATAATGTCACTTTGCATTTGTATAATACGCGATGATAAATCTTGAGCTAAAATCGGCAAGGGGATACCCTTACAATACGAAAGACTATAATAGCATTACAGCAGGATGTCTTTTGTTTCTCAAGTTCCTTTCGACCTATTCAAACAAGCTGAAAACACTTCCTCGCTATGAGTGAAATGTAAAATAGACCTTTTTATGTTACGAACCTAAAGGGAGTTATAATAGGTGTAATAAAATTTCTCTTATCATACGAAAGTTTTATTTTATGTTCTTTAGAGATACATATACACCGTGACTTTTTAATTACCCGAGAAAACTAAAAATATGTATTTCAGTAAGTAACATTCAAATATTATAGCGTTCACACAAAAATATTGTTTTATTGAACTTCAAAGAAATCCTGTAAATATTACGCGACCAAATTAGGTTGGTTTGGGTGCAGTTCATATTGGAATGATAATGATGTCTATTTGAATTAGCAAGATTTTTTGTTGTATAATTTTTGGTGCATATTAAGGACATTTTAAATATATATATTTCATAAAAATATTTTTTTTTCTTCGCCAAATTTAATGTATATCGATAACTGAATATACTACTTAATTTTTTGGGTAATTAAAAAGTCACGGTGTATATATTAAATAAATAAATAGGTATATCCACCCGCAATTTTATATCAGCTTCTATTAATATGAGAAGATATATAATCACTGAACATTACATATCGCAGAGGATTACATTTAGCGAAGAGAAAATCATTGGCTGATAATGTGATAATCGTATAGCTGACGGTATGCCATACGAGTATACGTGACACAAACACGCGACACTCAAATACTGGTCATTTGTGTACATGTGACACTATATCGCACATTTCATTTTTGTGTCAAATCATTTGTTCATATTTTTTTTATGGGATAGGAGGGCAAACGAGCAAGCGTGTCGCCTGATGGAAAGCAATCAACGCCGCCCATGGACAACCGCGACACCGCAGCAGTCGCGGAAGCGTTGCCGGCCTTTTAGGTATGTATAGGCTTGTTTTCTGAAGGTTCGAGTATCGTATCGCTTCGGAAGGACCGCCGAGGGTAGCTGGTTTCACAAACTGGTGGTGCGTGGAAAGAAATTACGGGAGAAACCCATCATATTATAGTATCGTTGTAATTTCGCCTATTATGGGACAGGTTTGCCGGAGAACCGACAATTGTTCAAAAGGACGAGTGCTGGTGGGGGGCGCTCCCCTGCTAGATGAAGCGACGATCCGCGCAAAGCGGCTGGCAGAGACTGGATGCGTGTAGCCGAAGATCGGGGTAGGTGGCGTGCCTTGAGTGAGGCCTATGTCCAGCAGTGGACTGCCGCGGGTTGATAAATAGCTTGATTTTGGTTGATGATACTACTTTGTCGCGGTTGTCTATGGGCGGCGTTGGTTGCTTTCCATCAGGCGACACGCTTGCTCGTTTGCCCTCCTATCCTATAAAAAAGAATAAATAAATAAACTACTACTATCGTGAAAAAATGGATCTCATTTATTTATGATACTTACTTTGAGAGTTCGCTTGGTCGTAGAACTGTTGATATATCATCTGTCATATTCACTGATTCATCCATTTTAAATCTACCTGTAACAAAAATTATTATTATTAAAAATAATATAAAAGATTATAAAATATTATAATAATATTCTATATAAGATTATCATTAATATAATAGATATAATGATTGTCCGGAAAAAAATCTCCTTCTGAGGTTTTCCTTAACTACTAATTTGCTAAACAATGACGGCTATGTGTTTCGCCACCCGTCACCCACGAGGGTGAGAAGCGACTAACGAAGAGCCGTTTCGCTACACAATGAATGTGAGAGGAAGGATGGATGAAAAGATGAGTGTGGGGGAAGCAATAAAGGCGTGCTGGGATCGTAGCGGATGGAGATCTGTGGTCTCTGCCTACCCTTACGGGAGACAGACGTGATGTAATGTATGTGCGTAATATGCATTTTGCATGCAAAATCGCTAAATTTGTTAATGAGTCTAATTATATTGCCAACTGAGCATTGCATCATTCGCCGACCCGGCAAAAAGGTCACAGGGACAATTTACCATAACCTTTTCAATTACGATTTGATCACGGGGATCGCATAGCGCTGTCGTAAGTCTTGAATCATGGATATATTTTAAGCCTCTCTCCCGTGTCACTGCTCAGATGGTTCCTTGCTTCCTTCACACTCATCCATCTTTTCCACCATCCTTCCTCACACATTCATCGTAGCGAAACGGCTCTCCACTCGTCGCTTTCGTGGGAATCGGGACGTGACGGGTGTCGAACCATGTCTTCGTCTAAATCTTCAAATTAGCTATTAAACGTAGTCAAATTAAAATCGCTTTGTTACGCCAAATATCGCGGGGTATGGGAGTACCGCGTGAGTGAGATGAAGACGTCGTCTACATTCAGGCTACACCGTGAGCATAAGGTGGAGACGGAGATGCTTTACTATTTTTTCTGGGAACATGCGTTTTTAATATCAAACTGGCGTACACATGGCGCGTGGCGTACACACAACTCATTAGAAGACACCAGGTGAAACATACATAATGTAACAAAAAAAAGCCGCTTTGAGTTATTGTTAAAAACTACTCAGCTAAAATATCAACTATATCCAGTTACTGGCGCCTAAACACGATCCATGCAATGGGAATATATCATGACTTGTTTACACCTGAGTCGGTCATTTGCAACATTTAAAGGAATCAAGAAAATGACACCGGGATCCTAAGCTACGGCGCCAGTGGTTCGTGGTAATGTAAAACTATCCAGCGACATAGGTCAAATGGCGCGTGAGAACGGTAACTGTATTGAATAATGATTCAGTTATAATGGCGTTAGCAATAATAAGATGTAATATGCTGGCACGCAGGTTTGCACGTTGCAGTGAAAAAGCTAAAATAACTTTGTTTCAAACGTACTGTCAAGTCTTCTACACGTGCGGCCTGTGGTATGTTTACACGCAGCGAACCATCAACGCCCTGCGGGTCCAATATAACAACTGTTTCAGAATATTGTTGGGGCTGCCCAGTTTCTGCAGTGCATCAGATATGTCGATGGCTTTTGGGCCATTTTGAGAAAACGAACAGCCCCGTTGCTTCACAGAAAGCGGGATAGCTCCACGATATCTTCAAGACTACGTAAGTCTCACATTACTCAAAGAGCTGTTACTGCCCACATTACTGAAAATCGGCGGGACCACTCCCGACGTGACCACTCATGCGTACATTTAAAAATGCCTATACGTCACGTGTCACAGAGCACGCTGCATTGATAACAAAACGATTCAATCCTCGTTTCATTATACCTGGTATCCAGTGAAAGAATTAGCTTTACAAACAAATAATAATAAAAAAAAACTACAAAGGATATAAATCATATACAATACCTATTAAGAAGAAGAAAAGTGCAGACGAATGATTCCAAAAATTACATAATATTTGTCTGTAACACGAACGGGCCGGCTCGCCCGGGGTAGTAGGTACCACACTCCCTCAGAAAACCAGCGTCTTAGTGGCAGCTCTTAACTACCGCGCTTCGTACGGTGAGCGGCTGAGTTCCGGAGGCCCAACACCGTTAATATATTCCTATCCATCATCCGTCCATTTAGCAGGGTGTGGCATAGCGCCATGTTGTTGAAACCATGTGCGTGAAGTGAAGACAAGACGTTCTCTCAATATTGGCAGAAAAACTTTACTAGCGGTAGAGCCACGCTGCAGACCAATACTTTGTCAATAATGACATATTTGTCTGTAGCGTGAATGGGCCGTCTCGGCCGGGGTAGTGCCACACTCCCGCAGAAAACCGGCATCTGAGTGGTAGCTTAGCTACCGCGCTTCGTACGGTGAGTTGAATTCCGGAGGCCCAAACCCCTCGCTGATATAACGACACTTTCCTTAAAGGCCGGCAACGTTTCTGCACTGTCTGTGGCGCTACGGTGTGATAAAAAAATTCAATAAGCATACGCGGATAAAAAACATTATTCAAACCTAATTTATTTAGCCCATTGTGTAGTTTAAATGGCTATCTTATTTAAATATGCCGACAGGGAATCAATAAAAAAAAAGCTGTTCATACATAGGCTTACCATACGTCCCGGTTTGACCGGGATAGTCCCGGTTTGAGATCCCAGTCCCGGCGTCCCGGTCAAACTTGAACAGCACCGACACCCCAACCAATCGTTCCCCCGCGCCCCGCCGCGACATTTTATATTCACATTTATTAATTGAAAACATATTAATAAATGTGAATATAAAAATATATTCACATTTATTAATATGTTTTCAATTCATAATAATTTTGATTGCATTTCAAATATGAAAAACACAAATTAAGCGAAAAGCAAAATGAAAATGAGCCTCTTTCTCTTCTGCGTCCCGGTTTGGCTCTTCGTAATTATGGTAAGCCTATTCATACAAAATAAGATAAAATAAAAAAGCCTTTTATTCCTCGCAAATGCATTAAAAAAATTACTAATTTAATTTAGTCTAATCTAATCTAATCCTATTATATTTAGTATCAAGATTACAGGTTATGAATTTTCTTATTTTAATTAAGTTATTATTTTTAGTGCTTAATTAAGAAGTTAATTATTAGTCTACAAGAACCGTCCCACAGGTAAGGCCTCCTCCAAAGAAGTCCATTGATCTTTATTTTGAGCTATTTGCATCCAGTTCGACCCAGCCGTGTTACTTATATCCTCCGCCCAACTCATGAGCGATCTTCCTCTGTGTCGTTTTCCATTTGGACCTCTCCATGAATTCACCTTATTTGTCCATCGCTCATCTGTCGGTCTTGCTACATGTCCCACCCAAATCCATTGAAGTTTTTGTGGATTAAGTAGTGTATCTTTATATATATATATATATATATATATATATATATATATATATATATATATATATATATATATATATATATATATATATTTATATATATTCACGCCTATCCCCCGCAGGGGTTGGCAGAGACCACAGCTCCATCCGCTGCCATTCATCGCAGCGAAACGGCTCGTCATTGGTCGCTTTTCGCCCTCGTGAGAATCAGGACGTGACGGGTGGCGAACCACGTCGCCGTCATGTTTCGACAAATTAGGTATATTAAATTCGTCTTAGTGAATCCCACGAACCGCAAGGGAGGATGGAGGTCAGCCCCAGCAGAGCCCTGCATGCTGAGGTAAGGCTACATAGTCCCCGGGGGAGCCCGACCCCGGGACGATCGGCACGCTTGCGACTAGGCTCGCCCCTAGCCACGCATCCATTGGCACGGCAGACCGTGGATTGGCGGAGAGGAAGGGAAAGGATAGAGAAGAAAGGATGGGCAGGAAAGGAAATGTATTTTTAGCTTTCAATATATTCCATATTTTAGAATGCCTTATTTTTTGCACGTTTTTAATATTTAGCATACATCGTTCCTAGCCTTATATATACTATATTATGTATGCCAAGTCAACGATTTGACATACATAATATAGTAAGACTTAATGTTGATATTTTAGCACATTAAAAACCAGTTAGTTCTTATGTTTTTCTCACCCAATCTTCTTTTCTTTGATGGCAACCAGTTGAAACTATTATGCCAGTGTCAAGTGAAATATATTAACGTCAAATATCATGAAATAAATAAAACCATTCAATTTATCACGTTACGTCTTGATAAAATGATGGCCATTCTACCAGAACCTATGGACTTTTGCAGTCAACTTAAAAAGTCACGATACACGCATTCATTTCATATCATTACACTCGTACGCCTTAATCGAACTATATTGTATAATACGCCACCACAATGAAACAATATAACTGATAATAATATAAGATTGTGAAAAAGAAATTAAAACACAACGTCGCTGATGTAAGTTGGCGGGAAAAGTCCGTGTAAATCTTTACATTTGTCGCTGCAAATAATTGTTTGTTATATTATTTTGACAGCGGTACGTTTCTCGGAGCGTCGTTTGCATGAAATATGTTCATATTGTATTCAATAAGAGAATCAAAGGATGCTTTTACAATGTATTTGTCTAAAAGAACAAACGAAATGTCTTCTTCAAAGAAAACATTTACCATTAATTCTATCAAACTGCTTAAATAGCGTATGTTTCCAATACACTTGACTTCTGCCAATTGATCAAACTATTGTAATTGAAATATGAAAGAACGTTTTCCCTCAGACGTTTTACAATTATATCGAGCATATCTAGTTAACAATAGACAATTTTTTTTCTGGGCAGGCAAACGAGATAGCATGTCGTCTGATGGAAAGCAATTAACTTCGCCCACAGACATTATACAGATTACAAATGTATTGACAGGTTTTGAGGTACTGGTGGGCTTGTTTTTTGAAGGTCCCAATGTTGTGTCGGTTCGCGAAATACCGCTGAAGGTAGCCGATTCCATAGAGTCGTGGTGCGTGGTGGAAATCTGTGGTAAAAACGCTCCGTACTGGATCACTTTTCGTCCAGATGGTTGGGATGAAATTTTCTTTTCGCCGAAACACAGGAGGCCTCACAATTTAATAATTAAAATGTGAAGTTTGTACTGGCTATCTCTCTGGATCTCACTTTCCCATCTCGCGTGGGGTCCTCCTTGTTTCAGTTATCCCATTCCTCTCCAGTCCCAAAGACGCCATGTGATACCCACCTCCAATTTAAACCTAGGGCGTATACCAAAGCTATTGATGCACTAGTGTGCAATAGCTTTAGTGTGACGTGTTTGTTGTTCAATTTCTAAAATTTTTAAAAATTTTTTTTTTCTTTGTTGATCTATTTTTTTTTTATATATTCACGCCTATCCCCCGCAGGGGTTGGCAGAGACCACAAAGCTACATCCGCTGCCATTCATCGCAGCGAAACGGCTCGCCATTGGTCACTTTTCGCCCTCGTGAGAATCAGGACGTGACGGGTGGCGAACCACGTCGCCGTCATTTTTCGACAAATTAGGTATATTAAATTCGTCTTAGTGAATCCCACGAGCCGCAAGGGAGGATGGAGGTCAGCCCCAGCAGAGCCCTGCATGCTGAGGTAAGGCACCATAGTCCCCGGGGGAGCCCGACCCTGGGACGATCGGAACGCTTTCGACTAGGCTCGCCCCTAGCCACGCATCCATTGGCACGGCAGACCATGGATTGGCGGAGAGGAAGGGAAAGGATAGAGAAGAAAGGAAGGGGCAGGAAAGGAAATGCGGATTGGGGGGGTTACCAGACGCGGAATATACATTTATAAATCCATATAAATATTTATTCCGATGCGGGAATCGAACCCGCGACCATTGACTCCGCGGGCGGAGGGCCCCGCCACTGAGCCAATCGGTCGGTTGTTGATCTATGACTTTTATAATACTTGTTTTTAGTTTATATGGACCATACTCCGCTCAATTTCTCGTTGACACATGGTAAATCCATTTTCTTCTATTAAACTTCCACTTTTGGAATCCATATGTGAGGCGAGGGACAAGGCATGAATTGAAGACGTTAGTTTTTAACAAGGTATATCAATATCAGCCCGCGGCAGTCCACAGCTGGACATAGGCCTCACCCAAGGCGCGCCACCTAGCCCGAACTTCGGCTACACGCATCCAGTCTTTGCCAGCCGCCTTGCGCAGATCGTCGCTCCATCTAGCAGGAGGGCGTCCCACACTACGTTTGCCGAGTCGCGGTCTCCACTCCAGCACTTAGCACGAGGTATATAATAGCACAAAATAAAAAATATGCCTAATGAAAATATATTTATTCATTTATTTATTAGGCACAAAAACTAACAGTCTTAAAGAATACTATATATTACAAAGTTAATAACGCCCTTACTATAAAAACTCTTTAAATTTGCGCAAAGCATGGCTACATTTTAACAATAGGGTTACTCATATAATATTGAAATACTATAAAATAAAATACAAACAGATAAAATTAAATAAAAGATCACAAAATACCAATAATTTTGTGATCTATCGGCTGCCAAAGATATCACGAAGCGATCGCTTTAACTGGCGTATTTTTATATTGAAAATATCGAATATTTCTGTATTGTGATCAATAAATATATTATTGTATAGGCGACAAATGAGATGAGATTATAACAGGATATATTGTTTGGATAAGATCTAATACTAATTTTAAGATTGATATATATATATATATATATATATATATATATATATATATATACATATATAGTTTTAACCATTTATATATATGGCGCCATCTAACAAGCACTTTCATATTATTTTATGACATAGACACCCTAGAGTACAATCATACGTTTAACGAACGCATTTGGCCAACAGATGTGGCCAACTATGCCCAATGGACTGACAGTTTGTGCATTTACAGAACAATAAAGAAACCCTAATGGCTTTTTCAATTTCTAATATTAGTTCACACTCTCCTCATGTATATATTTATACATCGTGTTAAAATTTTCAATCGTTAATAAAATACTTTTTATTCGTCCGCTCAAGTTCAATATATATTTTTTAAATTTATAATGGATGATACTTGATTTTAATACATTTTTTATACATTTATTAATTCATTGATTAAATCTTAAAATAAACGCTCGGAAAAATCCTCCTCCTTTCATTTAATGAGACCTCTAAACCTAGTTTAAGTATGTGTATGTTTGTTCGTCTGAACTAATCTCAGCTTATTTCTATTCACATTTTCACCAGACGCGTCTAGAGTTTGTTCAATTGCATCATTGCATAAAACATTTTGTTTTTAAAGTTAATTTAGTTTTAGTACCCAGCGACTCGCTGACGTATGTATGCAAAATTCTCTTATTCGTCGTCGTGGCAACAATTTCTTTGTCTAAACTCGCGACCATTTTGATGTTTAAATTAATCTTTCACTCCGATAATAGACGAATATATACAAATAACTAAAGTTATTTCAAAAATTGTTATCCACAAAGTAAATGTTAATGTAATTTTGCTCTTAAAATTAAAATTTAAATCGCACATTAATTTAATATAAAACAAAATGTAAAATTAAATTATCTCATTACTGTTTTAAAATTATTATAGACATATATTATTATTCTCAAATTTGTAATGGTTTATTAATGTATTATATTTTAATATTTTTTAAATGTAAAATATATTTTTATAAAATTTTGTAATTTTACGAACACTAGATTATAAGAAAGATTGTTACTAACGATATATGGGCTAGTCCTGAATTAAAGTTTTATTATTATTATTATAATACCTAAAGTTCGGAGCTGAGCAAGAATCATTTTATGACACTCGTTAGATTAAAATTATTTTATTTTTGTTTTGTATATAATATATATATATATATATATATATATATATATATATATATATATATATATATATATATATATATATATATATATATATATATAGTTATAAATAAAGTTTTTCTATTATATTCTATTCTAAATATAATCTCATTCATTCATTCATTCATTCGTTTGAATTAATGGCTTTAAATAGTGCCAAAAGAGCACGGATGATTTCGCCAATGTCACGTAGAAGGGAGGAGACACGAAGGAGGTTAATCAGTGCGGTTGAGATAAGGAAGGAATAAAATGCACAGACAGAAGACACTTATGAGATTGAACGGTGCGGTCGGGGTAACATTGGAATTATAATCTCTTTGTTTTTTTCCTGAAACTATTTTGAATTGACAGGTTTCAATTACATTACAAAATCTCTTGATGAAAATCATTGGCCGCTTGTTTGTAGTTCTTTTTTTAAAATATTTTTAAGGATGCCGGCGTCCGTGGCGTTGTTTCGACCAAGATAACGCGTTCGTTCACGCAGCTGCTAGAACCATCGATTATTTGATATCTTCGGGGGTACAAATCTTACTCCATCCTCCATACAGCCCAGATTTAGGTCCATGTGATTTATTTTTATTTCCCACAGTGAAAAAAAAATTCAGTCAAGGTATTTTTCCGTGGTCTTCTCCTACCGACCCTTCCATAGTTAATTTCTTTTGCCAGTGTAATTGTTGCAAAATGTATAAATAATATATTTTCATATTCAGGCGCTCTATAGGAGCATGTGGCGTTGGTTTTCAGAAGAACTAATATAGCTAGATGTATGGATTACAAATATTTATTCGGAGTCTGGTAATACCGCCAATCCGCATTGGACAAGCGTGGTTATACAACGTCCGCTCCTCCAGAAATGGATAGACCCGCGCTCAGCTCAGGACATATATGGGCTGTTAAAAAAAATTCGGATCAAAATAAAAATACTACTTCGAACGAGTCTAAGTCTCACAGCTATACGATCGATAGAAAATTTTGCACAGCGCTGACATTGACTATTTTTAAGTGATCAGATTTTTAAGATATTTTTCAGAAATTTTTTAAGCTTTTTTTGGCTCTAGTCTATTTTTATTTCGCTTTTAATACTATTTACATTATTTTATGTCGTTATATAGATCTATCGCAAATAAGAGCACCTAGTTCACGTCTGCATATATAAATAATAATATATATATAATAATATATATTTATTGTTCATTGATAAGTTTACAATTTTTGTTTCCCCGTCTGCCGAACTAGGGCGAACCCTGTACTACGGCAGGCGGTTCCCTTCTGTGACATATTTATGAGTTACATATATTATTTTCTTGCTATACTTAATATAATTATACAAATTTAAAATTAGAAAAAAAAAACTATTAAGTTATACAAACCAAAAAGATTTTTTTTTGTGCATGTGTCTGTGTCTGAATTTATTTTATTTTATTTTGTGCTACTAAGCCAATGTTTATTTAATATTAATTCTGTAGAATTATATGCTATAATGTTGTATGCTAGGTTGGATATAAAAGTATTATTTTGTTTTTATTATTTAAATACACAAAATACAAGTGCAAATAAGCAGAACAGCGAAGCAAGAGACGTAGAATATGAGTACTAAGGTATCATATCTTTTTCGATAAAAGTGCATATTAATGCATCTCTACATATAAGCCTTAGAACGGACAAGGATGAAGTCTATTTAACAACTGATTGTCTCGAGCATTGCTCTGACAATTAACCAATTTAACACGACAAATGTTAAGTGGATGATGCTCATTGTCTTCAATAAAGAATGCGCCCACTGGCCTTTCGTACCTACTTTAATTTCCTTTTTAAGTTGTTTTTGACTTTTGGACGAAATGAAGCCGAGATATATAAGTGCTTCACGCATGTCACATTTTTTTTATTCATCTTGCTCTGTTTGATTCGTGAATTCATAAACTACTCATCCTTCTTTTTTCGATTCGTGAATACGCGTTCATAAACGTACATTTACTGGCACTTAAGAAATTTGTGAACGAATTTCTGTGTTTTTCTACTCTTCCCAATCTTACTTTAATTTCCTTTTTAAGTTGATTTTGAGTTTTCAACGAAATAAATCCGAGATATGTAACTACTCATATCACGTTTCTTTTTTCTCTTGTTGCTTTGTTTGATTCGTGAATAAGCATTCATAAACGTAAATTTATTGGTACTCAAAAAATTTACGAACGAATTTTTGTGTTTTTCCACTCTTCCCAATCTTACTTTAATTTCCTTTTTAAATTATTTTTGAGTTTTGAATCCGTAGGGGTAGGTAGAGACGACAAATTTCCATCTGTTACGATTTCACTCACTTTTCGCTTCACTCACACTAATCACTCTCTTCATACAAGCTCGACAGTTAAGGGTACTTTTGACCTGGCCTTTCTTAAGGACTTAGGCAATTTGGTTAAGGTATGTTCTCCTTGGTTTACCCCTATCCTAACTTCCATCCACATCCGCAAAGTTAACTCATTTTATCTATCGTCTATAATCCATCTTCTTTATATGCCCAAACCATCTATATCCCTTAGCTTTTGTCACTACACCTCCTTTTACTCTTTATATTGTTTTATAATTAATAATGGTGAATATTTAATATCTACATGGCTACAATTATATATATATATATATATATATATATATATATATATATATATATATATATATATATATATATATATATATATATATATGAATTCATTTTAAGTATTTACAAATAATTCTGAACACTTTTCCCTGAAACATTTTTGGCCCCACGAAAATTGAAAAACATCATAAAAATGAGAATAGGCCCTTACAAGATTTCGACCTTTCTCAGTGTTCAAGAGGCATTATTCATTTGTCCTTTTGTATGACCGGAACCATAGATAGATCCTCCTTTCTTGTTTATAGCGTAAGCTTTACTCTGTCACGTATAGTTGTCGTGCTCGTATATTTAAACTCCGCAGTAAAACGAGTTGCCAGACAACGCCATTAAAAATTCTTATTTTAACCAATATTAAGGTTGTTGGCCTGCGTAGTCGTTCCAAGTGACTTATTCTCAAGTGACTATCAAATCAATATGTTTTTATAATGCTCTCATTTTGTTCATACAAAGCGTTTTTTCACGAAAGACCATCGGGGAAGTACCCAATATTTATACAGTAACAACTCAATTACAGCTGGGCTGGGCAACGTTCAGGAAATTCCGTCAAGTCTTCTCGTCGCCCATACCACAAAGTCTGAAGACAAAAGTCCTTAACCAGTGCGTCCTGCCCGTACTCTCTTACGGTGCCGAGACGTGGACACTGACAGTCCGTCTCCTCGCCAAGCTCAAAGTCGCTCAGAGGGCCATGGAGAGAGCTATGCTCGGGGTTTCTCTAGTGGACAGAATTCGAAATGAAGAAATTCGCCGGAGAACCAGAGCCACCGACATTGCTCTTCAAGTTAGCAGATTGAAGTGGCAATGGGCTGGACACGTTTGTCGGAGAACCGACAATCGTTGAAGTAGACGAGTGCTGGAGTGGAGACCGCGACTCGGCAAACGTAGTGTGGGACGCCCTCCTGCTAGATGGAGCGACGATCTGCGCAAGGCGGCTGGCAGAGACTGGATGCGTGTAGCCGAAGATCGGGCTAGGTGGCGCGCCTTGGGTGAGGCCTATGTCCAGCAGTGGACTGCCGCGGCTGATATTGAATATTGAACTCAATTAATGATTAATGGAGTCAGACTTTGCGGAAATCCATTACTATGTGGACAGTTAAAACTTTTACTTGGCTAAGATCCGCGACAAGCAAACAACAATAGAAAATTATTAATGTATGTTTTCCTGCTGGATGAAGTGGATTTACAGGGAACTTAAACTAAATCTTACCGAAAAGCATCTCCAACTCTCCACCTACCAACTACTATACACAACACCAAACACACACTACCACTTTTCCAACTTGCAAACGACACGTAGACGGAAGACAACCGTTAAGACCGCGGTTTGTGGCGGTAGCATACCTACCGCGCTTCGTCCGGTGAGCGATTGAGGTGTGGAAGCCCAACCAAAGCCAAAAAAAAAAACCAAGCCCAAAAGGCGCTTTCCTTAAAGGCCGGCAACGCTTCTGCATTACCCATCGCACTGCGGATGTCTATGGGCGTTGTTGATTGCTTTCCATCAGTTGACACGCCTGCTCGCTTGCCTTCTTATCTCATAAAAAAGAGGAAACTGCGAGCACAAACTTCTCCATAGCTCTCCAAGTAACTTACAAGAGTATAGGCATTTTCCTGTCAAACTGATTTGAAAATAACAGTAAAATGAAATTTCACCGAGCGCACAAGGTGGGGGTAATTATATAATATAATGTAATTACCCCACGACGCTCCCGAGGGGCACAGTTTGGAAGCGCGACGTGACAATCAATTTATGAAGACAATTTAATAGCTTGTTTTGTGAACGTTTAATTGTTTTTCACCGAGAGCAATTAATTACCATGCCTTTGTATTGAATTTTTGAAGCTAAATTAATTACTTAGTGGTAGAGCCACGGAGCAGACGAATACTTTGTCAAGAATGGCATATTATTTGTCTGTAACACGAATGGGCCGGCTCGCCCAAGAAGTACCACATTCGCGCAGAATACCAGCGTCTAAAAGGTCGGCAACACTTCCGCACTGCCTATGACGCTGCGGATGTCTATGGGTGGCGTGGATTGCTTTCCATCAGATCACGCCTGATCGTTTGCCTTCATTTAAAATGAGTAGTAAATATAGAAAGACATAAGTACATTCAGTGGGTGAGATGGGGTAATTTTACAATAAAATTAACGACCCCACAAATGTAGCGAGGGGAGGTAACTATCGTCTCGTAGTTTGAAAACGCGACGTAGCAAATAATTTATGAGGACAATTTTATAGCTCGTTTTGTAGACCTTTAAACGTTTCTCACTAAGGTTATATAACAAACATGACGGGCATACACCTAAACGAAATACAAAACACTACTTTTAAGTATGCAGACGGGAACTTGGTCTCTTAGTAAAGGTGGATTTATGACATAGCATAATTAATTGATTATAATTTACCACTTTATTGTATTGTATGTGTATTTCTGTATATGTATATTTTTGTATACATGTATATGTGTGTATATTCAAATCAATTTCGTCACTGTGGTCCGCGATCTAACCTCGTTAGTTCTTGCTAAGAACCAGCGCCAGGTGCTCCAATAAAGTGACTGGAATACACTGAGCGAGATCCATTTGTGGCACTTTTTGAAAAAGAAATATTTTATTTGCCCGAATAAGATAACAACAGCCTTACAACTATTAAATAATAAATCATACATAAAATCTTATAATCGAATATATAATCTTATCCCAGACAAAGCACCTCCTTTGTCTAGGATAAGATTATATATTCGATTTTTCGGCGATTAGGCTTAGCTTTTGCTAACAGGGCAAGGGATTCCCTTGTAGCGCTGAGTTACATCCCTTCCTGCAAGATGTTATGTAGGAGTTGGCTTGCGAGCGTGCGTGCGTACGTGTTTTTGTGTGTGTTTTCATATTTAGTTTCCTCTCTTTTTATATGTACAATATTCTTTAGATTTTAATTCTAGCATTAAGTTTCTGTAAAAAAGTGTCACGAATAAACTCTTCTATTTCCATTTTCTTTTTCTTTCTAGATAGAGTTACACTAATAAACACATTATATTCAATATTTACAATTAAATTAAATAATATTTCTTGTGTGGCAGAAAATATATACAGTTTACCTAATCTAGTGGAGATTAGGCGTCAAAACGTATTATATATTTTCGGTGTCTATGTAATAACTTGTATTTAATACCAAGCGACGTTCAGTGCACGGTTTATAAGGGTATAAATCTGGAGTTCATAACACGTTTAACCTTTCGTTTAATCAGTTTTAATTTAATTAAGAATCACAATATTGTGTCCTTTATTCTTGACATCTTAATCAAGACACGGATTGTTTACGAAAACGGCGAACGATGATTTTAATACAAAATTCAGAACAGAAATTAATGACAATAGTAAGAAGTACTGTGTGGTTTCAGTTGTACGGGGGACCAACCCCATTTTGTTCTTTCTAAGTCTATGTTCGCAAATCAGTGGAAGAGCCGTAGTCTAATACTTTGTTGTAGTGGTAGAGCCAAACAATAAAAAACGTAGAGAAAAAGAAGAAGGGAAGAGAAAACAAACAAAAATGAAAACCTAAAATGTGCCACAAAATGGTTCTTGCTCAGCGTAAGCCAGACACTCTATTGGAGGACCTGGCGCTAGATTTTAGTAAGAACAAAATAAATATTGAATTTACTATTCAAAGAAAGAGAAAACAAACAAAAATTAAAACCTAAAATGTGCCACAAAATGGTTCTTGCTCAGCGTAAGCCAGACACTCTATTGGAGGACTTGACGCTAGATTTTAGTAAGAACAAAATAAATATTGAATTTAACATTCAAAGAAAGAGAACACAAAAAAAAATTAAAAACTAAAATGTGCCACAAAATGGTTCTAGCTCAGCGTAAGCCAGACACTCTATTGGAGGACCTGGCGCTAGATTTCAGTAAGAACAAAATAAATATTGAATTTAACATTCAAAGAAAGAGAAACCAAACAAAAATTAAAACCTAAAATGTGTCATAAGACGGGTCTTGTTTAGCGTAAGCCAGACACTCTATTGGAGGACCTAGCGCTAGATTTCACTAAAAACAAAATAAATATTGAATTTAACATTCAAAAAAAGGGAAACCAAACAAAAATTAAAACCTAAAATGTGTCATAAGACGGTTCTTGCTTAGCGTAAGCCAGACACTCTATTGGAGCACCTGGCGCTAGATTTTAGTAAGAACAAAATAAATATTGAATTACCATTCAAAGAAAGAGAAAACAAACAAAAATTAAAACCTAAAATGTGCCACAAAATGGTTCTTGCGTAAACCAGACGCTCTATTGAAAGACTTGGGGCTGGTTCTCAGCAAAAACGAATGTACTGGATTTTTTTTGAGTAACACAAATATGTATTTTGTGCTACTCAAGCCGAAACATAATCAAAGAAGTCATGTGACGTGATAAAACTTGACAATACAAGTCTCATATTTAATTTTATTTTTCATTATCAATATTGCGGCTCTAGCAAATCATGTATGTGTTGTTGTGCAAATCGGTAGCGATGAATGTCCAGCTATATATTAGAGACGTCAAAGAATTTTTCAATGAAATAAAGCGGGGATAATATTTTCAATTGAAAAACTTTTGACAAGCGTAAAAATTTATAACTGAAAAGCATTGATGACGAAACATTCTTCTTCGAAAAACTGATGAGTCATCGCGACTATCAGAAACTAATCTCTTCTACAAAGAAACAAAATTTGTATGGGTAGTCACCGTCTAGTCCAGCGGTTCTCAAACTGCGACCCATCGAACTTCTGTGGTTGGCCTATCTGGTGTTACTTTATCTTAAACCATTTGCTGTAATACACGGCAATTTATTCATTTTTTATTATTTATTTTTTATGCATTAGGAGCTTAGTCGCAAGCGTGCCGACCGTCCCGGGATTGGGTTCCCCTGGGTACTATGGTGCCTTACCTCAGCATGCGGTGCTCTGCTGGGGCTGACCTCCATCCTCCCTTGAGGCTCGTGGGATTCACTATGACGAATCTTAATATACCTAATTCGTTAAAAAATGACGGCGACGTGGTTCGCCACCCGTCACGTCCGGATTTATACGAGGGCGAGAAGCGACGAACGGAGACCCGTGAGACGATGAATGTGAGAAGAAGGATGGATGAAAAAATGGATAAGTGTGAAGGAAGCAAGGGTGGTGTGTCGGGATCGTAGCGTATGGAGATATGAGGTCTCTGCCTAACTCTACAGGGAGACAGGCGTGACTATATGTATGTTATTCATTTATTTTTTAGTTTACAGCAGACGTCTGGTTGTGTCTCAGCATCACGTCATTTTGGTATTATATTTTCGTAAATAAGACAAATCAAGTGTTTGAATTAGCATTGGACGTTTTTAATTCCCTATCGAGCGAGTAAGATCGCAGGAAACCTCTTTATTTGGCTTCGCTACTTCCATGTACGTGTCGCTTTGATAGCTAGATAAAATAGATTGATCGTGACTTGTTTTGAATTTATTCACAAAATACAACTGTGTTTAAACCTAACAAGTCATTACCTAATTTTTTTTTGCATGCAGCCACGCTATGGGACGTGTTTGTGGCCCCTATGAAAAAAAGTTTGAGTACCACTGGTCTAGCCTATAGTAATCCAATCCATGAATTGTATCGTTTGTGTGGTTATCCTTTTGTCTTAACATAATTATTTAGAATGCAACAATGTTAAAACTAAATAGATAACGAAATTATTTATTTATATTTGTGGTATGGATAGCAAGGCAAACGAGCAGGCGTGCTAGTAGCCGTAGACATGACTCTTTTTGAGTGATCAGATACATTTTTTTTCAGGTATCTTAAAATATTTTTTGGCTCCGGCAGTAATTTTTCATTTTGCGGATAACTACGTTTTCGTTTTACTGCGTCGATATGAATATACATACGTACGTAGTATGCATACGTAATACATATTATTATATATGTATCTTCCCTCGATCTCCGGTGTTTTGTTTTGCTGCGAAACATTGCATCAACGCCGTGAAATCGTGTCGTTTAACTTACCATGAGTCACAGTGACCGTCATTCGTCTGAGGCTAGTTGGACAGAACGCAACCTGAGTCAGCAGCCCGTTTGTTGTTTCAGACGCCGATGATGGCAATTAGAAATCGTGAACACCGTGACGAATAACGAAATAGAAGTTTTTTTTTATGGTATAGGAAGGCAAGCGAGCAGGCGTGTCACCTGATGGAAAGCAATCAACGCCGCCCATAGACATCCGCAGCGTCATAGGCAGTGCGGAAACGTTGCCGACCTTTAAGGAAAGTGTCATTATGGGAATGGGAGGGGGGGAAGGTGTTTAGCCTCCGGAACTCAGCCGCCTACCGTACCAAGCGCGGTAGCTATCTAAGTAAGGTACTCAGACGCCGGTTTTCTGCGGGAGTGTGGTGCTTCCCCGGGCGAACGGGCCCATTCATGCTACAGACAAATATTATGCCATTCTTGACAAAGTATTCGTCTTCAGCGTTTCTCTTATTTGATTTATTTGACTTCCTTCTAAATTGTGGGCGGTCAGAATGTTTACTTGACTAAGATCCGCGATAAGCAAAAACCATAGAGTCTACTGTATCTGGTGTTAAGGCGAAACACATGTCGAGTAGATTGTGACAAAATGATTGATGAACTAGTCACCGACGTAGTCCTTCGAATAAGCAAACTAAAGCGGCAATGGGCCGGTCACGTTCGTTGGATATGCGTATCCGTCAATCGTTGGAGCAGACGAGTGCTGGAGTCGAGACCGCGTCGGCAAACGTAGTGTGGGACGCCCCCCGGCTGGATGGTGCGACGATCTGCGCCGGGCAGCTGGCAGAAAATGGACGCGTGAAGCCGAAGATCGGGCTAGGTGACGCCTATGTCCAGCAATGCAGTGGCGCAGGCTGTTGATAGATTGATTTGGTGTTGGTGACAGTGGGTTTGACAGAGTTGCTGGCGGTCGTTTTTCGGTGCGATTTAGAACAACTCATAATTAAAAAAAAAAACACCTGTGCGACCAATATTGTACCAATGTGTAGATGAATAGAAAGTTGGTATACTTTCGTAAATTGGAAGCGCTCGAATCTCATGCTAATTTTTGTACGTCTTGACCAATTAGCAGCTAAGATCCAAAACGTGGAAAACGGTTTCCTTAATGGTAGATTAGATCTCCACATCTCACGAGGAGAAGAGGTAAAGTGCTCCAATAGTATAACGTGCTAAAAATTATAAACATAATTTGAAATTGTTACAAATGTACTTAAAATGTAAAAAAATGTATAAAAGTAAAGCAGGTTTCGTGACAAAAGTTACAAAGACGCATAGAGAGGATTGATGAAAGACGACTGATGAAATAAATTTACGTTGCGGATGTGGATGGAAGGGTCGGTAAGGGAAAACCAAGGAGAACATGTCTTGACCAAATTGCCAAAGTTAAGTTAAGTAGTAATGAGTGTGGATGAAGCAAAAAAAGTGTGCCGAGATCGTAGCTAATGGAAGTATGCGGTCTCTGCCTACCCCTACGGGATGTCCAAAGTCACCGCGTACGATATAGTTTTAAGTTTGTGGACTGATAATTTATCCCTTTACTATTATTGAGTTTAAAAGTGTGTGACACCTTTATTTTTACGAATAGTGGTAGAGCCACGCTGCAGACGAATATTTTGTCAAGAATGGCATATTATTTGTCTGTAGCATGAATGGGCCGGGAAAGTACTACACTCCCGCGGAATACCGGCGTCTGAGTGGTAGCTTAGCTACCGCGCTTCGTACGGTGAGCGGATGAGTTCCGGAGACCCAACACCCACCCCCCTCCCATAATGACACTTTCCCTAAAGGTAGGCAACGCTTCCGCACTGCCTATGGTGATGTGGATGTCTATGAGCCGCGTTGATTGCTTTCATGATGATGAAAAAATGATATATTTTTAATAAAAGCAATATTCATAAAAACTTTCTAAAATTAAACGTAGAACCCGCGATGTTCCTTTTAAGTTGAACTTTGTATTTTTTTTTTACACGAAGAAAATAACGTTTTGCACAGAAGTTGTTTCAGCGTAAAAGGTTATTTTTCACTACATTATGCTTGGACGATTTATGGGATAAGATGTCTGTCTGAGGTTAAAACAATCATCACGCCTATCGTCCAACAGATGCTCCATTCCCACGACACGATAAAAACACTGAAAATAATTTCTTTACCCGTAATAACTAAACTTGCCATTTATAATGTATTAAACCTATGATAGTGATGAGTTAAATGTAGCAAAAATTGTATTAAAACTGGCTCAGTGGCGGGGCCCTCCGCCCGCGGAGTCAATGGTCGCGGGTTAGATTCCCGAATCGGAATAAATATTAATATGGATTTATAAATGTTTATTCCGAGTCTGGTAACCCCCCCAATCCGCATTTCCTTTCCTGCTTTTTCCTTTCCTCTCTATCCTTTCCCTTCCTATCCGCCAATCCACGGTCTGCCGTGCCAATGGATGTGTGGCTAGGGGCGAGCCTATTCGTAATCGTGCCGATCGTCCCGGGGTCGGGCTCCCCCGGGGACTATGGTGCCTTACTTAAGCATGCAGGGCTCTGCTGGGGCTGACCTCCATCCTCCCTTGCGGCTCGTGGGATTCACTATGACGAATTTAATATACCTAATTTGTCGAAAATGACGGCGACGTGGTTCGCCACCCGTCACGTCCTGATTCTCACGAGGGCGAAAAGCGACCAATGACGAGCCGTTTCGCTGCGATGAATGGCAGCGGATGGAGCTCTGTAGTCTCTGCCAACCCCTGCGGGGGATAGGCGTGAATATATAAATAAATTTCTTTTTTAATTCGTAATTTTAAAAAATGAAATAAACTGTTTTATAAAAACATAACTATTAATTCGTCTGACGTCTTTCATGTCACCTGTCCGACTTAAGAAATTGAAATTATAGATAAAATATTGAGATATAAAATGAATCTCACAAGTGTCCCGTGCATTCTATTCCTTCCTTATCTCAACCGCACTGCTTAACCTCCTTCGCGACTCCTCTCTTCTACGTGACATTGGCGAAATCATCCGTGCTATTTTAGCACTATTGAAAGCCATTCATTCAAATGAATGAATGAATGAGATATAAAATGTAAACTGAAAAGTGTGAATAAAGCATGAATAACATATAAATATACAATGTATAGGAATATAATTTAATTTGACCTGGAAATTTTTTTAAAATATCGAAGATAATCCCGTGTGTCACCATAAGCAGTACGCCTGGCACGCTACAGTACTAACGGTCCAAATTCTAACGCCATTAAACAAAATATTGGCTAAGCTACCACTCGGATCCCGGTTTTTTACGGGAGTGTAGTACATCCCCGGGCGAGCCGGCCCATTCATGCTACACACAAATAATATGCCATCCTTGACAAAGCATTCGTCTGCCACGCTGGCTCTAGCACTCTGAGTTCTTGCTAATACTCAAAAACGGCTTGGCCGATTTGAATATATATATATATATATATATATATATATATATATATATATATATATATATATATATATTAGTTTATTCGCTCTAATACAGGGAAGGTACCTATATGAACAAAAAAAAAATATATAAGGAAAACCTAAAAGAACAGCTGGAAAAACGAAAATTTAAAATTGCCAACTACGTACTTCCAATTACTGTCAAAAAAAACTGGCGTTCGTGACGGCTTTATCGTACTAATTGACGTGTATACAAAACTGTCGTTTCTTTTGTGCGATTTTGAAAATTTTATTGCATTTTAATATTTTTTTTTTTTTTGGAAAAAGAAAAGTTTATTTTAAGTAAAGTTTTGATTTCAGATAACAGATTGATCTCGATGAATTGAAATTGGAGGATTGATTATGACTGATAATCGCTGAACAAAAGTTACAATCACATAAAATACAGGTCTACGGATATTTATTCCGAGTCTGGTAACCCAGCCAATCCGCATTGGACAAGCGTGGTGGGTTATTGTCCGTTCCTCCAGAAACGGAGAGGACCGTGCTCAGCAGTGGGACGTATATGGCTGCAGAAACGAAATTCGCCAGGTCATCTTTATTAATTATTTGAAATATATCTTGGATTTAGGTATTTTTACCTTAAAATGTTACCATATGTTCCAATTTCTCACCTTTCACTCAATTTTCAGTTCATTTCCGTTAGATACATTAACCGAAGAACGTACCAATCGGGCAAGAACATCGTAAATCCCATCCATCACTTTAAGAACATATTGACCTTTAATTTAATACAGTACGATAGAAATTACGTTGTGCACTAGATATCTAAGGAAGGTTGCTTTTTATGTTATATGACGCAAGGACTAGCTGTTGCCATGAACTGAGGTCGCATTGCAAGAGTATGACCATGAAGGTGGAAATTGCGCGAACGGGGATACTAATATAATAATATCGGCGGGGCGTAGAAAATGAAATGAAACAAAATGGATTTAAGCTTCGTGTATGGTGGGATTTGCGACATAGAAACATCACGTTTACTTTGTGATCTATTTATTCGAATGCCATACCAACCTTGTATGTCATCTCATGTTTATATATATATTGGTAGGAAGCGTTCTTTGATCACGCAACCCTCGAGACGGGCTTAGTGAGCCAGGCGCCGGAGGAGCCCCGCAGAAGCAATTCTTTAAGAGATCCCGGGACTCTTCCTTGGTGCCGATGGCGGCCGTCGTGGGGTTTTAGTCGGTAAACGCGCACGCGGAGTCCGATATAACTCGTCCCCCCTAGGGCGGCAGGGTATCCGTAACGGATTTCCCCACGTAAAAAGAAAGGAAGCATTCTTTGAACACTTTCGTTCATACTCAGCAATATATAAAACAAGCCTACAGATTTCTTAAACGCTTCCACAACACCTATGCCACAAAAAATACATATTAATTATATTTACTATCAAAAGTAACACATTTCGGATTTTGCATACTATATATTATATACGCAGTGAAATCTTTTCGATCTACGAACGGGGGAAAACGATAATAAATATTTAATCGTTTCTTAACATTTATTTTATGATTGTTTATTTATGTCTGCAATTTTTTTACGGTGAATATTTCCTTATTTAGAATTTAAGATGGAAGTATTAATAGGTATGTCAACTAATTTTAAAAAAATAACCTATATATATATATATATATATATATATATATATATATATATATATAGCGGTTTACAACGTCTTCGCTTATCGCTGTCGTATGAAAATAATAAAAGAAAAACATTATATCAAGTTTTTGTTTTTTAATTAATTGATCAATCAAGATTTGCTACACATTCAATCGCCTCCGCTACCATAGCATTATCAGCTAAAAGACAAGAGCAGACAATTCACTCGAAATGGGCTGTGTTAACGAAATCGACTTTCAGCCATCAAGTGCCTTTTGTATGCATAGCTAAAGTCTCATATTCAGCTAACTAACAATATATCCATTTCGAATTGTCGTCATATTACGTGAAGTGTTTCACGTGGGAACAATATTAAATCCGATGTCTGCATATTTCTCTTTGTCACGTAGGACGTCGTATTATATTTCTATATAAACTTCTTTGCAAAAAAAACGGGCACCTTACAATCATACACTTTCCTATGGATAAGATTAATATTTTTTGGTATGTAATATTTGTTTAAGTAGCTTAGATGACTAGAAATTTATTTGTTTTAACACTTAAATCCTAGAATCGGTATTTTAGTCTATAATTTTACTAGCTCGTATTACTTTTTCTGCCATTACAATAGACACAAATATGTGTTTTAAGTCACAATGAGGCAGGATGATGCGACAAACATAAATTATTCTACTAAAAATAACAAAAAGTTAGTTTTAGTTCAGTGATAACCTCCTTACAACAAACCTTCGGAAAGTAAATAAAGAGTACAAACTAAAAAAGGGGTTAATTTTTTTATATGGACAGTCAAAAGTTTTACTTAGCTAAGATCCGCGACAAGCAAAACAATAACAGAAAATTAATAATGTGTGTTTTTCCGTTGGGTTTAGTGGATTTATCTGGAACTTAAACCAAAAATTTACCGAAAATCGGCCATCAACTCTCCACCCACCAACCACTATACACAACGCCAAACACACACTATCACTTTTCCATCTTGTACACGACACGTGTTTCGCCCCAACACGAGGCATCCTCAGGTATAGTAGACTCTACGGAAGACAACCTTTTCGGTTGTCTTCCGTAAAACTTTTGACTGTCCATATAGTGACTCCAGCCTGACTCCATTAATAATCTTAATTTTTTTAAAAAAAAAACAAAAGCTTTGAATTTGGGATTTACTTTTTTTGACACCCAAACACTTTATTAAGTGCCAGTAACATAGTTTGGCCATTAAAACCTCTTTAGAACTAAATTATTACCAATAATGTAGAAAAATCAAAACCGCCCGTTTTTTTTGCAAAGGAGTGTATAACTAGATGGCCCGGTGAACTTCGTTTCACATACAATTTATGTTCCCCTGTTTATCTTCTCCTGGTATGCTAATACTTAGGTATGCAATACTTTTGACAATCGCACAAAAGAAACAACAGTTTTGTATAACAACGCTTCCGTTAGACGATAAAGCCGTTACATTTTTCAATTTCTGTTCTTTTTTTTCCCTATTTTTTTTATGGGATAGGAAGGCAAACGAGCAGGCGTGTCAATTGATGGAAAGCAATCAACGCCGCCCATATACTTCCGCAGCGCCATAGGCAGTGCGGAAGCGTTGCCGACCTTTAAGGAAAGTGTCATTAAGGAAGTGGGAATGTTAGGGGGAGGGGTAGAGGGAGGGGGAGGGTGTTGGGCCTCCGGAACTCGGCCGCTCACCGTCCTAAGCGCAGTAGGTAAGTTGCCACTCAGACGCCAGTTTTGTGAGCCAGCCCATTTATCTTACAGACAAATATGTCATTCTTGACAAAGTATTCGTCTGCAGCGTGGCTCTACCACCATGTAAATGTGACATACAGTCAAGAAACTAGAGTATATGTTCGCGCAAGGCCTCAACGCATCTGAGGTATCTCCGGCGAGCGAGTCTATTGAGTAAAAAAAAAACAGTTTAGTCATACAACGGCTAAAAGTTCAAGAACGGAAAGGAGAAGAGTTTAGAACAGCGTCTGTCACGCCAGGAAGTTTCCTCATAAAAGACTATGTGGAGTGATACTATAAGAATCGTCTTTATCAACTTGCGGTGTAATGGATGACAGTAGTGGATTTCTAAAAAAGCTAACAATTCGGAGCAGCACACACAGAGGTAAATTTAAACTTTCAAGTTTCCCTTGTCACAGAACGTGCCACTCACAATACCACAGACATGTCCCCCCATCCCCCTCCTCCTCCCAAATTAATTAGTGAAGTTTTACCCTTAAAGCAATGAACAAATATAAAGTTAGCATTTAATGTATTATAATTGGTCCCACTTAATTAGATTCCTGAAATTTAGAAGCCATGTAATTACCTAACGATGTTAGAACCGGAAAGAGCTTTTTTTTTATGGCATAGGAAGGCAAACGAGCAGGCGTGTCACCTGATGGAAAGCAACCAACGCCGCCCATAGACGCCATGGGCATTGCGGAAGCGTTGCCGATCTTAAAGGAAATTATGGGAGTGGGAGTGGGAGTGGGACGGGGAGGGTTTTGGGCCTCCGGAACTCAGACCGCTCACCGTACGAAGCGCGGTAGCTAAGCTACCACTCAGACGCCGGTTTTCTGCGGGAGTGTGGTACTTCCCCGGGCGAGCCGGCCCATTCACGCTACAGACAAATAATATGCCATTCTTGACAGAGTATTCGTCTGCAGCGTGGCTCTACCACTAGAAGCTTTGTCTTAAGGATTGAAAGTAGTCGATTTTTTTTGTCATAACATAATTTAATTTTGTATATTTAGGACAATATAAATTATTCGACATACTTGTCACATGACTATTATGTTCGGTGTAATTTTTTTTTTAATTTTCACTATTTAGACACATTAATTTTACATGTACTTAATAAAGTAGGTATAATATCACCTATTACCTCCAGCGGTGTTTCAAAACCGATACGACATTGGATCTTAAAAAGACAAACACATTTCTCAAAGGCCGACAAAGCTTCCTATCGCACTGCGGGTACCTATGAGCGGCGTTAATTTTCATTGGATAGGAAGGCAAACGAGCAGGCGTGCCACATAATGGAAAGCAACCAACATCGCCCATTGACATACGCAGCGCCACAGGCAGTGCAGAAGCGTTGCCGTCCTTTAAGGAAAGTGTCGTTATGGAAGCCGAGCCAGCCCATTCATGCTACAGACAATATGCCATTCTTGACAAAGTATTCGTCTGCAGCGTGGCTCTACCACTCTAAGATTGCTCTCCATCAGGTGACACGCCTGTTCGTTTGCCTTCCTATCCTGAAAAATATTACAATTACAAGACAAAAGCCAAGAGAGCTGTGTTTGAAATGTCATTCGTTAATATGATTCTATATGAAGAAAGCTATCTAAGAATCAACATGACTGGCATTGTTCTTTGGGTCAGAAAACTGAAATGGCATTTAAATGGTCACGTTGGATGGCGACAGCGTATTGGCAATGGGAACGCACCCCTGCTGCAAATAGTTACAGAAACTGGATGTATAAAAGAGCGACAGAAGCTGGATGTATAAAGAGCGACAGAATCTGGATATATAAAGAGCGACAGAAGCTGGATGTATAAAAAACGACAGAAACTGTATGCATAAAGAGCGACAGAAACTGGATACATAAAGAGCTACAGAAACTGAATGAATAAAGAACAACAGAAGCTGGATGTATAAAGAGCGACAGAACATACATACATACATATCGTCACGCCCGTCTCCCGTAAGGGTAGGCAGAGACCACAGATCTCCATCTGCTACGATCTCGGCATACTTCCCTTGCTTCCTCCACACTCATTATTCTCCTCATGCAAGCCCGCCGGTTGAGGGTACTCTTGACCTGGCCTTTCTTAAAAAGTTCAGCAATCTGGTCAAGGTACGTTTTTCGTGGTCTTCCTCTTCCGCCCT